>OX940897.1:19160682-19660682 GCA_954871355.1 Cabera pusaria | reverse complement strand
TAAAATTATTCCTCAAGACAAAATTGTAAATTAAATTAAAATTTAATTTACAATTGTGTCTTGATTAATTTAATTAAAATAATAATTAAATTATTAAATTGTAAAAATGTTACTCTGAAATATAACTATTGCAGAGTAACATATTTGCAATGTCTTTAATTTACATAAATATTATATGAAATAGACGTGGGAATAATACTCATTGCGTTACTGAAAAGAAGCGTAGATTATCTAATCTACGCTTCTTTTCAGTAACGCATGTAACCTGTAACCTGTATTCAACATGGATACCTATCTAGGTATCCATGTTGAATACAGGTGAAGATGATTACGAAAATTCATGCAGCAGAATGCAGATAAACAGCGAATAATCTTATAACATCAATAATTAAAGTGAATATTTTGACGCCATTCAGACAATAAGCGGCTATATATTATTATATTACTTTGTGTCAATTGTGACGTAATCATACTTTAAAGTGAGCTTTTAATCCGACGTCCTGTCCAAAAAACAGTCAAGGCTTGCCTTCAACGAAAAGAAGAACCAAAAAACAGTAAATTATATTCTTGAATGTCAATGCCACGATTAAATGATATTTAGAAGCGCCGATTGAACTTAAACACGGTCAATTTATGTTAATATATTTATAACTTAAACCTTGATATTTCGTGTAAGGTCACGTAGACTCAAGACTTTACGTAATAATTATATTTTAATAATTTTTGGATCATCGTTTAATTTTATAGATCTCTCACATGATGCTAAACCTCTCTTAATGATTCGGCGTAATGATGTCTAAATACAAATATTTTGATAACGAGTAAGTTGACCTACTCGGTGAATTAAATTTGTTGACTGATTTATAAGAAATCTTCCCATGTTCGCGATTTGAATTCTAATTCTACAAAAAGACAATTAGTATTTTTGCCATTGTTATTACCCACATCCGAAACGTGGACGGAATTCAAAATATAATTTCAAAAGAAGTATAGACATCTGCCGCTTTCCTTATTTAAATACTTAAAACAGCTGATATGCTCCGAAGATTTAATTAGAGCACACGTAAAAGTTAATTTTATTATCGATTCATTAAAATGTCAAAGTAATTAAAATTTAAATATGAAACCGGAAGAAGCAACTGGTATTTTCTGTAAATTGCATTATTTAAAATAATGAACGTGTTTTGTTACAAAAACACATTTGTTGTAAGCGATTTAAAGCAAAATATTTCGGTTAATAATTTGTGGTGGCATTTACATAAAAGATTAAATAAATTCATGTATTATTAGCGAAAATTGATGCACAGTTATCAGTCATTCATGATTAAGAACATTTCGCGAAGATCGTGCTGGCATTGACATACTTACTTAAAAATTTGCTACAACAACCGAACGCTAACCCAATTTATGGGAATATGTTCGACGTCTTGAGAAATGGTCATTCTTGTATGTTTTAAATAAAATTCACTTATAACAAACCGAATGGTCTTTTTTTAATGTTTAACTTCACATTACAACATTGAACTTGGTGAACCCATTAACGACTTTGGAAGAGCCGCGTCTTATTTTGTACGGTCAATAGATTTGTCTTTATTACAGTCACTATCATTAACAATACTGAAGTTCACTTTTGAACTTGATCTCATCGTATATAGAGCTTAGTGCTTAGTTCAATAAATTATTTCTAACGACAGTTCTTATTCGGCGACTTATATCGACGGCAATATTTTATATGATTGATTACTCGCAACTGTTTCGAATGCCACACCCAGCCACACAACATACCGTAATATTTTTTTTAATTTAATTACGACCAAGCTAATATTTAGAGCTACAATCTCAGCTGATGTTAAGTGCCAATGTAGCCGAAGATGTAGCAAGCACACTTGCTCAGTAAGTACCTATTCACTGTCGATTTGAACGTTTCAAGGTTATATTTTAGAGGAAAGACAGTCGATAGAGGAGAATATACCATTTATTAGCCGTTCTGATAATGAACGAGGAAGCATATAACAAAAATGTATTATTATTACTGTTAACGACCAGGACGAAGAAGGTCACCGTCTATCTGGAAGACTTTTAGCTGGGAAGCGTGTTATTTAAGACGGTGACCTTCGGTCAGCCGATCAACTTGCCGTGATACACGGGGTAAAAAGCCTATTTATAAATATGATATTCTCACCTGATGGATGGGTGACAGCTGGTCTCAAACATATAGAAAGCGCACAGTAAAGCTGAAAGCCATTGGCCAATGTATTACATTGTTGATTGTGTACTTTGCTGTATTTCCTTGAGTCGCCGATCCTCAAAGGTGCTCCATCAGGCGTGGTTAGCTCCGGGGTCACTGATTCCTCACAAAAATGCCCAGCTCACCCATGCGAGTGTACAACATTAAATCAACACGGTTGCGCCCGGTTGCGCTCGAGCCGATAACAGGCAATTTTCCTGCATTCGCAAAGATCAAATATTTTAACAAAATTTCAACGTAGTGAATTAAAAAAAAAAATAAGCAGGAAGTCAATCACAGCAATCACAGGCAAAAAAAAAAGCGAAGAGACCACAGATTGTCAACTGTATTTCACAGAACATCGTAATCTATTTTAATGGCGCGAAATCAAATTTAGCACGAGACGAAACGAATACTTAACATAACATATTTATAGTTGTTGGTTTATGATAATAATAGTATGTTAATTCCATAGGAGGGCGAGGCCATCGCTGTCCAAGGATCCAACTCTTATACTTCCCCAGAAGGTATCCCCATCAGTATCACCTACACCGCTGACGAGAACGGATACCAGCCCCAGGTAAACGACTCTTAGATATTAAATAAGGCTACCTGCTAAATAAAAATAAGGTTTTTTCGTGTATTCTTCTATATACACCGGCAAACAGCAAACCTGCTACTTATGGACATTTTTATTGGGTCTCAAGACTCTCAAGGCACGAAGTCCTCAGGAGTTTATTCGTGATAGCCTAAAAACCAACACAAACATTGCTTATTTTTATATTGTATTAATTTTGGAATTACCTAACATCACTTGACATCTGCACCATTTATGTGACGAAAGAAAAATATTTGAATGAAACAGCAAAATAACAAAAATGCCATAATCTCATTAAGCATATACATCTTTATACTTATAAAACTCGTTATAAAGTTATACACTACCGATATATTTTTGTACAATGTATATTCACACGTGTTGGTAAGTGACGATGTGGTAGTTAAATATATAATGTCAAAAAATATAGCACAACTTTTAAGATAGTGTGCAAGGAAGCCGAATCAAGGAATATTAATAATAAGATAGCAACTTCAAATAATGAAATAAAAACCATGTATGGTCAATAATTAAAGCAGAAACAGGGAAATCACGTAATCATAAAAATAAATATTTTATCAAAATAAAATAGTGTCAGAAAAGATGGAATTGTCGAATATCTTTGCAAATTATTTTCATAAAGTGCCTTACGAGCATTGATGAAATGCTTACGAGACAACGAAAGCCCTGTGTCCCTGCAAAATTAGAGCTTCAAATTGTCTAATAGAAAATATAGAACCCAATCTACACAACTTTACTTTTTATCAAATATCCGCATCTTATATTATTAAAACACTAAAATGAAACTATTAGAGGATATTTGGGGATTCTCTATTTCGTTTATAAGCAATATCATTGTAACTCTGGCTCCGTATCTTGCTGATATCTGTAATGATTGCTTACACAATAACATATTTCCAGATCTCATGAAGTTCAGCAAAATAATACCTCTGTTCAAGAGCGGTAGCCATCTAGAGTTAAATAATTACAGGCCCATTTCAATTCTGCCAGCTTTCAGTAAGATTTTTGAAAAAATATTGCTTAATCAGCTTATTTATTTTTTTAATTGTAATTAAATCTTATACTCAAAGTAATTTGGTTTCACAAAGGGATGCTCTATAACAGATGCCGTTACAACTTTTATTGACAACATTTTTGAAGCTTGGGGCAGTTCTCAAGATATGATTGGTATATTCTGCGACCATTCAAAGGCTTTTGATTGTGTCAAACACGACATGCTGTTGGCTAAACTGTCACATTACGGTATTCGGGATGGAGCTCTGGAGCTCTTACATTCTTGCTTATCTCAGATAATAATGCGTGTAGATGTAGATAGTGTCCTTTCAGACACATTATCCGTAAAGATAGGTGTTCCTCAGGTTCAATCTTGGGTCCATTTCTATTATTAGTCTACATAAATGACTTACCCTTTTTTATGGAGAAATTTGCGAAAACTGTTTTATTTGCAGATGATACATTATTATTGTTTAAAGTCAAAAGAAAACTTGATAATACTGACAAAATTAATTTGGCTTTACATGACATCCATAATTGGTTTAGTATAAATAATTTATCGCTAAATGCCACTAAAACTAAATGTATGAAATTTAAGTTGACAAATAATATTTTTTTACCATCAATAAATATTAATAATAGTAATTTATATTTGACATGCCATACAAAATTTTTAGGATTAATATAACACAAAAAACTTCAATGAGGACCACGTATTGATGAACTGGCAGGTAAACTTAGCTCAACAGATTATGCAGTTAAGAAAATTAGAGAATACTTCAATGTACAAACAGCAAGACTCGTGTATTTCTCCTATTTTCACTCAGTAATGTCATACGAAATTTTACTATGGGGAAACGCAGCATGTAAATACCATTTTTGTGCTTCAAAAAAGAACGATACGAAACATTTATGGACTTGGGCCCAGAGAATCGCTGAGAAAACGCTTCAAAACCATTAGAATCATGACAATGCCATGCCAATATATTTTGGCTAACTTATTGTATGCACGAAAAAATCTACACAAATTCATTAAGCGCAGTGATACATATGGTTATAATACACGAAATAAGGACAAATTACTTTTGCCTTCTACTAGACTGTCCAAAGTAGACAGATCGTATTATGTAAACTGTGTTCGATTTTATAACATTCTACCAGAATGTATAACTCAGCTGAAGGAAAACCCTAAAAGATTAGTTTTATGGCATTATTTTGTTACTAAATCTGTATATTAATAAAGCTTCTTATTTCAGTTGTATATGACAGTATAAAGTCTGTCATTGTGGTACTATTTCTGAATTATTAATCAAAACTTTACCATATAAGTGTAGCTAAAAGTATTTTTATTTTGTTTCAGGGTGCTCATCTCCCCACTCCCCCTGCCCCTGAACCTATCCCTGAATACATCGCGAGGGCCATCGAGTACATCAGGACCCACCCCTCCAAGCCTGAGCTCAGCCAGCCTCAGAGAGCTTATGGAGCTGGTGGTGTTGCCTCCCTCTTGGGTTAAGAAGAAACATTTTGAAAAGACTATACAATGCCTATAATATAACGTCTAGTCGAAATTAAGTAAATATTCATGTTGTACAGTTTATTTTGCCTTTTATTTGAGTTATCTTTTATTTTAATTTAACATATGTTTGTAAAATATATATATAAGGTTGTTTTAGAAATAGATACGTAGTGTTTTAGATTGTATAAAATTGTAGCAAAATATTTGTTAAAATCATCACCTCGAACCTGAGACTTATGAATAAATGTGTGGCTACATAGTTCAAGCACTCGGCCATTGCCTTTGAAATAAATTTAACGGCGGAGTAAAATATAAAATATCTTCTGTTTAGACAATTTACATCAAATTCTTTTGATAAAAATTGCCAAGTAAAAAAATAGCACAGTAGTATTTGTACCGACTAGTTCAAATCATACCAAACCATCTGTGGTTTGGTGTAATATTCATTATTCTGATAATGAATAGTACAAGTAACCAAACGCGATCTACGACGATCAGAAAACGACTGAAAATCAGATCGCGAACGCGCACGTGGACGCAAGACACCGCGGTGTGGTAGTACCTTTACGTTTGCTGCTATAGGTAGCAACAAATCGTAATAAGTAAATTAAAAATAAAAGGGACAAGAACATACAAGAAACAAGTCTTTTTAGAAAATTTTGTTCAACCTTATTTATTGTACGATGTGTGGTACGGAACCCTACGTAGCCGCGAGGCGCAGATACTAATTATTCTAAAATCTAAATTTTGTCAAACACGCTGCCTTATTTAATCAAATTAACTACTGATTTTGTTTGTTTTGGACAATTGAAGTGTGCCGTTTCGATTTAATTTATCTACGTACTACGTGCGATTTACGATTAAGGTGCGGCCATACCACGGCGTCCTGCTATCTGCGGGCGCGATCTCAGTACTTTTCAATTGTTTTCTGATCGCGTTTGGTGTGAACCAGTCGGTACAAATACTACTGCGCTATTTGATCGCTGTCTATATCGCACACGCAGGACGCTGCGGTGCGTCCGTACCTTTACTCTTCTACTGTCTAATGCCAATTTTAACAATATTTTGGTTTTCTCCTTTAAAACCTTAAGGGCCAATCTTGATACTTAGAACATACCTGACAGATTTTGACAACTTTTATATGGCGCCATCCAACACTTTGTCATGAACCTGTGAAAATTGCCTCAAAACTAATAGTAATGCTACCAATTCAAGCATGTATGAGATAATGGTCAAGCATTTTCGCATACAAAAAAGCAACACCGTAAGTTCAAATTGATTTCCGCAAAAAAGTTTCTATTAACACTTAGTTCATGCAAGGTCCACTCAAGAACCGCTAATGGTATTAAAAAAGTAGCGAATGCAAATACTTCGTGTAACACGACTTAATTTCACTATTTCTAGCCATTTCAAGTCCATTTAAATATTAGGAGATGGTAAATTTTGGGTGGCACAACTTTTGTTTATTAACCCCCGACGCCAAAAGAAAGGGTGTGTTATAAGTTTGACGTGTGTATCAGTATGTCAGTTTATGTGTGTGCCTGCTGTGGCATCGTAGTGCCTAAATAGATGAACCGATTTTGATTTAGTTTTTTTAACCGACTTCAAAAAAGGAGGACGTTTCTCAATTAGACCGTATATATATATCTCAATATCTTTAGATATACGGAATACATATTATTATTTAATTGGTATTAATTGGTAAGAGCGCCTGGGCATGTTTCCCAGGCGGCGCGGGTTCGAATCCCGTAAGTACGATGAAATTTTGGATTGTGTATAACAATGTTCAATGATATTGTGAGAATATGGTAGCATTGACCTGATTCTAGGGCATCTCCTGGAATCTGCAGAATACTTTACTCCTCACCAAATTGTCTAGATAATGCTTGGACAGTACAATACAACGTCTGCCAGGTCCGCGAGTTTTCTATAAGATTTCAACGGATTGTAAGTACATACTTTTGGCGGTAAGTGAACAAAACACGCAATGTCCTCGTCAAGGTGGAACGGCAATAATTCGTCAATTGTCGTTAACGCCTGTTTATCTTTATTACATTTCATTAGCTATTAGAAGTGCTGCATGACGCAGTTTCAGGTATAAACCTACTTTTATTAACCGATTTCCTAAAAGAAGGAGGTTCTCAATTCGTCTGTATGTTTTTTTTTAAATTTTTTCTTTTTTTTTTTGTATGTTACGCGATTACTTCGTTAATGGTGAACCGATTGGAATGATTATTTTTGTAATCAGTAGGGTTCGTTTCCGAGGTGGTCTTTATCGTGTAATTTCATCGAGATCTGATAAGTATCCCCAGAGATATGACGATAAATGTCTCAAACTTGCTCCTGAAATTGACCCGCGGGGCATTGAAGTCGGTTGTTTTAGTTTTTAAACTATCTTAATTATTAAGAATAGTATTGATTGATCGTCAAAAACAACATCGTATAAAAACATTAAAAAAAATATAACATAAAAAAATAAAAAATAACATTACATAAGAAGGGTGGATTCACATATCCGGAGATGTGTTGGGTTGCAAGTTAGAAGATTAAAAGTTATTTTATTTTTTATTTATAGGAGAATCGATTGTTCATTAAATCGCAAAATAAAATATTTAAAAATTAAAATTAAAATCAACTCACTAAAAGTTAAGGGATGTCGGTGTGGTAAAGTGCCAAGAACGCTGGCTGCATTACCGCGTTGAATCGGTAAAGAGATTCTTTGTGCTAGGAATGAGCCAGCCCTTTTTTCACCGGTGGCATCGACAGGGCGTGTAATAAAAATAAAAATAATAAATAAAATAAGTTGAAGTGTTTTGCTCCATATTACTCAAGATATATACATACGAATACATACAATCACGCCTTTTTTCCGCTGGGGTAGGCAGAGACTATCTTTCCACATGCTACGATCCTGGTAAACCTCTTTCGCTTCTTTCACTTTCGTGAGCGCCTTCTTACATGCTCGCCGGTTACTTAGTGTACTTTTGACTTGGCCTTCCGATATGGTCGTGATCCGTTCGCCGGCCTCTACCGGTTGGCCCATTCACCCTTGTTTCATAAATTTGTTTCGTCAATATATCTTCATCCATCCTCTCTAGATGTCCAAACCATCTAATCATCTCTATCTTTATCACTACATCTTCTACCACATCACAACATTCCCTTATCACGCTGTTTTCCACATTATCCATCTGAGTCACTCCAATCTTACTGAAGATACGATCTCGATACATTTTTAATTATCATTCTGCAGCCATAGCATATGAAATGCAAAATCCAAACGTATGAACGGAAGCCATGAACGAGGGAACGTATTAAGGAAACAGAATGTCGGATTTTATATGGTCTAAACAAAAACCGATGGAAGGGTTCATGTTTCACCGTATTCTTCGTGTGCAAGTCTGACTTGCATTTGGCCGATTTATTATCTTATTGAAGACGCCTGCGACGATAAACTTGTTCACACAACAAAATATTTTGAATTTGATTTTGAATCTGAACCTGAATCTGAATACCAATATGAATATGAATCAGAATATTTATTTCAATACAATTATACCGCTTGTTATAATTATTCTGTTTTAAGTATGCTCGAGTGTATTACTTACGACTATAGTGTCTAGAAACAACTAAAACAAGCTAGAGAGTACATTAAATACGCCATCCTATAAACAATGTTTAAAAATACTACACGATAAAAAGCTATATCAATTTATAAATTTATTTACAGAATTAACGGTTAATTTCGGCACTCGATCCTTTAATATTTGAACGCACATGACAAGCCCACGCATTAATTCCCAACAAACATAATACGCGCGCAAACACTAGAGATTCATAATAGAACAAGTGGAACCAGAACAAAGGGTGATACGACCAGTTAAACAGTAATCGAGGACTGAAAACGTCGTGACAGTAAAGTTTATAACCGGTATCAACATAATAAAAAATCCTGATAATGACGAGACAAACAATCTGTATTGTAATTTTAAGTTATAATTACACAAGCTGTGCCTCGCGGCTTCGCCCGCCTTTAAAAGTATCCTATAACCTAATCCACAGGTTATCCCTCTGCAAAATTTCAGCAAAATCGGTCAGTAGTCGGTCGATAACAAACACTTCGACTTTTGCATTTATAATACTGGTGTTGATATTTGCTGTTATCAAATTAGAATTCCTGCTTTAGTCCTTGACTCTAGAATACTTCGAATGTGTTGTATAATGTATTTTGATGTGAAACTTCCTTAGGCGTACTGGGATAAAATTTGACGGAAGTGACGTAGCGTCACGGTCCAAATCAACAGAATTGACTATCACTATCACTACATAGTATAAAACAAAGTCGCTGTCGCTGTCTGTCCGTCCCTATGTATGCTTAAATCTTTAAAACTACGCTACGGATTTTGAAGCGGTTTTTTCAATAGATAAAGTGATTCAAGAGAAAGGTTTGTAAGTATAATACATGCATAATTTAGTAGAGAAACACTGACAATTTTAGAGGTTTCTAATGTGATGTCGATAAATAAATACTTTTTTTGCGCTTACATTGCAAGCAAACGCTCGCTGAAGTTAGAAGCTCGCTAGAAGAAGTGAAGTGCAAAAAATTTCTTAATTGTATACGTCTAACTCTTAAGGTTTACTCACGGTAACCATTTTAATCTTAAATTTTTTAATAAAGAACATTACATAACTTCCAAGGCAACTTTTTACTGTACAGTATTAATCCTTATCGGAAAAATTGAACTGTACAGTATATATTTTAAATAAAAACTTTAGAAGATATCAGAAATTTAAAATTATGCGCATCAAAATAATTGCAGCGAAACCACAGATTATACAATAGTTACTACGTAAACATTATTAGCTTCGCTATTTCTGTAGATTACAACCAATATATAATACAGTTTGATACACTGATAAGCTGTGCCACGCGGTTTCACCCACGTACTAAAAGGTATCCTATGGCTTTATCTATGAAGAAGTACTGCCTATCCATGTGCAAAATTTCTGCTGAATCGGTCCAGCCGTTTGACCGTAAAGGAGTCCCAAACAAACAAATATACAAATTGACTTTCGCATCTTCGCATGGTGAACAGGCTAGGCCTAGAATGTAATGACTCCCGAGAGCTGTGTTGCCGGAACACCGGCAGGTTATGGCGGCAGATTTTTTCACTAATGGTGGTAAGCTACTTTTTGGTAGCAAGTGAGGCAGAACATTGATTTAATGATCGCACTACCTGTGAACACCCATGATTCATGAATGCACATAAAAACTTGAGAAAATCAATATGGCTTAGATTATAACCAGCAACCGTCGAGTTTAAAGTCAAGGTAACTATCCTTTACTCTAACAGGCCGTCCAATATTATATATTAATTTCACCCGTGCGAAGCCGGGGCGGGCTGCCTAGTATTTTATATATATAAGCGCCTTTTATTGTAGAACGTAACGTATGAACGTAACTACAAAGACGTATTTATTCGCTATCATTCGGGCATTCGTCCCGCTGAGTTCAGCAGATGATGAATGAACTTGGAAGTTTCACTTCTAGCGCGTATGTTTCTACACTCTCCTTTTTAGGGTTCCGTACCCAAAGGGTAAAACGGGACCCTATTACTAAGACTCCGCTGTCCGTCTGCCTGTCTGTCTGTCTGTCTGTCTTTCTGTCTGTCTGTCTGTCTGTCTGTCTGTCTGTCTGTCTGTCTATCCGTCTGTCACCAGGCTGTATCTCATGAACCGTGATAGTTAGACAGTTGAAATTTTCACAGATGATGTATTTCTGTTGCCGCTATAACAACAAATACTAAAAACAGAATAAAGTTAAAAATAATAGAGGGTCCCCGCACAAGAAACGTGTTTTTTTCGGCATTGCACGCCATCTATGAACGCTTAGTTAGGTAAACGTCCCATAGATGGCGTTATATTGAAATGTCGATCCCTAGCACCTTTGTTAGACGTTAGATGGCGTTATAAGAAATAAAATCTTTATTTATTATTATTTTTTGTTGGCGAAAAATGATAGTGGTATTTTTTGCTCGATCTTATAAAATACTGTAGTGTGGTACGGAACCCTACGAGTGCGAGTCCGACTTGCACTTGGCCAGTTTATTTACCCTTATGGCGACTTACCAAGCTGAAAGGTATGTTTTGGTTCTGAGAATAATATTTTGTTTAAAAGTTATTTAGATAAGTCAAGGAAATGGTCATGGTGGTCACTAGAGTTTAGTTAGTCCAAGCATCAATTCGTAGAACAAAAATTGCGGTATGGTTTTATGAAACCACGATGCAAGTCAAACTTTTTTAACTATGTGTAGCCATGGTAGCCAACTACTATGACAGCAATTGTAAACTTTAAACTTTCGCGATTTGAACACATAGTTATTAATAAAATATCTAACTGAAATATTTAACTGTAATATTTAACCGAAACACTCAACTGAAATATTCAACTAAAACATTCAACATAAATATCTAACTGAAATATTAAACTGAAACGAGTTGGGAGCGACGGAGTCGGCAGTCGCAGCGTCGTCGAGTGAAGGCAGCGACGCAGCAAGTCGGCGCGTGCACCAGGGACAACGACCTGCGATGCTCTGCCACCCACTGCACCCGCACGCACCACGAGCTCCACTCCCAGCCACCTGAAACATTTAACCGAACATTTAACCGAAATGTTTAACTGAAATGTTCAGCTGAAATTTATAACTGAAACACTTAACAGAAATATTCAACCGAAATATTTAACTGAAACATTTAACTAAAATACTTTAACCGAATATTTAACTGAAATGTTTAGCTGAAATGTTTAACCGAAATATTTAACTGAAATGTTTTAACTGAAATATCCAACTGAATATTTAACCGAAATATTAAACCGAAATATCCAGATATAAATATTTAAATACGGGACTTATCGCGCCTAAAACATAAATCTTATCTACTCGACGTTTCGACCAAGTTGCATTGATTACCTAAGAGTAATGTTACCGCGGAAGAACGTTCCGCTCTTCAGCACATACGCAGGAATAAGGACATTCTTGTGTTGAAAGCTGACAAAAGAAACGCTACCGTGGTAATGAATTCGTCTGATTACGACAATAAGTTACGGGATTTGTTAGAAGATAGGCGTATATATAAACCTGTGTCATATGATCCTACAGCTAGGGTAACTCGTCGCATCCGTGCCGTCATTTGGGATAACGAAGTTCTTTTCACAGAAGACGTGTACGACAGATTATATAGACCTAAGATCGTTACACCACCTAAACTGTACGGCCTACCCAAAATACACAAGACAAACGTGCCCCTGCGTCCCATCGTGAGTCAGATTGACTCCCCGACCTACTATCTGGCAAAGCATGTTGCGTCGGTGTTACAACCATTAGTGGGTAAAACTCCGTCTTTTGTAAAGGACTCTCGCCATTTTGTTCAAATCCTCGGTGAACTTAAACTGGAACCAGACGACATCATGGTGAGCTTCGATGTAGAATCACTTTTCACCAAGACGTTCCAGTGAAGGAGTGCATCGAGGTGATAAGGACAAGGTACAGTGATGACCTTCCAGAAAACTTTTTGTGCTGTTGAGGAACTGTTTGGAAGGAAACTATTTCCTATACAGTGGGCAGCACTACCTCCAGATGGACGGTGTTGCCATGGGAAGTCCAGTGGCACCTGTCCTTGCCAACATCTGGATGGAATTTATCGAAGAAGCCATAGACCTACAGTCGTCATCAGTAAAGGTGTGGAAGCGGTACGTTGATGATGTCTTCTGCATCATGACGGGTGATGAGCAGGCAGTAGCCACTCTGGCAAAGAAGCTGAATTCGATTCATACCAACATAAAGTTTACCTATGAGCTAGAAACGAACAAAACACTGCCTTTCCTTGATGTCAAAGTTATGGTGAGACCTGATGGTTCATTATCACATTCTGTCTATAGGAAAGCGACCCATACTGATAGGTATCTGAATGCCTCGTCGCACCATCACCCCCGTCACCTGGGATCTGTAGCCAGGTCATTAATGGATAGAGGTCGTGACCTCTGTGACCCTGAACACCTAGAGGAAGAAATCGCACATGTTCAGGAGGTTCTGATAAAAAACGGCTACAAGGCGGGAAGAGGTCATTCTAGACGCAGATATAAGGAGAGGACCACTGACGTTGAACGGCAGGCAGCGTTCATGCCATACGTGAAGGGAGTGACGGACAAGATCGGTACTGTACTACGTAAATACTCTATCAAGACAGTATTCACTCCCCTAACGAAGATATCAACGCAGGTTCGTTCGCCGAAGGATGTGATTCCTTTTCAGATACCTGGTGTGTACAAAATCGATTGCAGCTGCGGTAAATCGTATATCGGACAGACCAAGCGTACTATTGCAGAAAGGGTCAAAGAACACATCGCAGCTGTAAAAAACTGCCAGGTCAATAAATCTGCTATCGCCGAGCACTTACTGGAATCCGGACCTAATCACTGGATCGAACTTCATGACCCTAAGATCCTCTCGACCGACCGCTACTATTACTCCCGTATTGTGCGTGAAGCGGTAGAAATAAAGAAGCATCCCAATTTCAACCGGGAGGATGGATTTAGGTTGGCCGCAACATGGAACCCTGTGATTAGCAAGTGAATTCGAATCAAAGATCAAAGCAGCAAAAATCTGCCGATATTGTCAGTGTTGTGTGTCGCAATGGCAACTCTGATAAAAATTAAAAATTAAATTAATTGAGGGTAGTTTCCAACGATCTCTCCTATAAATAGCGGTGCGGACACTCACAACATTCAGTCGTCTCGTGACCACGATCAATGCAACTTGGTCGAAACGTCGAGTAGATAAGATTTATGTTTTAGGCGCGGTAAGTCCCGTATTTAAATATTGATATCTGGATATTTCGGTTCAATATTTCGGTTAAATATTCAGTTGGATATTTCAGTTAAAACATTTCAGTTAAACATTTCGGTTAAACATTTCAGCTAAACATTTCAGTTAAATATTCGGTTAAAGTATTTTAGTTAAATGTTTCAGTTAAATATTTCGGTTGAATATTTCTGTTAAGTATTTCAGTTAAATATTTCGGTTAAATATTTCGGTTAAATATTTCAGTTAAATGTTTCGGTTAAATATTTCAGTTTAAAAGTTTCAATTAAAAAGTTTCAGATCAGTTGAAAGTTTCAGATATAAATTTCAGTTGAACATTTCAGTTAAACATTTCGGTTAAATGTTCGGTTAAATGTTTCAGGTGGCTGGGAGTGGAGCTCGTGGTGCGTGCGGGTGCAGTGGATGGCAGAGCATCGCAGGTCGTTGTCCCTGGTGCACGCGCCGACTTGCTGCGTCGCTGCCTTCACTCGACGACGCTGCGACTGCCGACTCCGTCGCTCCCAACTCGTTTCAGTTTAATATTTCAGTTAGATATTTATGTTGAATGTTTTAGTTGAATATTTCAGTTGAGTGTTTCGGTTAAATATTACAGTTAAATATTTCAGTTAGATATTTTATTTATAACTACTATGACAGCAATTTACATGACACATTAGCATGTATACAAATATGGCTTCGGAAGCGTCCGCCACTCACAGCTAGACTAAATTTCATTCATCGTTCGTCATTCAATGCGATATTTAAGAATCTTATGAGATTCTCAAATAAGAGGAAAGAAGAAGTAGAGGAAAAGGAATGTATCCTGGCTACGTATATGAACGGGACACACCGAAGGAAACAAAACGACAGCAAATGTATGTGTAGGTGTTACTAATATTATTTTTTAATTCCGGTAATTCATTCCCCAGTTATCGCGTTATATTTGGCGTGGATGCAGAGGGGCAGATAAATGTTGTCTCAAAACAAACAGGCTTCATTAGCAATTAGTAACGTAATTAATTTCAGTGCTCGATGGATGAGTGAGCGTTTCGGGAACGATACAGTGAACGACAAATGGATGACTTGTTTTATTTGTAAACAAATGAAGCTTGCTGATGTATATGACGTTATTAATAACAGGTTCGAGATACTGTTGTTGCTGTGATTTTATGAGATAATGAGAGTAACAAGGTATCCGTTTGATACACGTTTAATATGACCTAGAGCTACGCTTGGTCAGTGTAGACTCATAAGAATTTGACGGACGGAATTAAAATAAACTGACCAAGTGCAAGTCGGACTCGCACTAGTAGGGTTCCGTACCACACTACAGTATTTTATAAGATCGAACAAAAAATACTACTATCATCTTTCGCCAGCAAAAATAATAATTAATAAACATTTTATTTCTTATAACGCCATCTAACGTCTAACAAAGGTGTTAGGGATCGACATTTCAATATAACGCCATCTATGGGACGTTTACCTAACTAAACGTTCATAGATGGCGTGAAATGCCGAAAAAACACGTTTCTTGTATGGAGACCCACTATTATTTTTAACTGAATTCTGTTGTTAGTATTTGTTGTTATAGCGGCAACAGAAATACATCATCTGTGAAAAGTGAAAGACGGACAGACAGACAGACAGACGGACAGACAGACAGACAGACGGACAGTGGAGTCTTAGTAATAGGGTCCCGTTTTACCCTTTGGATACGGAACCCTAAAAAAGTGACAAATTCGTCTGGGTCAGTTTATTGTCTAGAATAACGGAAGTCAGACAAGGCGACTACTAATATCAGTCTACAAATTATAAATTTACGCACCTTTGTTTAATAAATCCATATTAATAAAAGTGTTCTTTTTTTGGATGTTCTTGCGCGATTATTCCGCCAATTGTGAACCGATTCGAATGATTCCTTTTTTCATTGGTAGGGTTCATCTCCAAAGTGGTCTCATTGTAATTTCATCGAGATCTGACGAGTATCTACAGAGATTGTTACATAGAGATGTGGAGATAAACACATCAAGTTTGGTACTTAAAATGACTAGCGCGGCATTTAACGTCGGATTTTTTCGTTTTGTGAATTATTTAGTGTATAAACTTTAATTATATTAAGGATCAGTTTCAACGGTTCCTGATAACGCTAAAATGAAGAAATCTGACAGATTTTACATGTGTCAAACAACTATTTAACGCATTATCAGGATACGGTGAAACTGGCCCCAAGTCATCAAAGTAGTGGATGGTAATTAAAAAGCCCCCAGCATAGAAAGCTGGCAGGATATAGGTGTTGGGCAGGATTGTATTAATCTAATAACGCCTTACATGGCGGTAGAGCACTGTGTAGTGTAGCCTGGCTAGGAAATGTACGAGGCTCAAGTCAGAACATCTGTCGCCAACCACAAGGTTTAGCTGAATCATTATTGGGTATTTGTACGTTATGTTTACGTTGTGAAGATAGATAGAAGTCGGCCGTAGAATAACATACCTAACTATTATCTCTTTTTGCATCGAAACAAGATGGACTTCAGAATGTTTTAAAATGTATAGTAGACTCCTAATTCGTATTATTTTTGATTAAATACTAAGGATTTAATCGTAAATAAATTATAAATAAAAAATATTTTTAATAACAAGCTTTTATCTGGAACAATGACTAAAATGTTAAAAATAAATTCTAGTAAGTATTTGGCGTGTAGATACTTACCTATATTCTGAAAAGCTTGAAGCACTACCCGTTTCAGGCTAGGTAATTACCATACTTCAGTGCCTCAAGCTTTTAAACATATAGGTAAGTACCTACACGCCAAATACTTACTAGAATTTATTTTTAACATTTTCGTTCAATGTCCCAGATAAAAGCTTGTTTTTAAAAATATTTTTTATTTATAATTTATTTTTAACTTTTTAGTAGGTATAGATACCGACTACCTACCTACTACCTAAGTATTTAAAATAAGGCATGATGTTTTAAAATATTCCACGGATATTTGATGTGATTATGGGTAAAGTGCCCTTAGCGGGAAATCAATCGACTCGGTGGGGCTATGTTGCTTTATAACAGAAATGCTATGACTCCCTTACAGCTTCATCATCAGATCCTCGCTATCATTTAAGTGTAAAGTGCTCCTCAAGACAAATCATTTGAGCCCAAATTCACTGGGGTTACGTTATTTGATCACAAAGATGCCGTGGCCACCTTCCAGCTTCATCACCAGTCGCTAAATATCATCTAGGTGTAAAGTTTTCTTCAAGACGAATCAATCGAGACCAAACTCGGTAGAGTTACGTTGATTTATCACAGAGATGCCGTGGCCACCTTCGAGCTTCATCACCAGACCCTGGATATTATTTAGGTGTAAAGTTCTCTTCAAGACGAATCAATTGAGCACAAACTCGGTAGAGTTACGTTGATTTATCACAGAGATGCCGTGGCCACCTTCCAACTTCATCATCAGACCCTGGATATCATCTAGGTGAAAAGTTCTCTTCAACACGAATCAATCGAGCCCAATCTCGGTGGGGTTATGTTGTTTTATCACAGAGATGCCGTGGCCATGGCACCTTCCGTCTCCATCATCAGACCAGCTCCATGGTACCATATCATTGTATTGTCACCAAAGATACATAAGTACACCAAATTTGAGTCCAATCGGACATCGGGAAGTGGGTCTAATTTAGCTTCCAAGATTCCACCCGAACATACATAGTTACATACATACATACATACATACATTGCAAGTCAAATAAAAGCTTGTACAATATATTGGATCTATAGCAGTAAGTGTTCATTAACACCTACGCTCGATAAATCCCCATTTAAGTAAGTTTGGCACAAATGTCCAATTCGATAAGTCGGTCGCTTTGAGTGGGACTCGAATGCAGTTAATGGAATTACGCGACTCATCGTCGGTTTTGCATTCGGGAATGAGTTTGTATACTCCGTTTTCTAAGAAAAGATTTATCTAGCTATCTATCTTTATCTGTCTTCTTTAATAAAAATATAATTTTCAATTTGAATATTGCTTACCAAAAATATGGCTATATAATATTATGGTATAACATAATAGCATAGCATAATAGTGAGAAGAATAAAAAGGGTAAAACTATTCGAGTTTATTTTGTAATATTTTACCAAGTAAATCTGAGTATAATTATAGTAACGCCATGAATACAAAACCAAACTATGTTCCAATTAGTAAAGACAGCCATTGAGAAAAGTGTCAATAGACACACATTCTTAGTAATATTCTAATAACAAATTAAAAATTTAAATAATTTTTCCTACATTGTATTAGGAGTGAGCATTGATTAACAACATAAATGGTATTGAGAGTAAAGATAGATACATAAGTAAAAAAACGTACGGGAAAGTTCACCGCTGCCAAAAAAAAAAGCATTTAATTTGTTGACAAAGTCAAATAAGTTCCCACAAACACATCCCCATTAACTTTATTTTCATATCTCCCGAAACTCCGTAACCAGTTGATCTTCTTTGCCCGGCGACGTTATATTCGCGATCCAAAAAGTAATTTCATTTTATTACGGGACGTTGCTTTCCCCGTGCATTCCCGAAGCTGGTAAACGTATGTAAATGAGAATTTATTCGCATCCGCCCATCCATTTCCTCAGTTTCGAAGCCGTGTGTTAAGAAATTGTGACGCGGCGAAAATAGGACCATATTCATGTATGCGGAAGTTGCCTTCATCCTGATGAGAAAACGTGGATGGGAGATATGGAAGAGTCTTGGGGAAATCTTAATCAAGTTTATTAGATGACGATAGAACAACGGGATTTTTGATGGCAGGCAAAAAATATAACCATGTAAGCAACAAAGAATTTTTTTTTTTAAAGAAGCGGCAAATAGCCTTATGTTTAAGGCGTCGGATTGGAGATCGAGAGAGGTCGTGAGTTCAATCCCCACCCATTACACTATTGACGTGAACCCATCATGGTAGTAGGACACTATGTAGTGTCCGCCTGGCTAGCTACCACCTTCAAGTTAGAAAATCTGAAGCCATACATCTAATCTGTTCCGGCAGCAATCCTTGAGAGCCAGTGCACATTCTAGGCCTAGCGTGCTAACCACCTTCGACTGCATCATCACTTACCACCACCTGAAATTGTGGTCAAACGCTAACCTATAAGATATAAAAAAAAAACGTGAACCCACTCCAGACACAAGCATAATTATTTAGCTTAGTTTGAGGGATTCCCGCATTGCTAGTTAGCTTTTTTATGAATTGTGCAACTCACATCGCTATTAAACTTATCAATGAAAAAAAAAATGAGGACTAGAAGCATATTTTTCGTGTTGTTGTATCCTAATTTCATAATTATAAATTCAGAGTATCTAGTTGGTAAGTTTGCGTTGATAGCAGAGCATTGAAACATTCTATCAGCTTTGACTGCATACCAAGCAAGTGTTCTGTGGTGCCTTAATAGAAATTAATAAAACATTAAATTAAAAAATCAAAAAACCCGACTGCGTAAAAAGTGAAGTGTTAAAAAACGAACTGAAAAGAAAAAAACAAGTAAGTCTAGTAGTTTAGACTTCTGTTTAGGGATATTAAAAAACTATACCATTTAAATTCTTTCTCGGTCGATACAATTAATGGCTTAACGAATGGGGATAAATGTGTCCCGACCGTTAAAGTCTCTGTTTTCCATATAACAATGTATAATTTATTTTATGAGTGTATCGACCGAGAAAGAATTTAAATAGTATAGTTTTTTAATATCCCTAAACAGAAGTCTAAACTACTAGACTTACTTGTTTTTTTCTTTTCAGTTCGTTTTTTAACACTTCACTTTTTGCGCAGTCGGGTTTTTTGATTTTTTAATTTAATGTTTTATTTTACACTTTTTAGTTAAGTAAAGGACGGCAAATTCCGTAATCTTCTCATTTCATTTAGAGAGTTGATGTCATGTGGATTAAAGTGTAATTTATTTATTATTTCTAAAGATATTTATTATAAAATATCTTGCTTTTGCTATGTTTACTTTTCATCAATTATGATTTATTTTATGATTAGAGACGAGTATAAGTGCGTATATTAATACTACCTACTTACTGAATAAATGCTTTGACTTTGACTTTACGGCCATCGCATGTGTACCGGAACTGTGTATTTTTAGCTTAGAGCTGGGATGAATCAGGTTATATTTGAATCTTGTTTTGTCTCCTCTAGGATCACCTCTTTTTCTAGAATAGAAATTGGTATATATACGTACCAATTTGCACATTTCAAATATATATATTGACGTTAGCGTTAATATTATATTGTTTATGAAATGGGGCCAGCAGGATTCCAGTACTATTATATTTACTAATATGCTTACGCATTTTTTTGGCAAATATAAGGTTTTGTGCGTCTAAACTACTAAGTATGTATTACAATGGGGGATTTAACAACAAATACTAAAAACAAAATAAAATATTAAAGGGGGTCTTCATCACAGTGTGGTTCTACATACAAGTAACGTCTATTTTCGGCGTTTTGTGCTTGAACTTGTAAACTAATAATAGATAGAGACTTGAAATCTTCACAAAATATATATAACTATGACCGTTATTACAATTATGGAAAAAAGAACAAAAAACCGAAATGCGTGAAATAGATAGGGATTGCTTTTTAAGCTTACTTACTTTACAGTTGTACTAATTAAACGACTATACCAAAAGAAAGAGGTTGTTTGTTACCTCAGAACTCTATCAATTCTTAACCGATTTGGAAAATTCTTTTTTTGTTTGAGTTAATATGATTTTCGTTTGGTCTCATTGTAACTTTATTGAGATCTGATAAGTAACTTCAGAGATAAGCACCGCAAACTTGTTACTGAAAGTGACTAACGCGGCATGTAAAATCGTTTTTTTTTTCGATTTGTACGATCATAAATTATTTGTTATAAATATATTTTGAATCTCCATTTTAAGACCTTTAATTCGATATCCCACTCGATAGGTTTTGGAAAAAAAAAATTTTTTGAACCCCAAATTTTGGCGTCTGAAATCTGCCATTTACTCTGTGACTCTGTTGACGTGCCAATTATCAAAATCGGCTCACGCGTTTGGTCTCTAGTGTGCCACAAAGGAACAAACATACATACATACATACATACATACATATATAGACTGATAAACACATTACCTCTCCTTTGCGTTGCGCAGTCGGGTAAAAATAGTAAGCTAGCTAATGTCGAGAAATGTCCACCGTGCAACAATGGTTTTTGTTAAAAAATGCATGTGGCATGTACACTGTGGCCAGCCGGTGTGGAAAAAACATTGTTAGGAACCTTCTTACACGTGTAGGACAAGCTTGTATCAAACTTGTTATGGCCCCTGCATGGCGAGAAGACACAGACAAAACATAGACTCTACTGGCCGCCTGGTCAGCAACCACCACCCTCAATTTGAAAAATCTGTCGACAAACATCTAAAGTGTTCCGCCAGCTGTGCTTGAGAGCCAGTCATATTCTAGACCTAGCGTGCTATAATCCTCGACCGCATCGTCACTTACGAACAGGTGAGATAGTGGTGAAGCGCAAGACTATAAAATGAAATTTACAAAAATATTCATTAAATATCTGCGGTATTCAGCTCTTTAAATTATGTCCATCCTTTCTTCTGACATTGTCAAACTATTTTGTAGTCTTTAGAAGACCTAAAGTCAATAAGCAAGCAATCACATCACACCAATTATTGCCACGTGTCCTGTCTTAGTAAGTACATTATATGAAGAATAGGTATTATTCGTAGGTAAATGTACTTCATGCGGAGAAACAACAATTACTTACAGTAACAAAAACCTTAAACAAGCACACACATTTATATGCACCAACCACACACGCACATTTTCTCTAGAGCCAGATCAACTAAAACCACAAATCGCTGCCCCAGCCTAACATTAAACTGTGGCTGCATACATCACGATCGGGTAATTTCACAGTTGTCGTCTCGCATTCCCGCTTCTATTACGGGATTCACCTGGGAACGAACACAGATAAGATCTCTAACTCGTGTGACACTATTGCAGGTAGTGCCTTACTACTGGAAATCGAGTAATTAAAGTCGTTTTCCAGCACAGCCAAGTATTAAGTCTAGGACCTGTGACAATAAGGAGCTGCATAATGTTCAGATTAAGTTAAAGTCGTGCTCTGGTGCTCATAATTCGTCTCCACTTTTAAAGAAATAAACACGTGGAGCACAATGCGACAATCTGGAGCTCGAGTGAAGTCGAGTGATATCATTGCTAATAGACTTTACTACAGGAAACGAGACTCTACAGTTCTTAAATAACGTAACTTAGTGACAACTTAAATGTTGGGACTTAGAGCATGCAATAACTTTCTACGTCAAGACCTGAAAAATGAATTAATGATAAACAAGATGATGAAGTTGATACTCATAGAATACATTCTAAAACTGAGGTCTTTCATAGTCTATCTATGGATCAATATACAAGGTGTGGTTTTGCATTCCCGCTATATTTGTAGGGGTAGGTATACTCCATATATAGAACACGTATCAGTAAAAAAAATATTAAAAAAAATATTTTGAAAAATAATAATTACTTGAAAATATAATCTATACTAGAGAACATTTGTATTTTTGTATGTTTGTAATGATTTGGCTCAAAAACTACTGGACCGATTTAAAAAATTCTTTCACTTATATATAGAATAGACTTTCGAAATGAAAATAGGCTAAATATTATCCCGTTTAAATCAAAGATACATTCGTGGAGACCTAATTTGCAGCCTAAGTCGACAAAATAACGGTCGAAAAAACACGTTTCTTACGAACGCTGCTCAATGGAAAATAGATGGAAGAATATTTTCTATGGAAGAGTTGTACAACTTAATAAGACCTACAAAAAAGTCCGCGACAGCTTATGTCTATCTCTTAAGGTTGACTCACAGTAAACATTTAAATCTTTAATTTTTTGTTAAAAAATATTACATAACTTCCAAGGCTATTTGCAAGTATATAGTATTAATCCTTATCCAAATAATTAGCTTGGCCACATATTATAGATTAAAATTGTCCTTTACAGTATATAATTAAAATGAAAACTCTAGAAGATATCACGAATTTCACATACACGCGTCGCAAAATTAATAAAATATTTGCAGTGTAACCACAGATTAGTTCATAGTTACTACGAAAATATTAATAAAAGCTTAGCTATTCTGTAGATCCCCACCGATCACAATACTACCGACAATAATACCGATCACAATGACTCTAAACACGTCATTTAGAATCTGAGATGTAACTTGGTGGTTGATTTTGTAGAGTCCAGGAGATGTCCCAGCATCAGGTCAATACTTCCATATTCTTACAATATCGTTGAAGAAGAAGATTTTCGAATTGATCAGACCTATGAAAGTTGATTTCATAGCGCAATTAACTAGAAAAAAGCTCATAGTGTTATAAGGATTGAACGAATTTTCATAAATCAAAGCTAAGAACACTCTCGATGAAGATAATCTATCAACAAAAAAAAAACTATCAATAATAAAATCAAAATCGGTTCATCCGGTTGGGTGCTAAGATGCTACAGACAGACACACAGATACACATGTTAAACGTATAAACCCCTTATTTTTTTTGTTACGTTAAGGTTACGGCGGCAGATGTTCTCCTTGGTGGTAAGCTATTTTTCAACTGACTTCCAAAAATAAGGAGGTTCTCAATTCGTCTGTATGTTTCTTTTTTGTGTGTGTATGTTACGGGATTACTCCGTCAATTGTGTACCGATTCGAATGATTCTTTTTGTAATCGGTAGGGTACGTTTTCGAGGTGGTCCCATTGTAATTTCATTGAGATGTGATAAGTATCTCCAGAGATATGACGATAAACGTCTCAAACTTGCTACTGAATTTGACTCGCGGGGCATTGAAGTCGGTTGTTTTAGTTAAACTATCTTAATTATTGGTAGATTTAATGATCCCACTACCTCTGTACGAACCCATGATTCATGAATGCAAATAAACTTTCTTTGGTAGGTATATAACTAGGATTAGAACCAACGACCGTCGGGTCAGAATCAGGGTAACTATCCTTTACGCCAAATGGCCGTCCAATATCACAACGTAAGTATTATAAAACAAAGTCCATCACTGCGTCTGTCTGTCTGTTCGCAATAATCTAAATAGCTACTGAACGGATTACCATGCGGTTTTAACCAATAGCCAGAGTGTTTATGAGGAAGGTTTAGGTGCATAATTCGTTAAGATTTTGTGTAAATTGGTTGAAATATGACGATGATTGTTAAATATGTTAAAATTTTATATTCGATGCAACAAACTGATGCAAATTTTGTAGGCATATATTTTCTACCCGTGCGAAGCCGGGGCGAGCTGCTAGTATATAATAACCGGCCGTCCATCGGCGAAAGACATGTATTCTAATATCACTTTGGTGATTATTCTGGATATCAAAAAACTGTTTTAACAAATATCCGGGTATTAATTAACAGAAGAACTTAAATAATATGATTAAGTGATTAAGGGTACCTGTTACAATCGACTATGCAAATATGGCGAGAATGCAAAACCACACCTTGTATAATCGATTTCGTTTTTATTTTTAAATGTAATTGAATTGGCTTGAGCGCAGTTTCTTTATAAATATAGTTGGGGTTATGTTATGTTTTAAATATCTGGGGTAATTTCACATACTATATCTGGTAGCACCAGATCGCGCGTTCAAATGCTGTCTGATCGCCGTAGATCGCGTTTGGTGTGAACCAGTCGGTACAAATACTACTGCGCTATCTGAACGCGCCGAGATCGTGCACGCAGGAGGCTGCGGTGTGACCGCACCTTAAAGACGACGTTGTAAAATTACTCAAGTTAAATGATACTAGATGATTAAAGGCAGACACTTAACTTCAAAGTTTGACGATATATGATGTTGGTATGAGATATTTGTATGCGGAAGATTAGCCGAAAATTTTAGTGGGCACGTTAAAATGTTCGTATGGTATCATTGTATTTTTACTAAAACTTATAATAATCAGCCGGTATTAGTCCACTGCTGAACGTAGGCCTCTCCCAAGATACGTCACTGAGCCCGATCTTTGGCTCTTCTTTTCCAGTCACTGCCCACCGCTTTGCGTATATCGTCACTCCACTTGGTCACAGGACGTCCTACGCTACGTTTGCCGATTCGCGGTCTGCACTCTAGGACAAGTCTACCCCAACGGTTATTGGTCCTACGGCAGATATGACCAGCCCACTGCCACTTCAGTTTGCTAATCCGCCAAATACTTACTATTCAACTACTTACTAGTCAACCAATTTAGTTCTCTGGCGAATTACTTCGTTCCGGATTCGATCCCGCAGAGAAACACCGAGCATAGCTCTCTGCATAGCTCGCTGGGCGACTTTAAATTGGTGGGCAAGTCGAACTGTGAGTGTTCACGTCTCGGCTCCTTATGTCATCACAGGTAGGACGCACTGGTTAAACACTTTTGTCTTTTGACACTGTAGTGTAGGAAACGAGAAGACTCGACGGAGTTTTCCCAGCCCAGCTGCATTCTTCTCTGAACTTCCTTCTCATAGTTGTGTTTGCCAAGTTGGAGCGTCTGCCCTAGGTAAACATACAATAGGTTGCGATTCCGGAACAACGTACTCGTTGTACATGACTTTGGTATTTGTGTATGAGTGTATAGAATGAAAAGCGCACAAAAATCAAAAACATGCTGCTTGCTTGCTCTCTCTAAAATTCTAGAATAAACCTTCAGTGAAGCACTTGGTATCTTTAATGAAAACATTTCTTGGACTTACACTTACTTTACAACTAAAATATTAAGAAAAACTTATAATTCTGATACTTGACGCTGGCTTAGTAGGTACACTAGTAATATTTTTTTTGTGTTCCACTGCTAAGCAAAGGTCCCCCTTTCTTTCGTAATATACCTAACGTACTATTCATTATTCTGTGACCTAACTAAAAAAAGTTAACCAATTTAAAACGATTGGACAACATTTCTATAGTAGTGGTTAAGAATGTAATACAGTGATACGATGCAGCGTAACGCTAAGGACATTTACATCCAAGAAGATATACTTAACTGTTTATTGCGAGAACGTAAACAGCTTTTAGCTAAGTGCATTGTAACCTTATTGTAACCAATCATTATGGTTTGTGCAACTTAACCCCAATGGAAGTCTATGGAAAATTTACTTAAGTAAAGGCATTTTCTGTTGGCAAAGATGAATTTAATAGATTGTGGTTTCGATATCCACACGAGACAATTTTTTGTGTGATCTACAGGTTATTGTTTCAAGTGAGAGTGTATTTGTTTGCGTGATTTGTATGTTTGTAAAGTCCCCAGTGGCACACTGAATCTCCCTAGTGCTTGACTATTATTTATTCTGTGCTAGTGCAGGGAGCTACTGTTATTATACTTAGTAAAAAAATCAGGCAATAAAAGTGTCTTACTTGTCTTGCTACTTTAAACAATTTAGTTTAAGATCGTTTTTAAAACGACAAATAAAGGGTTTGAGGTGTTAATCTTTATATCTCTCAAGATATTTAACACAAAAACAGTTTATTTTCCAAATCCTTACTAGACCTTAATGTACGGACACACCGCAGCGTCCTGCGTGCGCGATCTAGGCGGATATCAGATCAGATAGCACAGTAGTATATGTACCGACTGGTTCACTTTTTGATTTTGACCATACAAGTTATCAATAAATGTGTACGGAACCCTCGGTGCGGGAGTTGAAATCACACTTGGCTTTTTTTTAAGGTAGGTAGAAATAACTTAAAACTCTTTTAAAAGGAACTTCTGAGAAAATCTCTAAATTGTTCCTTACACTACAAAAAAAGGTAACAGGAATAATGTAAAGGGCTTAGTGATTCTAATTATACGGGGCGCTTAGTGAAAATCTGTGCTAACCTAAGCTACTTGGACGACTGTGACTCCAAAGGGGACGCAAACTACACATATGACAAAAAAACATTTAAAAAAAGTAAAAAAAATTAATACTCGTGTGTAAAAATAAAAGGGTTTCTTTTCTTTAGACGTAACAAGATAAGAAAGATGCTTGTCTGTCGGTAAGCGGAGACGTCTGTCTATAGGCCCTATAGGATGGATCGTGGCGATTGATCAAATTTTGAGGGTCAGTGCACTGCGCCCGAATGAAGGCTATCGCGTATGGGTTTTCCGCTAGGAGCGCTAGCATACTACAAGGTCCATGAAATGTTAAATGTAATTATTTGAGATTTATGTCAAACTGACATTAACATATCATGAAAATCGACTTTTAAGTCGTGGTACGAACATGAATAGCTTGACAGCTGTCATCGGGACCATTTTACTGAATATGAAATAGTAGATTAGTAGCCAAGGGCTGTAAGGCATCAATTGCAGCTCGAGATAATTAGGCGCACGAGCGCAGCGAGGGCGCCTATAGTTCGAGGGTGCAATTGATGCTTACACCCAAGCTAACTACTCTGCTTTACATCTCGATTGTGAGGTAAGTAGAAGGAAACCGACATTACAAGAATAAAACATTTTATAAGTTAAAATTTATAGTGAAATGAGAACAATTATCAAATTTTAGGGGCAGGTGTTTTTTGGGTATGTTAATAGTTTGAGATTGTGATATTTATTGGACATGGACAAAATCTGACGAGATGAAGCTTTCTTCAGCAGAAGTCGATGGTTGCGGATCATCTCTTGAGAAAGATGTTTCATTTTTTGAAAGCTGAATAGTTTCCGTTATTTGGTTGGTAATTTTACTTTTATTTTGTATGGTATCTTCAATATAACCTTCAGCCACCTTGCTGGATTTCCACCCACCGTGTCTTTTTATAGTGGTTAAGTTAGCCCCAGCATCCGTACGATATTTAAAATTGATGACTATTATACTCATACGAAGACAAGGCTGAATAGCGAAGCGACCTCTTTTGTCATTGGGCTGAATGCATGATGTCTATTGCCAGTATGATGGTTAGATGTACGCGAACTTTTTGAAAGAGAGAAGAGTTTTTTTTTTAATTACTTACCGCCCTAGGGCTTTTCTAGCTATATTATTACCCTAGAGCGCTAATTGGTTACCTACAAGCCCCATTTGGGGATAATAAGGACCGGACCTACTTACCGAATATGAGAGATGTAAAATATATTATTTTCTTTATGTGTAACGTAACACACTTTATATTTATATTGTGACACGAAATCCAAAATGTCATCGTACCGACGGAATTTGAACCCGCGCTTCCTAGGAAACATGCCCTGGCGCTTCCAACTAAGCCACAGTACGATCCATTCAATACGACGAAACTAATGGATTGCATAAGATACCAGAGAGCTCTTTGATATATATATATTTTTATTGCGAACTGTGCAAGCGTCTGGCCGCTATTTCACCTGATGGTATGTGACGATGCGGTCGAGGATGGAGCACGCTTGCTCAGCAAATACCTATTCACTCTAGACTTGAACGCTCCGAGGTTTTATTTAAGTGGAAAAACAGACGCCGGCAAATCATTTCATTTCTTGGCAGTTCTTAGTTCTTATAGGTAGAATGTCCACCATAAATGGATGTCGACTTGCAGTACGTCTGGCTGTACGGTTAAAGAATAAAGACGGCGGAATCAGATCGTGCAGTTCTAGGGTACTATCGAGGGACAATAGTCCAGTAGCACCTCAATGTTCATAGTAGCCTGCACGATATTTCTGTCGAATGTTCCAAGGCAAACAATAACACGTAAGTACGGCATAGATGGCATGCTTACCCAGACCACAGACGAATAAAAAGGTGAAACGTAGCGTCAGATACATTTGGTAAAGATAACACATAGTCCACTGTATACTAGTTTTCTTTTTGTTGAGTTAACATAACGTTGAGAAAGCTAGGCAACAAGTAACGGATGCTTAAATGAGTCATAAATGGCAGATTGGTCGAGTGGTAAAATGAACTGATAAGGAAGCATGAGGCCCGAGTTCGAATCTCCATGCATTGCATGATTTTGTTATAATTTTGATGGTTCGGTGGCGTAATCGCGAGAACGTTTGGTTGAACTTTGATGCCAGAGGTACCGAGTTCAAACCGCCGCGCAACAATGGATTTTCTATCGAAAAATATACTTGCGCTTTTGAAGTTTTTTTTTGTTTGAAGGAAAAACATCGTTAAGAAACCAACAACCCCCGCATGGTGGTAGGACACTATCTAGAGTCCGCCTGGCCAGCTACCACCCTCAAGTTAGAAAATCTGTCGTCAAACATCTATGTGTTCCGGCAGCTATCCTTGAGGGCCAGTTCCCATTCTAGGCATAGCGTGCTTACCATCTTCGACGGCAACATTGCTTACCAACAAGTGAGATAGTGGTCAAACGCTAGTCTATAAAATATTTAAAATAAAAAACAATTATTAATAGCTTGTGTTATTTTATATCTGTTTAAACAAACTTCGCTACTATAGGTAAATTGGTGATCTATGTTATATGTGAAATAAAATAAATAGCACAGTGATGTTATCTTAAATTTTTGAGGAAATGAATACACAGCAACAATGTTTTTAAATAAACTGATTTACGACATATCGAAATATCATAAACTACTATTTTTATTTAATATTATATTAAATTGAAACCGTCTTCATTGACATTTTTATTCTTTGACAAAATAACACTCGTTTGGTTGCATCTAAGAATTGCTCTTACCTATTGATTATTTAAGGTTATAAGCTTAATTATTCATTTTCTATAGGAAAAGAGGATTGAAGCTTAATCCTTTATAATCATAACTTACACAATTACTTATTACAAATTATCACAGCCGGCACATCGCCTAGTTTTTATATACTTTTAAATTTACATTTCGTGTGACTGCTATTGTTTTCGATGCAGATAAGAAGCCTTTGAGTATTCAACCAAGAAGCCTTCGTAATCCACTATATTCGCACATATTATGTCTGTCACGTAAATTTTCCCCAAACTAGATCCAGTAGCTATTATATAATCTGTGCTACAGTTGCTCAGGACATCTCTCGTCTCGCGCTCATCTTTGCATTATTAAACCCCATGGCATAGAAAATAATAATATGCCCATGGGGTGCGAGACATTCCATAATTGCGAATAAAATCCGTCTGAAAACACCAAATCTTATTAACACACTTTATGAACAATATACTTTCACAACTAGGATTTCTCAACACTTATCACTCAGCACTAACTTACACTTATGCCGCTTTCACTATACATTTGAAATAATATAATTTGTTTGGTCCATTTCTATGCAATGCCTCAATATTTGCTGTCTTTAATAATTATATTTGCTTGCATTTTGATTTTTTTAGTTATTTATTAACCAAACTTCAACCACCACCAAAGTTCACCAACCGACAATGTTATCTTCATACAATTACGCCATCAATACATTTTGTTTCAAATCTACCCTCATTATTTGTAAAACTGATAAAATAAGCGAAACTGGTCTAGCTATTCTACAATTAATACATGCGCTCTTTCTAATGGATTCATAATGAGAGAGTGCGATATATGGGTCTTTCTATCTCTTCTATCTTTCTCTTTCATTATTTTACTTTCGAAACGTCTTATAGAAAAAGGTTGCATGTGCATATTTTGCTGTCATGCTATTGCTTTTTGAGACTGCTTCTCCAATTTTGACCGATACTGTACATTCGCCAAAGTGTAATCTGTAAAACATAGACAGGCTCGCAACTTCACGCCGATGAGCTAGACATTGCAGTTTTGAACTCACCAGTTTTTCGTCATCGATCATCTTTTTTGCTCGTCTTTCGATTGAGTCCAAAGCCTCAAGCTGGTATTTAGCAAATCCATCCCAAAGGTGGCAGCAGTACTCCATACACGACCGGACTTGCGCTTGATACAAATTCAGAAGCTGTCCCGGTGTGAAGTACCGCCTGACTTTGAACAGAATACCAAGCTTTTTTGCAGCTATTTTGGCTTTAGACTCAATATATGAACCAAAGTTCAAGTTGGACGTGAGTTCTACTCCTAAAAGCTCAAGGTGATTAACAACCGGTACGGATACACCTTGAAATGTAGGGGACTGTGGGAAAGGGGTTTTCTTGGTGGAAAATAAACAAGCCTGCGTTTTAGAAGCGTTCAACCTGACCAAGTTGGCGGCTCCCCAATCGGACACGGTCTGCAGGCTCAAGTTTAAACGCTCCACCATAGATTCTCTCTGTGATTGCGTATCAACACTAGTTGCACGAGCACCGGACGTATATCTCTCAACTACAGTACTGTCGTCTGCATACCCAAAGATTCCGGGTTTAAGCAGATCGTTTATGTGCAGTAAGAACAGAGTAGCTCAGAGCATGGACCCCTGAGGAACACCGGCATTTATGCCGAGTTGATTGGAAGAGACTCCATCTAGAACAACTCGTATCAACCGTTCTCTCAGAAAGTCGGATATCCAGGTGCACATACTTTCTGGTAACCCGTAGGAGGGAAGCTTAGCAAGGAGACCTTTATGCCATACCCTATCAAAGGCCTTCGAGATATCGAGAGAGACTGCTAAAGCTTCACCGTGCATCTCGATGGCCTCGCTCAGAATATGAGTGGCATACCCTAGAAGGTCCCCAGTGGACCGGTTTCGACGAAAGCCGTATTGACGGTCACTGAAGAGATCGTTACCTTATCGTTCTAGGATCGTTCTAGGTATGCCAAGAGCCTGTTATTGATGACCCGTTCCATACATTTGCATACCAAAGAGGTAACTGAAAAGGGGCGGTAATTTGTGGGGTCAGCTCGGCTTCCTTTTTTTGGTACTGGCTGTACATTGGCAAGCTTCCATCCTTGCGGTACTATGCCAGTGTCAAGTGAAAGTCGAAACAGGCGTGTCAGAATTAGGGACAACTCTGGAGCACAGGTCTTAAGCACAATTGCAGGAATACCGTCTGGACCACTAGCTTTGTTAACAACCAGTGCACGGAGCGTTTTTAGAACTTCCTTCTGTCGTATGCGGATCTCGGGCATGATAAACCCGCAGTGAGGAAGACAGGAAGGTGTTTCGCCAGCTGTGCTAAGTTGAAATGCTTCACCAAATTGAGTGGCAAACAGGTTAGCTTTTTCAAGTGCTGAGTGAGCTAGTTGTCCGTCGGGTTTCATCAAAGGAGGAACCGAGGGGCGGCAAAAGTTAGCTTCAACTGCTTTAGCCAGGGACCAAAGAGACTTACTACCAGCTGGATGTGATGCCAATTTAGTCCCTATTCGCGTTACGTGGTTGAAGTAAGCTTTTTTTAACTCCTTCTTGCAAGATTTGCTGGCAGTATTAAATGCTTTTTTCTTGACATTTGTGTCAGAGGCTTTGCGTCTCCGTGCATCAGCCCAGGCTAGATAACCTGTTTCTTTCTGCGCTACAGCTCGAGCACAGGCCGATCCAAACCAAGGGAGAGCTTTGGTTACAAGGGGTTTATTGGAAAAAGGTATAAAGTACTCCATTCCTTGCTGAATAACATCTGACACTGCTTCAGCACAGTTGGTTGGGTTGTCCGAAAAGAAACACACTTGCCGCCAAGGGTAGGACGCAAAGAAGTGCCGCATTTCGTCCCAATCTGCTGATTTATATTTCCAAATACACCTGGTGCCCTTAGGGTGCGGGTCTGGCGGGGAGTACACTGATACGGACTGAACTAGGTAGTGATCAGAACTACCTAAAGGTGATGATAGTGTCACTGAGTAACGGTCTGGTTCAGTCGTCATCAGCAGATCTAGACAGTTTGCAGTGTGGCACTGAATGTCCGGAACTCTAGTTGGCTCTTGAACCAATTGGGAAACATTCAACGTCAGAGCCAGCTTACGCGTCTCTCTCCCAGCGTGGTCAGGATCTGGTGTGGAACCAGCTACTCTTGGTGGTGGGCATTGAAGTCTCCCAATAGAACCAGTTGAGCCGTCGGATAGCGCTGTTGAGCCACATCTGCTGATTCACTAAGGTACTCCATTAGTAGAGTTGTCTCCCGATCCCCACTGTGTGATTGATAGACGCCGGCGTACACTATTTTCTCAATACCTGTGTCAACCAAAACCCATATATCAGAAAAATCGGGGCCCCTCAAGGGTTCGAAGTCACAGACAGCAGATGTCATCCCGAGCAAACACGCAAATACCGGCGCGAGGGACAAATCGGTGCTCAAGGATGTAGCCAGGATAGTTCAAGTAAGCCATATCAGAAGGGCAGCCTATCTGCGTCTCCGATAAGAAAAACAAGTGTGATTTTTGCGTCTCAAGATGGTGGTAGACGGGTTGGAGATTTGAGTGTATATTCGTGAAATGCACTTTTAGTGTAAGGACGTGCATCTGCCGTATCAACTTGTTCATTCTTTTAACTTTTCACATAATAGAAGTGAATAGATAGACAATTGATAGCATGCGAGGTGATAAGTAGCTGACTTCTGAAAAAATAGACATATCCTCGCCATTGGGGACTTGCGCGGAGACCGCTGGGACTCCCGAACCCCCCTGTAGTTGTCCATCGGTTCCCCACGTCCGGTCGCCATCTGGCCCAATGGACTCACACAGGATTTTTCGTAAGCGGCGGGCAGCCTTTCATAGCTGGCTAGGCTATTATTTGGGCCCCCTACAACTTACGGTCGGCCAGCAGAGATCACCGTGCTTCGGATCCCGCTGCTCTCCGAAGCAAGGCCCCCGACGAAAATAAGTATAAAAATGTCGGATTCTGTCATTTGCTTTCCCTTCACAACTGCCCATCATCATCATCTGTACGGCTTCCCCGAACATCATGGTGTAATACGATTTGCTTGGCACCAAGACTTTGTTCGGGTGGTGGTAAGGTAACCGGCGGCCGAAGCTTACCACCAGTTGATTCGGTTGCTCCTTTGGCGCCACCCAGGGGCCACGTATAGGAAAACTTGTGCTAACTCCTACGGACGCGAGCAGACATGAGCCCCCATAAATTATTTGTCGAAAAAAAATTAAACCGACTTCATAACAACAAACAGGCACTCAAAAGCGAAAAATAAATTACTTAATATAATTATTATAAGCGCTATCCACTTATCTATATGAAGTCGGTGCCAGCCACTGACGGATAAATACTTTGTGAAAATTTCAAGTATGTACCTACCTATTATGGTTACGAAGATACAGATCTGTAAAGTGCGCACATATAGACACACGGACGGACGGACGGACGGACAACAAAGTCTCAAAAAGTATTCATTTGGTACCCTTCGGGTTCGGAACCCTAAAGAATTGACTTTAAATACCGTGCTATAGTCTGGCCATAACTGCTGTACACTCCCTGAGGAATGCGCGCGGCGAGACGGAGGGACGCGGGTATGCGCGCGGCGAGACGGGGGGGACGCGCTCCGTCAGTCTACCGTCCCCACAGTCTGTTTCCCCGGCTCCCACCACGCCGCGCATACCTCAGGGAGTGTACAGCAGTTATGGCCAGACTATAGTGAAAATATTTACGAGTCATAATGATGTCATCAAGGTATATAAACAGTGAGTTGTAATTATACGCTAGTAATAATAGTTCAATGGTATCAAAGGACAATGTCAAAATGGCCCTGTGCAATAAAAGCATCTGACACACACGATAATTAATTGACTATTTTATTACAATAATTCCAAATACTTTTATAACACGGACTAGATGTATTCCAAAATGAATATTAAACAGTATTATTTGCGATTATTAACATTAATTGCCGCCATATGGCCGACAGATACTACTGAATTACTCTACCTACGTTATAAGAGTTGGCACTTCCCTACATTGTTGATACCTACCCGAATTGAAGCACTGTGTAGCCAACCTAACAACGGGAAGTATTATTTACTTAGTAACTATTATATAATTTGCGGTATTATGCTTATAATTTTTTTTTTGCAGTTTTGATTTGTTCCGAGCAAAGTACGTTCATAATGCTGAGTTATTTAATTATGTATGCAGTGTCGCGGGACTGATATGACCGGCATCTTCGCCAAACGTCATGTCATGTAAAAAAATATTAACTAACTTTGCACCCTAACAAGACTTTGCCCGGTAGAACATTCCTGTGAAGACAAATTAATTCTCCCCACCTTTGTTTCTATCTCGCTCACAGTAACCGTAAGAATATCTGTCAAAAACCAAAATCAACGTGAAGAAAGATGTAAAAACATTATGCAAGGTCATATTGTTAGGGTTCCGTACCTCAAAAAGTAAAAAAAATGAACCCTTATAAGAACACTTTCTTGTCCATCTGTCTGTCTGTCTGTCTGTCTGTCCGTCTGTCTGTCCGTCTGTCCGTGTGTCACCACCGATTTTCTCAGAAACGGGTGCACTTAGCAAGTTGAAATTTATACCAGATACAGAAGTCTATAGTGTATCCTATTAGGTGTATAATATAAAAATCAAGGTCCTGAGTCAATACGATAAAAAGATATGGGCAAATTTAGATTTTCGCGAAAACTTGTAAGTACCAAAATTTACCTTAATTTTCAACTTTTTTTATTTTTCGGAATTTTTCTTTACTTGTGCTGTAACACCTTGCTTTTGAACAAAATTGACAATTCTAGGTCAACCGGAAGTACCCTATAAGTTTTGGGTCGAAAACCTATAAGTGTACTTCCCGTTGACTTAGAATCATGAAATTTGGCAAGAAGCAAGGTCTTATAGCACAGATAAAGGAAAAAATCCAAAAAATAAAAAATGTTGACAATTAAAGGGTATCCCCATACATACATAGTTAACGCCAAACAAGGTAGGCTCTGAGTTATATGGGCGCTCATACAATTTAGAGGTTTAGCCTAATTGGTACCAACCAACGTTGGTACGGAAGCCTCGGTGGGCGAGTCCAACTCGACTTTGCCGGTCTTTATTTAGTCTTCAAAAGTATATGAAATAGCAACCTCCATTGTGTATAATCTTCTTGGGACTCTTCTTCTAAAACCAGTAAATTCTCCTATGTTTGAGGTATTTATCTCCATATCTCTGGAGATACTAATCAGATCTCGATAAAATTAAAATGGGACCACCTCGAAAACGTACCCTAACTATTAAAAAATAATTTGAATCCGTTCACAATTCACGAAAAAATCGCGTAACATACACACAAAAAAAAAACATACAGACGAATTGAGAACCTCCTCCTTTTTTGTGAAGTCGGTTAAAAAATAGGTATGTATGGTATCTTATAGTTCCAAAATAAATATCGTCTAGAAAAATCTTAGACACCAAGGTCCCTAAAACCTTACAGGTGAGTTAGTGGTCAAACGCTAGCCTATAGGCTAAAAATCTTCGTATATAAAATGGCAACTCCACATTTTTAATATACTAAAAAAAAATATGCTGAACCGAGTAGTACTTGATCACGCTGGGATAAAATCAATATTTTCGAGTACATTCGGTAAATTCTATAATGCAATGAACATTTTCAAATCATTCCAACCTTGCAGTCAGCTCCATCGGGCAGATATGTCCAAAGCTTTAAACGGGGACAATTCTGGCATAGAAATATTTCGTGCCGGGACATTTTTCTTCATTTTACCTTATTTGAATAACGAAAATGTATTTTACCTGAGCGTGGTTTACAAGTTAATTCCGTGGAAGAAGTTCGGAACGGTTACAATTAAAATTGTGGTATTTTACGGGAAGAGAGCCAATTTTGGGTGTCCCCTTGATTTGTTTTATTTTTTGCGCAGTGTCTTGTACTATTCATTATTCTGTGGCAGTGTCCCTTAATTTGTTCTGCTAGCTTTGTCCGAGTTTGTTTTGTGTTTCTTGGAGGGAATCAGATGAAAATGGTGAAACATCGTGTTGGAATCTCAGTGGCACTAATAGCAGTTTTATTATAGAAATTTCTTCTAGTCCTTTTATTATAGGAGTAGTTCTAGTGAATCTCTGGCGGTGTGGCACTGTATCTAGTAGGTACTACTGTAGTAGTGCTACTTAATCTGTTATAAACAGTATCACTGACTATGAAACTCTTGTATTCTATTAATTTATATATAACTTAATCGTTTTCTGATCCTGATACAATACGTGGGAATGACCCTGAATGTAGAATATCCATAGATTATCCCGTAGAGTTTTAAAAATGTTTATTGTTTTAAAACAGTTTATTAGTTATAATTATATGAATTTACGATGTATACTTTATTTAATATGTATTTATGTAATTTGACATTTAATTTACCCACGACGGAACAGAGATTGTATATGCGTTTGGGGTGAGAGGATGTTTGTTTGTTTGTGTGTGCAAATCCATGTTACCATTTTTCTCCAAAACTACTTGTCCGATTTTGATGCAGTTTTCATGCAGGTTCGAGTGTAATTGATGCATGTTTTTAGATAGGTGTTACGGTGACAACTCACCAGGGGGCACTGCAGTAATCATTTGTTGGTGCAAATAGATGTTGCCATTTTTCTTCAAAACGACTCGTTCGATTTTGATGCAGTTTTCAGTTATGGGTTCGTGTTTGATAGATGCATGTTTTTAAATAGGTGTTACGGTGTCAACTTACCAGGGTGCGCTGCAGTAAACACATGTTTGTACAAATTCATGTTGCCATTTTACTCCAAAACTAGTTCTATTTTGTCTTTAAACAGTAATTAATCAGTGGTGATTCTTAAATAGATGTTATGACGTTAATTTTCTAAAGGAAATTGTCGTGGGTGTTAATTCTAAATTTTAATTTAGTTACTTGTGAAATTCTCAGGTATTTTGCACATTAACAACTTCGTTTTAAGGCACACCGCGGCGTCCTGCGATCTGCGGGCGCGATCTTAGTACTTTTAAATTGTTTTCTGATCGCGTTTGGTGTGAACCAGTCGGTACAAATACTACTGCGCTATCTAATCGCCGCCTAGATCGCGCACGCAGGACGATGCGGTGTGACCTTTAGCTAAAACTGTAGTAGTCAAGCTCTCGATTACTACGATCGCGTTTTAGGGTTCCATAGCCGAATGGCAGAAAACGAAACCCTAATAGATTTGTTATGTCTGTTTGTCTGCCCGTCCGGCCGCCCGTATGCCACAGCCACTTTATTTCCGAAACTATGTAGGTGTATTCTGCGAACCGCTTTACGATTTATTTACAAAAATTTAAATAAAATAAGATTAGGGGGGGTTCGTAAACATACATACATACATAAAATCACGCCTTTTTCCCGTTGGGGTAGGCAGAGACTAATTTTTTTAACATGCTACGATCCTGACACACGTCTTTCGCTTCTTCCACTTTCATGAGCGTCTTCATACATGCTCGTATGCTTCTACATGTAAAATCTAAATATAATATATGCTGTAGATCTTAATAAACACTTTTAACGAAAATTAGTTTGAACGAGATAAAGTCAGCAGTTTTTGAATATAAAAATACAGTCGAATTGAGAGCCTCCTTCTTTTTTGTGAAGTCGGTTAAAAAGGAAGAGAACAAATAAACAAACAAATTTGCATTAATTGTAATGTAAGTGTGATAGTGGTAATAAAATTATTCACCTGCTACAGGATACAGAATCTTTTCCTTTAAAATATTTGAGCCAAAAATCTATGACAAAGTTAATAAGCTGCCTAATGTTAAAGGACTTAATTTTATAGCCGAATCTTTAATTCAAAGTGATGTTATCTAGAGGGTCCATCAACGAGACGGCGTTTTTTTTACAAATTTAATTAAACTTTCTACATTTAAGCCGAGGCAATTTTGTTATATAGAAACTTTGGCCGTTAGTCACTTTGTATGATTATGTGTGGGGCTTACACTTTATAACAAGTCTTTTTAGAAAAGATTTTTTTCACAAGTGGTAGGAGCATAATATATCGATGTTTCGCCTGACTTGCTACCAAAAAGAAGCTTATCACCAGCAAGTAGCTTAGCACATTAGGCCTAGAATGGGAACTGGCTCTCAAGGATAGCTGCCGGAACACATTAGATGTTTGGCTACAGATTTTCTAACCTGAGAGTAATAGCTGGCCAGGCGGACACTATATAGTGTCCTACCACCATGCTGGGGTTGGAGGTTTCTTAACGATGTTTTACTTCACCGGAGGGCCACTGTAAAAAGCGCATATATACATTTTTGGATAAAAAAATCCATTGGTGCACGGTGGGGATTGAACTCGGTACCTCTAGCGTCAAGGCCGACCATTCTCCCACTACACCCACTGCCCTCAAGAATCTTCTCTACCAAATACATTCGAGTAAATCGTATAATACCTCATCAAAACCTCTCCAAAGAGTTTTGAACTTCCGTAGCCTACTTGATCCATGCGCTTTAGGAAAAACGCAACTACGCGTGCGCGATATCCATGGCGTCGAACAAATGACAGTTGTGACAACAAACGCGACGGACGGGATGTTTTATTCCAATTTCTCAAAAAAATATAATTTCCTCGATCAGTTGCTCAATATTCAAATAGAGTTGTCTCGATTTCCAATTCGTTTCTGTGCTGAATCCTTTATATCTGTGAAAATATTTCTAGGTTAGTTTTCGTCCTGTGTTTACGGATTTTGTTGTGAATAATGCAAAACTTTTGGTGCAGTGTATTCTAAAGTTTTAATTGTTGGTTACAATTTTTATTGGCATAGAATTTTTTGGTGTCAAGTACCTGGAGGACAGGAGGAAGTACATTGCTACGCGTAAGGTATGTGAACGAATATTTCTAATTTATGCTCAATGGAATACCTACTGGCATGTTTCGTAGCAAATTGTCGTAACTGACGTCTGCTGAAATACTGAACTTTATGACTACAATAATAAGTTCAATTTTGCGTTGACAATGGTTTAATAAGTGAAGCCTTTTAAGTTTGAACACCTCTTTCCTGTTTGAGTTTTTATCCTTTTGAATTGTTAAAATTTGGTTAAAATGCAGTATCTCGTCACAGGAGGTTTATTACACTTTTATGGAAAGCTCTTCACCTACGTATATAAGTAAAAAATGTAAAAATAAGAAAGGACTTAGAATTTGCTATTCTTAAACGTCTTAACTTCAAAATTATGTATACTTAAGTAGGTCACTACATAGGTAAGGCTTAATATTATAGCTGAGGGTGCATAGCTCAGAAGTTAGCAAATAAGATAAGAAAACGCACACTGAGAGTACACGCACCCACCGTCAAATTTAATAGGTAATTTTTATGCAGTTCTGCTTTCACTAATATTGCAGTTTTTTGTTGCACTTGTGAGGTTTGTCATGTTTGATTTGTCACATTGATTTTTACTTAGTGTACTGGGGATCACGGCTCTACTCCCGCAAAAGTTTTTCCAAGTCCAGTTACTTGTACCTACTATTATTTATTCTGTGGTCCAGTAAAGGTTTTAAGCCTCAGAGCCCCACAAGGTCTCGCTGTTTCGACAGCGAACGGAACAAAATCGTATGTTGATTTCAGAGATAATCTAAGTATAATTAGAGTTTGTGTATCCCATAAAAGACTTCTGAACTTAAAACTGTGTAAAAAAATACCAAAAGTAATGATGTATATCAACACCAATATTATAAATGCGAAAGTCAGTTTGTTTATTTGTTTGTTTGTTTGGGACTTCTTCACGGTCAAACGGCTTGACCGATTTGGCTGAAGTTTTGTACAAAGATAGTACATAGGGCAGAATAGGATATAGGATACTTCTTTTTTGGCTATCGAGTCAGGGGGTCCAGATATTTTTAATTGAATTTTGTAAATATAAGACTTCTTCTCGAATAAACGGCTTGACCGATTTGCCTGAAATTTTGTGTGAATACATGTCATAGGGCAGAATAGAATATAGAATACTTTTTTTCTGGCTGTCGAGTCAGGGGGTCCAGATATTTTTAATTAAATTTTGTAAATATAAGACCTCTTCTCGGATAAACGGCTCGACAGATTTGCCTGACATGTTGTATAAAGACAGTTCATAGGGCAGAATAGGATATAGAAAACTTTTTTTCTAGCTATCAAGTCAGAGGGTCCAAATATTTTTAATTGAATTTTGTAAATATAAGACATCTTCTCGAATAAACGCCTTGACCGATTTGCCTGAAATGTTGTGTGAATACATGTCATAGGGCAGAATAGAATATAGAATACTTTTTTCTGGCTGTCGAGTCAGGGGGTCCAGATATTTTTTATTGAATTTTGTAAATATAAGACTTCTTCTCGAATAAACGGCTTGACCGATTTGCCTGAAATTTTGTGTGAATACATGTTATAGGGCAGAATAGAATATAGGATACTTTTTTTCTGGCTGTCGAGTCAGGGGGTCCAGATATTTTTAATTGAATTTTGTAAATATAAGACATCTTCTCGAATAAAGGGCTTGACCGATTTGCCTGACATGTTGTGTAAAGACAGTTCATAGGGCAGAATAGGATAAAGAATACTTTTTTTCTAGCTATCAAGTCAGGGGGTCCAAATATTTTTAACGGAATTTTGTATATATAAGGCATCTTTTCGAATAAACGGCTTGACCGATTTGCCTGACATGTTGTGTAAAGACAGTTAATAGGGCAGAATAGTATATAGAATACTTTTTTTCTGGCTATCGAGTCAGGGGGTCCAAATATTTTTAATTGAATTTTGTAAATATAAGACCTCTTCTCGAATAAACGGCTTGACCAATTTGCCTGGCATGTTGTATAAAGACAGTTCATAGGGCAGAATAGGATATAGGATACTTTTTTTGGCTATCAAGTCTGGGTGTCCAGATTTTTTTTATTGAATTTTGGGTATGTGTGGCCACTTATCAGCTAAACGGCTTGACCGATACGGCTGACATTTTCTACATATACAGCTCATATGGCATAAAAGCACATAGGATACTTTTTTTCTGGCAGTCGAGTCCAGGTGTCCAGATTTTTTTATTGAACTTTGTAAGTGTGTGGCCTCCTCTCAGTCAAACGGGTCAACCATTTCAGCTGAAATTTTGTGCACAGATGGTCAATAAGACATAGGATACTTTTTTTTTTGGCTGGTAATTTCGGGTGTCCTTAATTTTATTATGGAATAATGTGTTGCCTCATAGCGGCAATCGTTTTGACCGATTCAGCTTAAATTTTGTACAAATTCAGTTAATAGGGCATAGAACGACAAAGGATATTTTTTTTAACAGTTGAGTTTGGGTAACTAATTTTTTTTAATTGATTTTTTTATACGTGTGACCTCTTCGTGGTTAAACGAGTTGACCAATTGAGCTAAAATTGTACAGAGACAGTCAATAAGACAGACCAAGAGTAGAGTCTATTATCCGAGCGCATTGGTTACATTTTTTACAATCGAGTCCGGTTGTCAGTTTTTTATTGTTGAATTTTGTATATGTTTGGCCTCATTTCGGCCAAAACGCTTGACCGATTCACATGAGATTTTGTACAAAGACATGTATACATAAATAGTACACATTAATACGGCATAAAAGGCAAAGAATACTTTTTTTTTCGGCAGTTAAGTGAGGGTGCATATATTTTATGTTAACTTTACATAGAGTTAACATAATCATAAAAGTTTGACCTTAGGTTCGTCTATAATGACTTAATTAGTGTCTTGATTAGGCCATAAAACTGTCAGGATCATTAGAAGTCATCAAAATTTACGCGCTGGCTTTGCTTGCCCAACGTGTTTATCTGCTTTGTGGGAAGTATTTCAAAAACTTTCGTGTTTTAACAGCCTTAGGGTAATTGGTGTTTACTTAATAGGTCATAAAAACTGTCAGGGTCATAAAAAGTCGTAAAAAATTTTTGCGCTCACTTTGCTCGCGTAGTTATAGCACTCTCTGCGCTCGCGCAAGCATTTGTTTTATCTACTTTGTAGGAAATATTTCGTCATCTTTTGAATTTTAATAGCCATATGCATCAAAGCGAGTCATAAGTTGAAACATAACAACCTTCAATAATCATAATGATTATTAACCTTAAATTAAGTGAATATCAAATTTAACCCTAATGTCATCGGTGTTGACTTAGTAGGTCATAAAATCTGTCAGGGTCATAAAAGGTCGTAAAAAAATTCCGCGCTCGCTTCGCTCGCGAAAGCATTTATTTTATCAACTTTGTAGGTAATATTTCATTTAATAACCACATGCATCAAAACGAGTCATAAATTAAAAAAAAAACAACCTTCAATAATCAGAATGATACCTTAAAATAAGTGGATATCACGTTTCACTTGAGTATCATCAGTGTTGACTTAGTAGGTTATAAAAACTGTCAGGGTCATAAAAAGACGTAAAAATTTTTCGCGCTCGCTTCACTCGCGCAATTATCTACTTCGAATGTAATTTTTGAGCAAATTTTGTATTTTAATAGCCACATGCATCAAAACGAGTCATACATTGAAACAGAACAACCTTCAATAATCATAATGATTATGAACCTTTAATTAAGTGGATATCAAATTTAACCATAATGTCATCGGTGTTGACTTAGTAGGTCATAAAAACTATCAGTGTCATAAAAAGACGTAAAAAAATTTTTCGCTCGCAAAGCTCGCGCTGTGATAGCGCTCGCTACGCTCGCGCGAGTATTAGGAGTTTTATCTGCCTTGAAGGTGATATTTCAGCAAATTTTGTATATTAATAAACACATGCATCAAAACGAGTCATACATTTAAACAGTACCACCTTCAATTATCATAATTAACCTTAAAATAAGTGGATATCACGTTTTACCGTGTCATCGGTGTTGACTTAGTAGGTCATAAAAACTGTCAGGGTCATAAAAAGTCGTAAAAATGTTTCGCAGTAATAACGCTATATAGCGTATAATAGCATGTTTCAACAGCCTCATACATTAGACTGACTCAAATACTTAAACAGCAAAACTTGGTAAACCTCGGTTAGGTTTACCAAGTAATTATTAATGACTTTAACAATAGACGATATCGAGTTCGACCTAAGAGTCATCTATAGTGAGTTGATTATTAGGTCGTAAATTTGTCAGGGTCATAAAAAGTCATAAAAAATGTTCGCTCGCGCAATGATAGCTCTCGCTGCGCTCGCGCAGCTATTCACCTTATTTTCTTTGTAAGAAATGTTTCAGGAACTTTTGTGTTGAGTCAAACATTTAAACAGCACAACTTCGTATACCTAACCAAAATGAATAATGAATTTAACAATAGAGGATATTGAGTTCGACTTTAGGGTCATCTATGGTGACTTGGCCTAAGATATCATCGATCTTGACCTCAAAGGTCATAAAGGCTCAAATAACGCGGGCGAAGCCGCGGGTAACAGCTAGTTTATAATAATATAAACAGACTAGTCCACTGCTAGCTCCTATAACAGAGAATCGTGCAGTTATGTACGCCGCTGGGTACGTTTATCAGCTACTATCATCTTTTAGAATCTAAAAGAACTATACTAAAACGTAGTAATCCAACAGTTTGCAAAGATATTTTGTACCATATTTAAAGCCGCGACTAGACATGCAGGGCAAGGACTTGCCGAATGCCAAATCGGCAAATAATCGGATGAGCACTCCGCTCGGCTTCCGTATGTCTGGACGCGGCATAAAAACAGTAGATAAAGATTACCAAATGTTGATTACGTTTAATATTTATGCTATCACATAATTCATTGCGTATATTTTATGCAATTTACCGTCAAACCAATAAGTCATACAATTAATTGCCCAGAATGTAATTACATTAAAATAATGTTTGCAAACTGATTGGGCCTGCAAACTAATTAATATGCAGATAATTTGATCGCAAACCACTTGCAGTAATATCACCGTAAAATATTGGAATTTTACAGAATATTTTACAATAAACAATTATGTAATAGTTTTTGGAAAATTAACGGAAACACTTTAAATAGATAATGACACTTTAAAAGTCCTAATAACTCAACCAAAAAACAAACCATGAGAGTATGATTTTTGTTAATATTAATATAAAGTTACAATAGGACCAAACGTACAGCATATAATTATGCTCAAACAAAAAAAAAGGATTCCAAATTGGTTAAAAAATGACGGAGTTCTGAGGTAACGAACATATAAAAAAGTTAAGAAATTATAGGCGCATTGAAAACCTCCTCCTTTTTGAGAAGTTGGTTAAAAATATATTAATAAGGGTAAGTACATACTTACACCGTAGTCTATATTTTCCGCCCTATGTCAATTCATATCAGACGATAGGACGATTCTGTTGTGATCCGTGACATTATCCACAGGTTAACACAGGTTCTAATCTTATGTAATTAGACTAATGAAACTAAGGATATAGAAGTTTACTAAACATAGGCACCTTTATAGATAATGCATGTAATATTCCGCATTAAATTTTGATGATCGTCACGATGCCGTCTATGGTCGTATTGTGCGTGTTTGGATATGGAAGACTGAAATACAATCCACTTAGCGTAGGTAACTATTCAATCCGTCTTCCAAGTTGGCTAGCATCATAAATAACATTATAAACATCATGTCGGAACTAAGCGAGCCGATTCGTGACATGTCTTTGTTCGGTGGGTGGATTTAGCCACGGCCGAAGCCTTACCACCAGTATTCAGCCATCATTCAGTAGGATTGACCTTAAAGTAAAATAAACTGGCCAAGTGCAAGTCGGACTCGCACTCAATAAGATCGAGCACAAAATACCACTATCATTTTCCGCCAGCAAAAAAATTATAATTAATAAACAATTTATTTCTTATAACGCCATCTAACGTCTAACAAAGGTATTAGGGATCGACATTTCAATATAATGCCATCTATGGGACGTTTACCTAACTAAGCGTTCATAGATGGCGTGAAATACCGAAAAAAACACGTTTCTTGTATGGGGACCCCCATTATTTTTAATTTTATTCTGTTTTTAGTATTTATTGTTATAGCGGCAGAAATACATCATCTGTCAACATTTCAACTGTCTAACTATCACGGTTCATGAGATACAACCTGGTGACAGACGGACAGACAGACAGACAGACAGACAGACGGACAGCGGAATCTTAGTAATAGGGTCCCGTTTTACCCTTTGGGTACGGAACCCTAAAAACTTTGGACGCAGGCAAGCAGCAATGAGCCTCACGCGTATGACAATGACTCCTAATGACAACTAATGAATTATGTTGATACGCTTATCGAATGTATTAAACATTATGGGTTATATATAACTCTTTAGTTAGAGAAGATAATCGATATTCTACTCAATATCTGCAGCTTGGGATCACATAGTACACGCACCTTCGTTTAATTAAACATCCCATCCCATGCCAGCGCTAGCGTTACCACAGCAAAATACCTGCCTCTGTTTTTGGTTGCCGAACATTTGAACCGCAAATAGTTGAATGGTGTAGTTGCAAATCACCGTTCGGTTATACGCTCGTAAAATCGCCATTTGTGAATTTACCAGATGATAATAATTGTAATTGGCAAACATTTTACTCGTGCTTTGGCTGGGTATTGTACTATCAAATATCATGGAATGTAATTTTTTCTCATAACAAATGAGGCCTGTTAAATTTCTAAATGTATAGTACCTAAGTTATAGTATGTTATGAATATAATTAGCCCCGTATTTCACTGACTTTCAAAGAGGAAGAGGAAAGTCTATTCGTCTGTAAGTTTAGTTTTTGTGTGTATTGCGAAATTTTTCCGCCGCCAATATTAAATCAATCAGATTTTTTTTTCTTGTAAGTGACAAGATTTTTAATAATGCATCTAGAGCCTAGGGTATATCTCAGGTGTGGATTGTATGGAAGTACTTATCAAAAGTGTTGACATATTAAATCACAAACAAAAGTAGTAGATAAGACCACAAACGTTGTGGTAAAACGTGTAAAGAAAATAAGTTAGAAATCGTCAGTAAGGAAAATAAATACCAATTAGGAACATCAAATAGACCACTAAAAATATCAGATGAAACTCAAATGGTACGCTAATCTCCACCGTTATACCTAATATGAATCCCCCAAAGGACGTGAAATAGCTTAAAACCTCACATTAGATTACCTGAAGTAAACATAAAAACCCGTGCCAACGTTAAACGCCCTATTATGAGCGTAGGAAACACGTTCGTTCAACCCCCAAAATCATGTTTACGTCTAAAATTTCTTGCCACAATAAATAATCGTGCGGGCTTCTCCAGAGATGTTTTTACATGCAGGACGACCGTGGTAGGCACGCAGGCTCTCATTAATTACACATCATGAATTCAGCTCACAGTGCTTTGCGGGTAAATACGCTCTAAAATACTATAGCCTCATCGCAGTTTACAGCCAACGCACACTCGAAACTTTACGCACCGATGAAAACGGATTTAGAGTATATGGCTAGTGAGACATGACTAAACTGATTGATTAATGGTTGATCAAAGGAGGATTTGGGTGAAATAGGATATATTTATACTCATGACTTTCTGGAGATACTTAGGTGCTTTTCATTAGAGGTAAAGTAGGGACGAAAAATATTTAATAAGCACAAGTATTATAGTCCTTTCGCTTTTATGTGATAATGTTACTCGTATATCTAATTCGGTATGTCATTTATTACTTTCCTTTCCAGTATTAGAGTAGAGGTTTACTGTATATACAATTTAGATTCATTTTATGTGACATTTCTTATTTTCTCTAAATCAGGGTATTTTCATGGTATGGCAGATGCGTTGGCATAGTTCTTTCATTTTCATCTTAGACCGCATCTCCACTTAACATTAGATGAGATAACGGTCAAGAGCATGTTGGTCAGCTATTTAAAAAAGTATGTTGTCCGTAGATTTCAATGTTCACTTACAAGTATTAAGTGTGCGTTTAACGTTAAAGTGGAAAAAACTTGGCAAAAACAGGGCTCCTCTTGGCTCTCGTGTATAATGGATCTAAAATTATTGTTATGCCCCTGTATATCGCTATATCTCAGCGGGCCTTCTGTTATGAAAAGCCTACGGGTTTCACGTTAAGCTTTTACTGTTTTTGCTCTAAATCCTATCTCTTTCAGCTGTTGATGTATGTCACGAAACGTGTATTGCTCATACAAGTACTGCTATAAAGCCTATTTAGACCTTGGAAATATCCGATTATAATTCATACTTATATAATAAATATACTTTGTATATTTGTCCGTCGGTCTGTTAGATATGTTTTCATTACTAAACGGCTTTAACCATTTGACTGCAATTTTGAACAGGGATAGTCGTATTGTAGAATAGGGCCTTTAAGACGTGTACAGTCGCAAGGTTAAACTACTGAAACGAATCTACTGAATACTACCTATCATTGACATTTAAAAATTAATAGGTTCAGGTTATTAACTCTAAACATTTTAAAAACTATTATACCAAAGCTATAAATGTATATTATATAATAGTAATAGTATATTCTTCAAATTCTTGTCAGTACAAAATAAAAAATACGTGAAAGCCTTGTTAGCAAATTTAAATTTAAATGGGACCCCCTTGGGGGTATACCCTTTCCAATAAAAAAATAATTATAAAAATCAGACTACTCTGTAAAAAGTTATGCGTGGTCATACATAAAAAAATATATATACGCGTCGACTTGATAACCTCATCCGTTTTTTTTTCGTCGGTTAAAAAAATAGATGGCTTGAGATCTAAGCAAGAGGTCGCAAGTTCAAAACCTAGCACGGGTGCTCGTCAACAGGTGGTAGAAGCATATTATATCGATCTTCTGCCTAACTTGCTATCAAAAAGTTTACCAGCATTATTACAGCATATGTTTCATTATTTCACAATTTATTGGATAAAAATTGTCTGAAGTACTGATGACATGCACTGGATTGCGGGTGCACGTAATAGTACGGTTGGCAACCCTACATTAATCAGGGGAATTAAACATGTGTTTTGAGTGTAACTTTCGATGTCTAGATGAAAGTTGAATGGCTCAATAACTTTGTTTTTTTTTTGTAAATTTAAAGCAATAAGTTATGTTTCTGTTATATCTATAATAATTTTTATTAATTATGATCTATTTAATGTTATTTGACGTGTGTAAGTGCTAATTTTTAATTTGCCCATATACTGAATAAATAGTTTGACTTTTGATTAAGTAGAACATCTGCCGCCATAACCTTGTGGTGTTCTGGCAGCACACAGCCCTTGAGGGTCAGAGTATTCTAGGCCTAGCGTGTTCACCATCTTTGACCACATCATCGCTTACCACCAGGCGTGAAAGAGAGTCTAGCTAGCCTATAAAATATAAAAACAGTAGCAGACGAAGTGTCAACGTAAAAATGACGCGGCAAATACCGACAAAGCGTTTTTTAGTTTAAGCTTTTACCACTACTTGTAGTCCGGTCAATCTAGACCAAAAAATGAGAGTGAAGGTACATAAAATCCCAATAAGCTGAAAAACATAATTATAAATAATATCATTCCCGTGTATGGAAAAAACATTATTCAAGGTTAAAGGTCGTAGATCATAAAATTATATTTAAAAGATGTATCAATACTTTTTTTTCTACGAGCCACCGTTTCTGAGATATAACGATTCAAAAAGTTATAAAAGTTGTTATCGTCATAATATGCATGAGCACGCCACGTATATATGATGTATGATATTTCGCAACTACAAAAATAACTTTGTTTTTCATAGTGTTTGTATGAAAAACCAAGTTATATTTGCGGTCGCTATATCTCAAAAACTGCTGACTGTATCTCGTTCAAACCAATTTTCTTTGAAAGTTTTTATTGAGATCTACAGAATATATTTTTTTTAGATTTTGCACTTCCTTACTTTAAAAGTTAGAGGGGGGGGGGGGGGGGGGTCGACACACACATTATACCACTTTAGACGCGCCTATCTTTTAAATTATTAACTTTGAGAAAAAATAATTTTAGGAACCTCAATGTCATTTTTATAGACCTATCCATAGACACCCCACCCCCACCCACACGTATAGGTTTGAACAAAATTTTTTTTTTGTTTCATTTCCATGTATGGGATGCCCCCCCCCCCTTATATCTCAGTAACGGTGGCTCGTAGGAAAAAAAGTATTACATTTTTTATAGATAATTTTATGGTCTACAATTTCGTCTAAGGTACTTTAATGATAAAACTTACCGTTTTGCTGAAAATTGCGAAAAACTCATTTTTTTGACCTTTGACCCTTAATTTTTTTTTTCCATATAAGGGAATGATGGGGAACGTTTAAATATTATTTATAATTATGTTTTGAACAATTTTACTGATTTTCAGCTTGTTGGGACTTTATGCACCTTCAAATGTCTAAATTGACCGGACTATTGTCTTCATAGTGATAGAGTTAGAGCATGATATTTTGTTCTATTCTACTTCGAATCATACAATTACTCCAATAGGAGAATGAACAATGAGAACAGTTAATACGGCATGCAATGTTATGTCCGCACGACATTATCGGGATACCTACTACGTGCACTATTGATTTGTAATCCGTGAAATGTGTTGGCAATTATGCAAACACAGACACTAGATTAGCAATTGATGTCACATGAGCCGTAGATTAGACTATATTATTAAGGTTACTACATATACATTTATTCGTATATATTTATGTTCTATTCATTTATTAGTGGTGCTCTAAATACCTTTTGAAAGATACGACGTTGGGTAAAAAAAGCATAGGAAAAATAAGCATCTCTTATCAGTACGTGCGTATTTGCCACAGTGCATTGTTGTTACACACAGCTTGAAATTCCGTTTATCCGGCTTTCACGGATACACCATTAGCACTCTACATTATGCTAACTAATTTTTATAATTTTGAAGAATTATATTAGAAGTATGCTGTGATGTAAAATTAATAGTGGTGGCATACCCACATTTCAGACTTTACAGTTTTGAATTAAAACATCGCCTTTTTCACTTTGTACGGCTAATTTAAAATGATGGATTATGTTATAAGTTTGACGTGTGTATCTGTGTATACGTATGTGTCTGTCTGTGGCATCGTAGCGCCCAAAAGGATGAACCGATTTTAATTTAGTTGTTTAGGCTTCCGTACCCAAAGGATACCTAAGGAACCCTATTACTGAGACTTCGCTGTCCATACGTTCATCCGTCTGTCCGCATTTCACTAGGTAGGTACTTGAAATTTTCACATAGTGTGTATGACTATGGGGGAAACAAATACAAATACAAACACTAAAAACAAAATTAAATTAAATATTCCCATACAAAAAAAGTGTTTTTTTCGTTGTTTCTTGTTTGAACTTATGAACCTTGAAATCATCACAAAAAGTAACAAATATAACATAAAATTCTAAAATAGAATAAATTTAAAAACCGACCAAGTCGAGTTGGACTCGCCCACCGAGGCTTCCGTACCAACGTTTGCTAGTACCAATTAAGCTAGACCTCTAAATTGTATAAGCGCTCATATAACTCAGAGGCATATAACTTATCTTCATTGGCGTAAACTATGTATGTATGGGGACACCATTTAATTTTCAATTCTGTGATTTTTTTCCTTTATTCAAAGAATCAAAGCATTTATTCAGTATGTAGGCAGTATTAATACCTACAAGTTTTTGCGAAAATCTAAATTAGCCCATATCTTTTTATTGTGTCCTGAATCATCAGGACCTTGATTTTTATACACCTCATAAGGACTATAGACTTCAGTATCTGGTATAAATTTTAATTTGCCAGGACCACCCGTTCCTGAGAAAATCGGTACTGACACACGGACAGACATACAGACGGACAGACAGACAGACGGACAAGAAAGTTATCTTATAAGGTTTCCTTTTTTTACCTTTCGAGGTACGGAACCCTAAAAATGAAAGGGGGTCTATGGGGACCGCCTGAAAACGCCTGAAAAAACACGTTCTTGATCTTACAAACTGTAATATAGATCCTTGAAATTTGTTCATAATGTGCATTACAAGAGTTGCTAGAACATCAAATAATAAAAACTAAATAATATTAAAAATCAAAGGAAGTCTCCATAAAAAAAAAACGGTAAATTTTGTTTAATCGGAACCCTAGGTCTGTGATTCCGACTAGCACTTGCCCAGTTTATTTTGTTTGATAGGTGTCTTAATTGAAAGTGTTATTAGCTTTAATTCATGGAAACCCGGTCAGCCGTTTGGAGACTATGAGCATTTTTCGGGTTCCGTAGTCCTGAGAAGGAACCCTTATAGTTTCGACATGTCCGTCTGTCTGTCTGTCCGAGGTTTTTCTAAGAGACCGTTAGTACTATAAAGCTGTAATTTTGTAGGGGTGTGTATATCAATTACACCGACAAAGTGGTACATTTTTAATTTTTAATATATTTCTTTAGGGTAGTTCCCCTACATGTGAAGTGGGGATGATTTTTTTTTCATCGTCAACCCCATCGTGTAGGCTATCGTTGAATGGCTTTTTTTAAATGACTTAGGGGTTGCTAATACTATTTTTCGATTTAATGCTCCATTTACGAAATATTAAACTGTAAAGTGCAAATGTTTCAGTTCCAGTAGGGCCTCCCTCCCCCCCATCTGAAAGCTAAACTGCTAGCTTAAAAAATCTGGAAAAATTCACGATGATAGTGCACTTTATGAACTTTAAAAGAAAATTATAGCGGTTAAGATAACTTTAACTTGAACGTTGAACTTGGGTGTTGGATAATTTAAAAAATAATTATGTTAAATATTTTACTACTACGGAACCCTACACTGCGCGTGGCCCGACACGCACTTGGCTGGTTTTATTATAGATCAGTATGCGGTGCAGGATGTAGCACGCTTATCTAGTAGAATACTTGTACTGCTATTTTATTATATAGTAGAACCTAGGAGTAACATATTCACTCGCGACTTGAAGAAAAAGTAAACTGGCCAAGTGCAAGTCGTACTCGCACTCGTATGGTTCCGTAACGCAGTAGAGTATTTTATAACTAATATTTCGCTTTCGTTTTAAGAATCTCAATGGTATTTTTAAAGACCTATCTATAGACACCTATACGCACTTATAGGTTTGATGAATATTTATTTTTTGGTTTTCTTTTTAATATCTTATAGGCTAACGTTTGACCTATTCTCACCTATTTGTAAGTGTTGATAGTTTCGGTTCCATGTATGGCGAGCCTGCCTTAATATTTAATTTATTTATTTTTGTAGAAAAATCGTAAAGCGGTTCACAGAATACACCTACTTACCAAGGTTCAACTGTGTAGTTCTAGTAGTTTCAGAATAAAGTGGACTGCAAAATACAGACGGACAGACCGACAGACAGTTTTTTGCCATTCGGCTACGGATCCCTAACTAGTTTGCTTATATACTTTACACTTCACATTCTACTATTGTGTAACTTTAGTACGTAAGATGACTCGCATAATTCTATACACAGAAAGAGAATAAACCTTATTATTTATATTTCTGTGATTCTACTAAACTACTAGCTAATACCCGCCCGCGACTTCGTTCACGTACACCAAACATTTTATCACTGTAAAGCTCTGTCAATAAACATTTGTGTTAGCTGACTTACTAAAGTTATGTGTAAAAATTATGATTTTATATAGATTTTATATATTTCAGTAGCCTATGTTCATCCTCATGCTATAAAGTATCCTTGTTACATTTCAGTAAGATAGGCGTGATTAGACATGATTAGGTAACAAACAGACATGACAATCATAGTGACTGAGTTACAAACATTTTTATAATATAAGTCTGGATTACCCCTTATTATTCCAAGAAAGAATATCCAACGATATTTTTACAGAATTTTGCAAATTATTACCGTATCGAACAGTACATAAATCAAAGGTAGTTGCAATTTTTTCAGTTATAAAATTTCAAAAATTATCACAAACTGTTGGCTTGTGTCAAAGCATTAAGAAACTATTATTGCTCTAGCTGTCGTAGTTTAGATACTGTTAGATACAGTAATACTTTGTGAAATTCGGTATGAATATTGTTGTATGTTCCTGCTTAGATTATTCAGGAGTAATATGGATTATTCAGGAGTAATAATTTTAGAACTAAAGTTATGGAAAAGCAATGTTACCTACTCGGATATTTATTATGAGCTTTAATTGATAGAACTACGGACTAGAAAAAGCGAATTTCTATTATGAAATCTCAATGTGTAACAAGTTACAAAATTAAAATTTTGAATAACCATACACGACATTGTCCTATAATAAATTAACGTCACAACATTTATTTAAGAACCACCACTGATTAATTACGGACCGTTGAAAGACAAAATTGAACTAGTTTTAGATAAAAATGGAAACATGAATTTGTACAACAAATGTTTACTGCAGCGCTCCCTGGTGAGTTGACACCGTAACACCTATTTAAGAACATGCACCAATTAAACTCGAACCCATAACTGAAAACTGCATCGAAATCGGACTAGTAGTTTTGGAGAAAAATGGCAACATGGATTTGCACACACAAACAAACAAACATCCTCTCACCCCAAACGCATATACAGTCTCCGTTCCGTCGTGGGTAAAAAAACTTATAATCGGCTACTGTGAGCCCATTGGTACACATAAACTAAAGAGACTTGTCATTTAATTATACTTAAAATGTCTGACAAGGAAAAGCATTGTTTATTAACCCAAGACGCAAAAAGACGGGGGAAAATACGCTCCAAAATGGATTAAACGATTTTGATTTAGCTTTTTTGTTTGATAGGTGACTTAATCGAGAGCTTTGATATGGGCCAATCAAAATGTAATTCGGTATTCTCTTGAAGTATTATACGAATATGGTAGCATAGACCTGATGCTGAAGCATTTCCTGGAATCTGCAGAACATTCTACTCCTCACCAACTTAGAGCACATATATCCAGTTTGGGCTCATTGGAATGGTCTTAGCGAACTGATTATGCATAAATCTGACGGTGGTGGCTTTAAATTTTGAATTGAAGTATTAGTGTTATCACCATTGTCGAATCTTATAAACTACGCTTATCAAGCTCTTTGAACTTGCCAAGACTTCAGAATGCTACACTACTGCATACAATCTTTGCATTTAAAAATTTAGTATAAATCCTTATAAGTGCAAAGATAAGCCACTGTTTTTATACATCTACAGTACATCTGATCGTTTCCCCGATATAGCATTACATATTCGTACGTTATACGGGGATGGCCGTTTCTCTCTTTATTTGCTTTTCATTTACATACATGATGAATAAGTGAAACGGTATAATAAACTTTGGACGTGTTATGGGAAGCAATTCGCGTAAATTGCTGACCTTTTTGGTGGGTTTGTTATTATATTCTTATAGGCTGGGGGATGTTTTTGATGGAGTTGCTATTACTATCTGGTATTGTAACTCGTGAATATTTTGTTGTAAATTGTACTGTGTTAATTAAATATTTTGTTATTAAACAGGCGCAAAGCGAAAATATTAAGTTTAAAAACCACTAGAGGCGCTGTACTATTTCTCATACAACATTTGTTCGATGTACGATATCGAGTTTTGTTTTAAACCTCGTACTATAAACCCTTAGTACGAGGCAAATGTCTATAGCTAGCTAACTAATTCCATAACCTAACATTGTTTGATGTTTTTGTAATCAATTGCTTTATTGATTTTCGTCATATTTATAATTTTCTTAGGTATGCTATTCCATTAACACGTTCTATGCTATGACAGACAATGGTGGTTGACACTCGACTTTTGCATTGAGCCTGAAAATCATTAAACCAGCCAAAAATCGTCAAAGTGTTTTAATGGTTTAATTGTAATATTTTATGTTAACAGCTCAACTGATGTAGGTATTCTATAGTTTGCTTTTCAAGAAAAAATGTAAGTGTCTAAGCCTATTCTAGCTACAAACATGAATTTAATTTTTAATATATTAAATTTTTAATTTTTAACATTGATAACTGAAAATTGTAGTATCGAGAAGCAAGTTCAGTTCTAAATCGTTGGCGCAAGGATGGATGGTGGATGGAGGTAAATGGGCACCGACTAGAAAACAAAAACAATACAATTTTCTCGAATGCTGAAAAAAGGGGTAAATGGGCTCCAATAGATGCTCAGTGAGATCTTTTACCACCCTACTTCGTTTGATCCATCAGTAAGGAATCACCCTGTATGTACGTTGTCATTTTCTTTTAAAACCATATTTTAACTCGTAAGTTATAACGTTAAATACTGTTCTGTAGGCACTGCAGAAAAAATAAGTACCTACATAATTGACTCTTATTAGTCTAAATAGTCAATGCAAAAACTACAGATTTTTTGAGATTGCAGAATAGTTTACTGACAATTATATGTTTTTTTTTATATCTGATAGGCTAGCGTTTGACCACTATCACGCCTGGTGGTAAGCAATGATGTGGTTGAAGATAGTGAACACGCTAGGCTTAAAATGGTCTGACTCTTGAGGGCTGTGCACTTGCCGCAACACCGTAAGGCAAAAACATTTGAATGTCTTTATCGTAAGGTTATGGCGGCAGATTTTCTCCTTAATGGCGGTAAGCTACTGTTTGGTAGCAAGCCAGGTGGAACATATTTTGGTATATCAGTGAATGGTATTTTGTATTAATATATTTGCAGTCCCGAGATCGAATAACCGCAGAAATCCACACAATCGAATTGAAACAACGCGGCAGTGCCGAGCCGAGCCGTTACTCAATTCATCGTATGAATTATTAAGGCTAATATACATTCAGCGATTCAGTCTACCGTAATGATACGTCCGTCCTTCTGCTGAATAAATAATAACGGGTATTCACGATACGCCAACGCCGATTTGCACAAAATACGCGGTCCGTGTGCTTATATCTCATGTGCGCATAGATTTATTTTAATTTTGTCTTATTTGAATGGCGAATACAATTATTACATATATACTCGTATGTGTATATATTTGTCGACGAAAATTATATTTTAAGGATATAATTTGAAAAGTTTGAGAAGCTAGAGTTATTTTTAGCTGCCAATGCAGTAAGAAGGGGTGTTATAAATTTGACGTGTGTATCATTTGACAACCTGTCTGTGACATCGTAGCACCACACCCCGGACACTCGACTAAATCTCCATACAAACTCGCGTTTTAACATTACACAGACACAGACACTACACACATGTCGTTTTTCTACAGGCGCAATAATTGTGTGCGTGAAGTCTAAGGATGTCACCGTAAGAACCTACTTCATTTTGAAGTCGGTTTAGACTTGCTAGTCAGTACTTTGCTATGGTTTCAAAAGTATATAGATAATAAAATTATTCTCATTTACTCATCGTGATACGCCATAACTAAGACACTTGTCTCGCTGCGAACGAAGACCGATACGCGTTATATAAAGTTTTTGCATACTATCACAACAAACTATCAAAACTATCAAAAATCTTCTAAATAATGAATTACGTTATTTGAATAGTGTAGAGTTAGGTAGGGCCATTTCATATACTTAAGTTACTTGATTTGAAAAAGTGACAAAGATAAATAAATTATTAAGAAAGTTTTTGTTCAATATTTAAAAACTAAGGTTTATTTACGCACGAGTACAACGTTGTTTCATTTATGAAAATGAATTCTAAAATACGAATATATAGTTAGGTATACAAATATAAGTGTATTAGTATATATATTACATAGAAACTATGTAAATTTTAACTTCCTGTGTCTACCTAGTCCCACAGAAATATTCCATAATACTTATTATTATATTTCTGTGTTTTATATTCATACATGTATGATGTTGATGTTCTTCTCCTTGTGAGGTAGTATTGTTCTGTAGTCGTGCGCGTATGGCGTCCTTGCTCACACTAGCTCCTTGACAGCTCCAGAATTGGTGGCGAGGTGAGGTAGCCCGGATTGGTGGGGGGAACAGAGTGTCCGTTCTATACGTAGTATTATTATCTTTTCTATGGTAGCGCCCAGGTAGCGCCCAAACCGATTTTGATTTAATTTAATTTTGTTTGGGAGTTGTCTAGATCAAAAGTGTTTGATTCATGGAAACCTGTTCAGCTGTTTTAAGACTAGGGCTTTTTTCAAGTTGATGACGCTATTAGATCAACTTTTATGGGTCCTGATCAATTTAAAATTTGGAATCCTCTTACTTTAGTAATATTGTAAGAACATGGTAGCATTGACCGGATGCTGGGGCATCTCCTGAAATCTGCAGAATACTCTACCCCTCACCACAGATTATATAATAATTACTAGGTAACCCTCACCAACTTCCAACAAAGATGTCGTATTTGGGTTCATTGGAATGGTCTCAACGAACATATTTTTACATAATACTCGTAGATAAAAAAAAAGTATTATTTTTTATGGATGGATGTGTAACTGAGCCATAAATCACAATTAAACCTAATGTTAAATAAATGAAGACACGGTTAGTAGATACCTTTATGGTAAGATAACGAGCTTGTGTGGAAATGGGAGACTTATGGGAGTACCTATGCCCAAAGATATGGTAATAAACACCTCAAACTTAGTACTGAAAATGACTGGTGCGGCATTTTAAGTCAGTTTTTTCGTTTCGTAATCAATCTTAAATTATATTTATTCTATACAGCACAACAGCTACCCATATCGCTACTGGAAAACCTGTTTGTATATATTTTTTATTTGTACAAGCGACAAAATGTGCAAGTCAAATACTAGCGACTGTTATTGACTTTTCCATCCATGTAAGGACATAATAATATACTTAAGCTCAGACAGCTTACATACCTAAGCTAGTGATAAATATCAATACCTACCTACGTATAAAAATCATAGAAGCCTGATTTTGACATTTCATATTTATTAAGAATTCTGCGAATTATCGTACTAAGCCTAAAGCAACATCATAGAACTCTTGCTGTAAATACATACATATAAATACATTGTAAGGTCTTATTTTTGGAACTGTAAATTAGTTACTTAATATTTCGGGTACTCGTGTATAACTCAATTGTGGTTTGGCACTTTACTTCCATTTAGGGTAGGTATCGTAAGGGATATTAGCTATTCCGCATAATATAATCTAGGAATCTGATACATTGAGGGTAGTGCGAACAAAATATGCAACAAGGGGACCACGAACAAGAGATAGGTGAGTACCTACTGGGTAGTACCTACGTAATTTCCTATTTATGTAAAAGCAAATAAAAATATGTAACATAAAAAATAAGTTCAAAAACTAAAACCCGACTACTGAAAAATCACTCTAAAAAGTATGAAACAAGAAAATATTCTCATCTGAGATCGCTTTGTACAAACTATTCAATATGTATCGTGCATTATATAAACAACTGACTTGTGATAAATATTTTATTGTATTTCATACATATTCATAGTAGTGTTCAGTGGATACCCGTGGTCGTATGGTACTTTGCAGAGTGTATTGTTTGGTTACGGTAGGTGACATACGACCACGGCTATCTTCTGAGCACCACTAAGAATATTTATGAAGTACAATAAAATATTTATTACAAGTAAGTTGTTTATTTATAATGCACGATACATATTGAATAGTTTGTACAAAGCGATCTCAGATGAGAGTATTTTCTTGTTTCATACTTTTTAGAGTGATTTTTCAGTAGTCGGGTTTTCGTTTTTGAACTTATTTTTTATTTAAAGCATTTTGGGGTTTTTGCATAAGTGTATACATGTCAACATACTTACATACATACACAGCGATCAACAAACCCATAACCATTCCAACTGCTTCTTTGTGACGCCGTGGGGTAAAAATTAGTTTTCTTGACTTCGGCGGGATATATCTCGCTAGAACTACGCTCGATAAAAATATCATGTACCGAACTTTATCTTCATTTCAAAATCCCTATTTAACGATACACCACACGATGGGGTGGGATGAATTTTTTTTTTTAGTTCAGGACTTCAGGCTCTGTAGAGGGCGCCACATTCGATTTGTTGTGACGTCATATAGCCTTTAACCAGCAAACAAATAAGACGCGTCCATTCGACACCTCATTTGTCAAATTATGATAAGCAGTTTAGAAGTTATGAGGGAACAGATGAACATACATACAAACATACATACATACATACATACATACATACATACTTACATACATACATACATACATACCCACATACCGGTAAAAAACATAACCCTCCTTTTTGCTTCGCCGTAGTCGGGTAAAAACTACCATTATAATTTGTGATTTAAGGATTTTGTTATTTTGTATTTTTGGAGTTTAATAATCCTTATGAATCGATCCTTATGATTTTAAATGGCTTAAGATATTTTATTAATGACTTTTCTTTGACCAATATCTGTCAATAAAATATTTATAACAATTGACATCAAGCACCTAACGTTTTTCTACAATAAAATCATCTTTTGTTAATCACTCTATTCTGGTTTTATAATTGAAAATTATTTTCTACTTTTTAGTTTGGTTTTTTATTAAAGCATGTTATTTTAATTTTTTAAACAATTAATTTATTTTAAGTATTAATTTCACACCTAGATATTTATTTTGAGATATAATAGAGCCTTATTATTATTAAATCCTTGATTGTCTTGATTTTTTACTATCTAGAAATACTTACGTATAATTGTATTTAAAAAAACTTTAAATTAATTCCCTAATGACAATTTCAAAATTATATAAACTACAATAATAATATCTATACTACAAATAAAAGACAGAACCTAGGTACCAGTACCTGCCAGTAATGTTCCCAAAAAGCTATAAATATAAAAACATATTGACCACTATAATTTTTAATTAAACGATGAGACTGCCGTTTTTTATTTGGAAAAAGTCCATGAAATGTAATTGAACATATTTTATTTCCCTTACTTCTACTTGTATGCATGATTAGATGCCTTTGGAAATAATTTAATGAAACTAAATCAAATGAATTTATTTGCACATGAAATAGAGTATAAAAAAGTTACAAAAGAAAATAAATTTAAATTATGCAAACATAATATTTCAGCATTTACTAACTATCTATTAACACTTCGACAAAAAAATACTTTGCTTTCTTATTTAATTCTATTAAAGACTAACTTAATTATAAAACTGTCAAAGAAATAGTCAAACATATTAATGCAAGATAACCCAAATTTCATATCCAGCATTTGATTGCAAACGTAAATTGAAGGAGCCTGGACAATACCGTGTTAAAGCATAGTTTCGTATAGAAAATTAAATTTTCCGGTTACCGACGGCACTGCAGCAATGTAGAGCAGTGATGAATCTTTCAAAAGATTTTTAACTAGATTGTGAAATAAGTATTTACGTTAACATTGCTTTTTATTTACTAATTATTTAATATTTCTAAGAGGTCCCACGAAACGAAATAAAGACTTTGTACAACATATTAATAAACGCATTGATATAGTTGCGGCGACTACTCAAAAATTAAATCTTCTGCCTTACCAAATCTTACAATCTAAAGCTGTTCTATTTAAGCGATGCAAATATTTATGAGGAAAGAATATAAATATTGTAACCCATATTATTTTAATGTTTATTCTTATCTAAAATTTAAAAGTATCTCAAATATATATTTTTTTTAAATTGCAGACAGGCAAGCATTTAACCACTATCTCACCTGGTGGAAAGTGACGATGTGATCGAGGGTGTAGCATGCTTGCCTAGAAGATACCTGTTCACTCTTGACTTGAAGAGACCCAAGCTATAGCTACTTGGAAACAAATCAGCTGGCAACGTGTTTCAGTCCTTTGCGGTTCGGATTATAAAAGTAGATACAAAACGTTTAGTGCGGATTGCTGGGATATCCACCATGTATGGATGCCGTTTTTTAGTTTGCCTTGTTGTCCGATTGTAAAAGGGAGAAGAAGGAATCAAATTGTACAATTCCATCGCACACTCACCGAAATGTATCCTGTAGAATACAGATAAACTAGCAACTTTACGCCGATGCTCGAGGCTCTGAAGCTTGTATTTCGTAGTTTCAGTTTCACCAATAAGCATTCTTGCTCGTTTGTCGATGGGATCCAAATCTTCCAGCTGTTATTTAGCCGAGCCGTCCCAGAGATGGCAGCAGTATTAGATGCAAGATATCTACTTGTCTCTGATTCAATTTTTTTACACCTGTTAATTATGTAAGCATTTGACTATTCTCGCGTGATTTTGAGTGACGTTATGATCGAATATATACCTAGCCCGCTTGCTTAGAAGGTATTTGTTCATTCGCATTCATTCATTCATATTCGAATATTTTTAAATAATTTGAGGGCCAGGTGGTGTATGTAGGACGGTGGCCCTCCTGTGAGATAATGGTCAAACGCTAGGCTATAAGATATAAAAAAAAGAAAAACCTCAATTTTTACTTAACAGAAATAAAGAAAAAGGTGCAACTTCAAGTACTGCCCGTAAAAATAACACAAGCAGCAGTCCGGTAGTAGTGTCAACAAACGAAATGGATAAAGTTTTTAAGAGCTTTAATGCAATCATAGCGTCGAGTTGCCAACCCGCCACGAATTTAAGTGGTCTACTGTACACAGTCCTGATGCATTTATAATAAGTTTTGTTTGTGCTAAAGGTATTAATTTATACTGGTTAGAGCTTGCACTGCAGGATTTTAGAAGTAATGTTTTCGGCTTTACCCTCACGGGTTAAAATATTGACATAACTGCGACATGATGTTTTCAATTACATTTTTGACGTTATACAATAAGCGCATTAGGCAAGAAATATGAAAGTGATTTCTTACAATGCGATCCAACAAAAATTCTAAAACTCTATAATTACTATAACTCAGTCGGGTTATACAGAATAAGGTTCTAAATAATGCGAAAATTCCCGTCAGCAATTTTTATGCTGCACCTTTAGGGGGTCACAGACCGGTAGTCTAAATTAACAAGTAACATAATTAAAATTTTGAATAAACACCCACGACAATGTCCTTTAGAAAATTAACGTTATAACATCTATCTAAGAACCACCACTGATTACTTGTACAAACAAATGTTTACTGCAGCACCCCTTGGTGAGTTGACACCGTAACACCTATCTAAGAACATGCACCAATCAAACTCGAACCAATAACTGAAAACTGCATCAAAATCGGACTAGTAGTTTTGAAGAAAAATGGCCACATCGATTTTCACAAACAAATCTTTACTGCAGCGCCCCCTGGTGAGTTGTCACCGTAACAACTATTTCAAAACATGCACCAACTACACCTAAACCCATAACTGAAAACTTCATCAAAATCGGACTAGTAGTTTTGGAGAAAAATGGCAACATGTATTTGCACACACAAACAAACAAACAAACATCCTCTCGCCCCAAACGCATATACTCGTACAGTCTCCGTTCCGTCGTGAGTAAAAATGACGACCAATGCTTAGCCAATGTTAGCCGCCATATGTAAGTACGTTTATGTACTTATGTGCTCATATAAAAGCGTGCGTACATGAGTACACACATTTTTTTAAGCCTTTATATTAATGAACAAAGCTTAAAATAAAATTTAAGTCCTAAAGCGACTTCAAAAAATTATTAAGTCCGTCTCATACGATCGTCTTAATAAGAATAACAAAAAAGTTTTGTGATATTTTTGAACAATTTTTGAAAGGGTTGTAATATGATTTTTTTCAACCTCCATTATCTCTTCCATTATGAAAAATTTCTCTTCCATTAAAGAAAATAATCCATATAATTATCGAACCTGCTAACAAAATATTACGAGAATCGGTTGAGAAATGCGACCTGTAGAGAAGAACAGACATCAGGACATGTGTTGGACATACGAAAGCATTTTTGCTTAAGCTGATACGGAGACCATAGACAATAAATCGCTTCACTCGGTCACTAAAATCCATTGAAACCCTTGTATCTATTGATTTCAATTGCACGTTCATATTAATTGCTAAGATATTTTATTGAATAAAAAAGCGCGTAAGCTTTCTTTTGTTACAATGAATTCAAACAAATCGTTGTTCTACTTGCCTTCATATATTTTAAATACCAATAATAATATTGTATTGTAATCAACAAGACTCGAGCGACCCAGCAAAATATTCGTGCAATTTTTGGAGCCGACAGTGCGTCATTCTGAAATCGCTATCCGAGTGAGCCAATATGAATTTAAATTGAAATTAAGTTCGGTGGAAAAAGGCGATTAAAATTTAAAATGTTGAGTCAATAGTTATTTTTGATTGCAGTTACTTCGATATTTAAACATCAAATATTTGTCGTTTTATTCGTTTGATTTTTTTTGTATGGTCCTGTTTATGGAATATAAAGAAAATAATAATTGTTTCCCACCGACTGTCAATAACCGATTTCAAATGCCGCGCTATTTTTATTATTGTCAGGAGAAACTTTATATAGAATAAAATTATTTAAAGGAATGAAAGTAGTTTTTAACTCGAGCGAAGCCTCAGCTCATAAGTAATAAAAATCCACAAGTACTAAAATGCTATCGTAGATCTATCTGCCTTTTCACGAGTTAAAAGACAATGTTCAGGGATAGCCACTTAGACAGAATCCGTGACATGAGAGACTACTTTGTACTGATAAGAAGGACATCTTATGTGAGCATAAATCTAGTAGAAATAAACATACAAGTTTAGTAAGCTATGTATTGTAAGCTATGTATTGTATGCTGTGTATGTATTTTTAATCACAGAAGATCTTCTAGTTTAAATGAAGACCATCAGTACGAAACTTTTATTAATACCGGTATTTCCATCCCTGTACTGGATTACTGCCATGCGGGGCACTGTCGAGCGGCCCCGTGCTGCGATAATGACGGCTTGAGTCCGTAAGCCGCCGATATTGGAATGTCGGCGCTCTTAATTCGTTTGTAAAACCTCTGTACTTTCAGCAAATAATAGTGGTAAAATATTTTTAATAATATGTTTCATTAGTTGCCACCAAACTTAGTGAAGTATTTTTTTGTAGAATATAGGCGTTTGACCATTATCTCACGTGTTGGTAAGAACGTTGGTAAGTCACATGACGTCACTACTGGCTACTTTGACTATCGCGAAGTATCCAGTAGCCATAATCATGTCATTAAGGTATACACATTTGTTCATATTGTTTATCTCCATATCTCTGGAGAGGATAATCAGATCTCGATAAAATTTGAATTGGACAAAACTGAAGGCATAATATCTCAAACAAAAAATGATTTTTTTCAAATCAGTTAAGATTTGGCAGAATACTGATGTAACAAACATTAAAAAATCGTCGAATTGAGATCCTACTCCTTATTTGTGAAGTTGGTTAAAAAGTAAAAATAAATAATATATTGCTGCATTACAGTAGATGAGAAATGAAAACCTTGAAAGCTGTGCTAAGCTGTATATTAAGGCGTTTACTATTGATATGGATAATGTCCTTGTCTAATAATCTCTGCAAGAACATGTAGGCAGAGATTATTCCGACTAATCCTTTCACTACGGAATTATAGTTATCCATATCGGTTTTAAAAACCCGTACTTACAGCAATTAACTAACTATGAGTTCGGGCGTGCTTCTTAGTTCGATTGAGATTGCTAAAGATTTGACCAAAATATTAAGACAGGTTACGAGGACTCTATGAACGTTTAAGACGCTGAGCCGTCGAAGCCGCCAGCTGAGGTTTTACTTACACGCGCTAGAGAGTCGATAATAAATGCTATAAATAGTAGGTATCTATATTTTATTTATAGTTTATTTTATGCTATGCCTCGCTAAACTCTTGATTGCCTGAACTTTAGGCGGCTCCGCGCTTCTTACCCTAAGGCATTAAGATTTCAATTCTATCTATTATTAGGTATCTAACTATTTAGTGAATTGCAACGCTATTAACTATTTGTGATTTAGTTTTTTCTACAGTAAATGTATACTAAAACCAACCGTAAACAGATTCGATTGTTTCTGACTTCCGCTCTGAATGCAACCGCTAAAAATATTATACGCTGCCAGTTACCTGTCTAATATTATATTCCGGTAACGGAAATCAAGCTTATTGATAGAACATTTTTGAGATTTTTGATTTATGGAAGAATTGATAAAGCGTTCTTTTTTGTAAGTTTTTTTTGTTAAATAAATGAAAAAAAATATTACTGTCTCAAACAAAAATAAATCAATTCTGAGGTATTAAACATAAAAAACTACAGTAGAATTGAGAATCTCCTCTTTTTTTGAAGTCGGTGTAATAGGAAAATATACCTAGTTAGTGAAAAATAAGTAACTTTAAGTAAGAAGAAGCTATACTAACTTATAGTAACTATAAGTTAGTATAGCTTCTTCAAATTAACATTTATATGTAAGAAAGGTCCTTTAATTTTTGTGTATATGTGTGTTTTTGTGTAAATGAAAGACCTTTTATTGCCGGAATATTTTCTTTTAATTACACTGAACTTGAAAACGGAAAAAGTAATTTCATTACTGTGCCTGAAACGAAACACCTCCGGGACTCTATCCCTAAATCACGGCGAATTGGGGACACTTTTTCACTAATTCCTATTTTCGGTCTGTCTGGTTTCGTGCCCGGGCTTAGATTGAAATGCTAATTATTTAATTTAGTGTGAGTTTTTGTCAGTGTCGGTGGACAATGACTGAAAGAAAGATGCTACATTATAGCAAAAACTAATTTAGATCTTTCAATTCACACGTTCAAATCAAATCCCCACCGAGCACCAATGGACATTTCTATCGAAAAATGTATGTGCGTATTTCACGGTGGCCATCCGGTGGAGCAAAAACATCGTTTCGAAACCTCTAACCCCCTTACTGGTAGGAAACTGTCTAGTGTCAACCTGGCCAGCTACCACCCTCAAGTTTGAAAATCTGTCGCCAAAACATCTAATGTGTTCCGGCGGCTGTCCTTATCAGCCATTTTCATTTCATTGAATAAATATCGTCCTCGGTTCTTATATATTATATTAAAAGACTACATTGTATACTCTCTAAACTACTTACTGTAATTTTCCATCTGCTAGGTTTTAACAACACTATACGAATGGCACCTCCTAACATCAAAGGAGAACCGTGACTCTATTAATATAATGATAGTGCCAACATTTCTAACATACCCTCCGTTATTGAGACATTAATGCAGCTAATTATCGCCTCGACGTCTACGTTACTCATCTAATTACCCAACATAGGGCGCGGTACATCGCAGTCCTAGTTAGCGCCAGCGTCAAAATGAATTATGGCCCTTCATTAAGCTAAAGTGCTGCCTTAAAGTATCTAAAAAGATTCCATTATGTTACGGGAATAGCCGCCCGCCTCATTTATTAAGCTTGGCAAGCGCTTTTTTTTGCTCTTCTCATCAGATTAAGTCGCTAACGGATTTGTGTTTAGCAAGTTTATGAAAATGTTTTATCACTTAGTTGCTTGGGATGACTTTGTTTATTATGAAAAGGGAATGGGTGAATGGCATATTAAAGGGAAGAGTAAAATTATCTTGCGTCAATTCTAAACGTAAAGCTTAAGTTGGATTAAATATAAAATAACTACGATCAGTTCCTTATAAAAGTGGAATATAATAATTCGAGTGTAAAAATAAAAATAACATAACTGTATTTCTTATATATAAAAATCAATTGCTGTTTGTTAGTCTCGCTAAAACTCGACAACGGCTGGGCCAATATAGCTGATTTTGGTTTTGAAATGTTTGTCGTAGTCTAGGGAAGATTTAAACGGAGTTATTTTGAGAAAATATGGAAAAATTGCGAGGAAGATAGTAAAAACAACAATTTCATTTTCCCATATAAATTGTTCTACCCATAAAATTTGAAGCACGTATTAAATTAAGGGTTTTGAATCGACAACATATAATATATCCACATTACTCGTATTATCGTGTAGGTATTTATATTTTAATATTTTAAATTTTGATGGTTGTCCCAGGTTGTCATTGTTGGTTCGTTCAGACATTTTTGTCATTGTATTGACATATTTTGATGGTTGTCATTATGGCACTTCCATAGATGGGTATTCGCTATTTGTGTATAAAAAGTGATAAAAACAAAATAAAATAAAATAACAATGGAGGTCCAAAAAAAATAAACTTATTTTTCCAGCAAATATTGTTCAATCGGAACCATGCGTGAGCAGGTCCGACTAGCACTTGGACAGTTATTTATATTCGCGGTACGAAGTTTGCCGGGTCATTTATAAAATTTAAGAGATTGTTTATAATTCGAAATAATTTAAGATGTTTACACAACGAATAAAAACTAACTTCAAATGCAGCGCTAGGCATTTTCAGTACCAAGTTTGAGGTGTTCATTTCCACACCGCTGGAGATACTTATCAGTCGCTAGTTACTGTATAAAATAAAATAAATTATATTTTTTACTTACGTATAGTTTTATGTCTGAGATTGTCAACATTTGGTGCGAGTTACTTGTTACGAAAATATATTGCTAAGAAACAAAAATTAACTTTAATTTTTGTATTATTATATTATTTATACTTCTATGCTGGTAAGATATTCCACTATCCGTTGAAATAGTTAGGCGAATATGTTACATTACAACCTTCCTTCCAGGCTCTTCGTCAGCACATATGTGTTACTGTTATATTGGGACGTGAACGAATATTATAGCGTCTTCAATAAAAAGCATCAATAAATAAATTTAAAAGTACTTTGATTAATACATATAAATATCTATATATACTTTATTACATTAGCGAGCACGTCACTCAACTTAAAGCACTATTACAAAATGACCAGGCGTTTGAAAAAATACTTATCAAATATGTTAATTATATTTTTACCGTCTTGAAAAAATTTGGAGAATGTTCTTTTATGTAAATTACCACAAAACTCCAGTCGCCATCTTTTGGCCGATTTATTTATTTATTATTTATTTTTAGATTTATTTTAATTCGATACAATATGTCTAAAAATGATGCTAATAATTTTAAAAATTACATTTTATAAAGATTCTAAGATTTGAGGGCAAACACCTTAGATCGCCAGCTGACAATGATTACTTGCACGGCCTGTGAGTTCAGTCCATCAAAAAAAAAAATATTTATCCGCCCATTTTAAGGTAAACTGAATCCTACTTCCTACAAATATTATAAATGCGGAACATTTCTTTAATAAAGAGTATGTATATTTATATGATGTAATAAAAAACATTTCTTTAATTCTTTAATATTTCTTTATTAAATAACATTTTGAAATATTTTATTACAAAGCAAAGCATCTGATACGAATATCATGAAAAATATCGTTTGCGTTATGCAGGCTTTCATCATCATTCAGCCAGTGTCAGTCCACTGCTAGACGTAGGCCTCGCCCAAAATACGCCACCAAGCCCGATCATCGGCTCATTGGGAGGGATATGCCCTAATCGCCACGCAAGCGGGATGACAATCGCAGGACGTAGCTCCTCGCACCGGTAACGCTGCTGCCCATCACCGGCCTGTAGTATTTAGCTACGCCATAAATTGAAATTGTTATAACGCCATTTGTCGGTCGCCAGAGCCTTGTTTGTTTGCCAGCAGGATGCACCAAGGGCAGGTGAGGTTGGCTGAGAGCTGAGGTGATATTCCCTTACATCCCATACCTATACCATATCATCATACCATACCTTAGGATCTCATACTTTAGGGAAATATTTACAAGAAGAAAATTGCTACATGTTTCAACGCCATCTAGATGCTTTATTACTTATCAATTAAAATATATGTTAGTCTTCCACGCTAAAACGCCTAAACAGATTTGGATTCAATTTAGTATATAAATATATATATATATATATATATATATATATATTTATATATATATATCGAGGGTGCAGTGCTAAAACCCGATAAATGAAAAAAAAAAACGAAAACCCGCTTAAAAAGTTTTAAAGCCCACTTCAGAATTGTTTGCTCTTCTTAGTGATGTTTCCAGATAAACAGATTTTAATGTTTGACATACAGAAATACAAATAACCCAATAAGTGCAAATTAAATAAAATTATTTTAGTTGAAAGAACTAATGGTAAGTTTTTTTTTTTTTTGCATTTATCGGGTTTTAACACTGCACCCTCGATATATATATATATTTCTAATATATATAAAAAATATATTCACATGACCTGGATTAATATGGTTTTTAACGCGGTAATTCTAGTACAGCTAATAATTGGTAAATTAAAACAAGATAGGTAAGTAGAGTTTTAGTCCCATTCCTGCTTCACCATTCATTCTTTCCGTTTTATCTTGCGATAACAGTCGTGTCTTCCATTTTATGGCACAACGCGGAAAGTTTAAAAAACGCAGTCCCCCAATCCTTGTTTAAGGCTCGTAAAATACTTACCTTAACGAGCGTAAGATAGCGCAGTGATAAGACCGCCCCCTGAAAGCATAAAAACTTGTGTTTAATATTTTTTCAATTGCTGTAAACTTGTAAATCTTTGCTGTTTATGTGTCGTTTACGTTTAATACTCTAGAAAATTGTAATTTAAAATGATGTCAAGTGTCGTTTTTGCTATGTTTTGGTATCTAGAAAGTCGTCAAGCTGTCGCACTGTTTGATGTTGTCAATTCAAAGCTCATGAAATATTTTATTATGATAATATCAAGAAGATGCCAAAAAGTCTAGATTCGTAAGTTACTTTTTTTTCTTTTCTAGGAGGACCAACCAAACATTTTTAACCCCTACATTTTTAATTCTGTGTTATATTTACTTTAAGTTAAGCGTTGTTGCTACTTACAATAACTACAAATTATAAGAGACTAAATGCGCCCACGGCTTTGCCTGCGTTTATAAATGTTATCTAGTCTAGTAGGTCCTATTCTACTCTTCTGGCTATGACAATTATGACGTCTGCCCATGTTCGGAACGCATTTTCAATTTTTTTTTCATTTAAGTCGAATTGAAATAAAATGGCAAATCATATTCTATTTTCAACCGATTTCCAAAAAGGAGGTTCTCAATTCGTCTGTATGTTTTTTTTCTACTCTTTTTTTTTTGTGTGTATGTTACGCGATTACTCCGTCAATTGTGAACCGATTTGAATGATTCTTTTTTAAGCGGTAGGGTACGTTTTCGAGGTGGTCATATTTTAATTTCATCGAGATTTGATAAGTATTTCCAGAGATATGACGATAAACGTCTCAAACTCGCTACTGAAACTGACTTGCGCGGCATGAAAGTCGGTTGTTTTAGTTTTTAAACTTTATTTTAATTATGTTGTAGTTATAAAAACATTCCATTTAGTTATTCTGAAGCATATCCAAATACATTCCGATTCATTTGTTCGTATCTCTAACATGTCGAACTCAACGGGCAAGTTAGTTGGCGAATTTCTAGTAGGTTTCTAGTGGAAGTTTAAAGTTGCCGCAGATATTGAGGGTACCGGTGAAAGGCGGTATTCAGAGCTTGCGAATTCTTTTTTAGCTCGGGAAAGTCTTTAGTCTGCTCAGAAGTTGGAACCGTGCCGTCGACTTCAGGAATTGTAGAATCGAAATTTATCTTTCTGTTGTATGAAAAGGACAATCAAACGAAAAGGTGATTTGAGTCGTCGTCCTTTTATCATAAGCAAGCTGCATCTTGCGGTGCCACAAGAGATTTTACGGGATTAATAGTTACTCATGTGTTAATTTCAGATGTTAGCCATCTATCTCCATTCCTTAATTCTAAATCCGTCCAGTCGTTTTTGCGTGAAGGAACTATAAACATAGGTACCTACTATGTACTTATTACCAATTTTCGCATAGTTTTTAGTATTCCGTAGCCAAGGGGTACAAAAGGAACCCCATTACTGCGACTTCGCTGTCCGTCCGTCTGTCTGTCTGTCTGTCCGTACTTTACAGGGTTGTATCCGTACATAATTGAAATATTATCAAAGTACGTGTTACTATAAGGGATCTAAGAACAAATACTAACAACAAAATAAAATAAATAAAACATTATAAGGGGACCCCATACAGAAAACGTCATTTTTCAGCGTTTTTTGCTTAAATATGAACCATAATAAGAGTACTTAGTTAATAGAGACTTTGAAATTTGCTCATCGTGTGTATTATAATGGTTGCTATAATAATAATATAAAATCAAATTACAGAAACGAAAATAAATTGAAAATTAAAAGTACAAAAAAAATCATTTTTCCGGCAAATTTTGTTCAATCGGAACCCCACGTGTGCGAGTCCGGTTCGCACTTGGCCAGTTTATTTATATCTTATAGGCTAGCGTTTGACCACTATCTTTATTGGTAGTAAACGATGATTTTGGTCGAAGATGGTGAACACGCTAGGCCTAGAATACTCTGACTCTCAAGGCATAACTATTATATAATCTGTGGCTCAAGGGCTGTGTCTTGCCGGAACACTGCACAATATAATACATCAAGTGTGATGTAAAAGGTTGTTGTTTAAATAATTATAGCGACTTATACCAACGAATTTTGATTTTGGTTCAGTATATCTTCTTCTGCCTATTAGTGGCTATTTATTGAATACTAGTTACATTGATCAAGTTACTCCTTATTGAACACTAGTAACAACATAATAAACTAAAGCTTTTCATTCCCGAAGACCCACGTTGTGTAGTCAACAAATATACTTAAAAACTTGAAGTGGTCATTGAATGGACTGAAAATTTGCGGTAGGACGTGCGCCGACAAAATAAAATAAATTCTGAATCAAGAAGGGGTAGAGGGTTTTACAAGATATTCAAGAACACCGAAATCGTTTCTATTCCCTAATATATACCAGACTAGCTGTTACCCGCGGCTTCGCCCGCGTTATTTGAGCCTTTATGACCTTTGAGGTCAAGATCGATGATCTCTTAGGCCAAGTCACCATAGATGACCCTAAAGTCGAACTCAATATCCTCTATTGTTAAATTCATTATTCATTTTGGTTAGGTATACGAAGTTGTGCTGTTTAAATGTTTGACTCAACACAAAAGTTCCTGAAACATTTCTTACAAAGAAAATAAGGTGAATAGCTGCGCGAGCGCAGCGAGAGCTATCATTGCGCGAGCGAACATTTTTTATGACTTTTTATGACCTATTAAGTCAACACCGATGACACGGTAAAACGTGATATCCACTTATTTTAAGGTTAATAATCATTATGATTATTGAAGGTTGTACTGCTTAAATGTATGACTCGTTTTGATGCATGTGGTTATTAATATACAAAATTTGCTGAAATATTACCTTCAAGGCAGATAAAACAAATACTCGCGCGAGCGTAGCGAGCGCTATCACTGCGCGAGCTTAGCGAGCGAAAAATTTTTTTACATCTTTTTACAACCCTGATAGTTTTTATGACCTACTAAGTCAACACCGATGACATTATGGTTAAATTTGATATCCACTTAATTAAAGGTTAATAATCATTATGATTTTTGAAGGTTGTTCTGTTTCAATGTATGACTCGTTTTGATGCATGTGGCTATTAAAATACAAAATTTGCTCAAAAATTACATTCGAAGTAGATAATTGCGCGAGTGAAGCGAGCGCGAAAATGTTTACGACTTTTTATGACCCTGACAGTTTTTATAACCTACTAAGTCAACACTGATGACACTCAAGTGAAACGTGATATCCACTTATTTTAAGGTATCATTATGATTATTGAAGGTTGTACTTTTTTAATGTATGACTCGTTTTGATGCATGTAGTTATTAATATGCGAAAGTTGCTGAAATATTACCTACAAAGTTGATAAAATAAATGTTTCCGCGAGCGTAGCGAGCGCGCGAAAATTTTTTACGACTTTTTATGACCCTGACAGTTTTTATGACCTACTAAGTCAACACCGATGACATAAGGGTTCAATTTGATATCCACTTAATTGAAGGTTAATAATCATTATGATTATTGAAGGTTGTTCTGTTTCAATGTATGATTCGTTTTGATGCATGTGGCTATTAAAATTCAAAAGTTGACGAAGTATTTCCTACAAATTAGATAAAATAAATGCTTGCGCGAGCGTTGCGAGCGTTATCACTGCGCGAGCGAAGCGAGCGCGAAAATTTTTTACGACTTTTTATGACCCTGACAGTTTTTATGACCTACTAAGTCAACACTGATGACACTCAGGCTAAAGCCGATACTCATTTATTTTAAGGTTAATAATCATTATGATTATTGAAGATTGCACAGTTTTAATTTATGACTCGTTTTGATGCATGTGGTTATTAATATACAAAAGTTGCTGAAATATTACCTTCAAAGTTGATAAAATAAATGCTTGCGCGAGCGTTGCGAGCGTTATCACTGCGCGAGCGAAGCGAGCGCGAAAATTTTTTACGACTTTTTATGACCCTGACAGTTTTTATGACCTACTAAGTCAACACTGATGACACTCAGGCTAAAGCCGATAATCATTTATTTTAAGGTTAATAATCATTATGATTATTGAAGATTGTACAGTTTTCATTTATGACTCGTTTTGATGCATGTGGTTATTAATATACAAAAGTTGCTGAAATATTACCTTCAAAGTTGATAAAATAAATGCTTGCGCGAGCGTAGCGAGCGCTATCCCTGCGCGAGCGAAGCGAGCGCGGAATTTTTTTACGACCTTTTATGACCCTGACAGTTTTTATGACCTACTAAGTCAACACCGATGACATTAGGGTTAAACGTGATATCCACTTATTTTAAGGTTAATAATCATTATGATTATTGAAGGTTGTACTGTTTTCATATATGACTCGTTTTGATGCTTGTGGCTATTAAAATACAATAGTTTTTGAAATATTACGTTCAAAGTAGATACAACAAATGCTTGCGCGAGCGCAAAAATTTTTTACGGTTTTTTATGACCCTGACAGCTTTTATGACCTATTAAGTCAACACCAATTACCCTAAGGCTGTTAAAACACGAAAGTTTTTGAAATACTACCCACAAAGCAGATAAACACGTTGGGCAAGCAAAGCCAGCGCGTAAATTTTGATGACTTCTAATGATCCTGACAGTTTTATGGCCTAATCAAGACACTAATCAAGTCATTATAGACGAACCTAAGGTCAAACTTTTATGATTATGTTAACTCTATGTAAAGTTAACATAAAATATATGCACCCTCACTTAACTGCCGAAAAAAAAGTATTCTTTGCCTTTTATGCCCTATTAATGTGTACTATTTATGTGTACATGTCTTTATACAAAATCTCATGTGAATCGGTCAAGCGTTTTGGCCGAAAAGAGGCCAAACATATACAAAATTCAACAATAAAAAACTGACAACCGGACTCGATTGTAAAAAATGTAACCAATGTGCTCGGATAATAGACTCTACTCTTGGTCTATGTCTTATTGACTGTCTCTGTACAATTTTAGCTCAATTGGTCAACTCGTTTAACCGAGGAGAGGTCACACGTATAAAAAAATCTATTAAAAAAAATTAGTTACCCAAACTCAACTGTTTAAAAAAATATCCTTTGTCGTTCTATGCCCTATTAACTGAATTTGTACAAAAGAGCTGAATCGGTCAAAACGATTGCCGCTAAGAGGCAACACATTATTCCATAATAAAATTATGGACACCCGAAATTACCAGCAAAAAAAAAGTATCCTATGTCTTATTGAGCATCTGTGCACAAAATTTCAGCTGAAATGGTTGACCCGTTTGACTGAGAGAAGGCCACACACTTACAAAGTTCAATAAAAAAAATCTGGACACCTGGACTCGATTGCCAGAAAAAAAGTATCCTATGTGCTTCTATGCCATATGAGCTGTATATATAGAAAATTTCAGCCGTATCGGTCAAGCCGTTTAGCTGATAAGTGGCCACACATACCCAAAATTCAATAAAAAAAATCTGGACACCCAGACTCGTTAGCCAAAAAAAAAGTATCCTATATCCTATTCTGCCCTATGTCTGTCTGTCTTCATACAACATGCCAGGCAAATTGGTCAAGCCGTTTATTCGAGAAGAAGTCTTATATTTACAAAATTCAATTAAAAATATATGGACCCCCTGTCTCGACAGCCAGAAAAAAAGTATCCTATATTCTATTTTGCCCTATGCCATGTATTCACACAAAATTTCAGGCAAATCGGTCAAGCCGTTTATTCGAGAAGATGTCTTATATTTACAAAATTCAATTAAAAATATTTGGACCCCCTGACTTGATAGCCAAAAAAAAGAATTCTTTATCCTATTCTGCCCTATGAACTGTTTTTACACAACATGTCAGACAAATCGGTCAAGCCCTTTATTCGAGAAGATGTCTTATATTTACAAAATTCAATTAAAAATATCTGGACCCCCTGACTCGACAGCCAGAAAAAAAGTATCCTATATTCTATTCTGCCCTATGACATGTATTCACACAAAATTTCAGGCAAATCGGTCAAGCCATTTATTCGAGAAGAAGTCTTATATTTACAAAATTCAATAAAAAATATCTGGACCCCCTGACTCGACAGCCAGAAAAAAAGTATCTTATATTCTATTCTGCCCTATGACATGTATTCACACAAAATTTCAGGCAAATCGGTCAAGGCGTTTATTCGAGAAGATGTCTTATATTTACAAAATTCAATTAAAAATATTTGGACCCCCTGACTTGATAGCTAGAAAAAAAGTTTTCTATATCCTATTCTGCCCTATGAACTGTCTTTATACAACATGTCAGGCAAATCTGTCAAGCCGTTTATCCGAGAAGAGGTCTTATATTTACAAAATTTAATTAAAAATATCTGGACCCCCTGACTCGACAGCCAGAAAAAAAGTATTCTATATTCTATTCTGCCCTATGACATGTATTCACACAAAATTTCAGGCAAATCGGTCAAGCCGTTAATTCGAGAAGAAGTCTTATATTTACAAAATTCAATTAAAAATATCTGGACCCTCTGACTCGATAGCCAAAAAAAAAGTATCCTATATCCTATTCTGCCCTATGTACTATCTTTGTACAAAATTTTAGCCAAATCGGTCAAGCCGTTTGACCGTGAAGAAGTCCCAAACAAACAAACAAACAAACAAACAAACAAGTAAACAAACTGACTTTCGCATTTATAATATTGGTGTTGATTGGTTTTGAGGTGTTGATTGGTGTTGATGGTGTTGATTATCGTTTCTATTCCCTAATATATACCAGATTAGACCAAGACGAGTTGGGAATATTGCCTATTAAGTATACTTATATTTCCGCCATAAATTGTGCAATTTGAATAATTGTTGCGTGTACGCAGGTACAAGAACAACAAAATCTACTTTGTTTTTGTATTTACCCGAGCAATTTCTTCAGGGTGGCCAGAATCTTCTGAGATACAGAACCATAAGGATTATTTGAAAATTTTTATGTCATCGCTTTCTACCCGATTATGGCGAAGTCAAAAGCATTATGTTTTAAGTAATTTATGTAGGGTGTTTGTATTTCCGTATGCTCTACTCACCAAATCGTCGACATCGGATTTTGATGACTGATGTGTAAATCGATTCTGTATAATAAATGGTCTGGGTGGGTAATATATACCTACATGTTTGCTGTAGTCGGGTTTTCTCTTGATGCAGCATCGTATTGAATAGAATCAATGTTTTTAATTGATGAAGTTTGAACTAAACTCAAAAACATTTCATAGACTCTTTGGTCAGTTGAATAATTTGCTTAGTTTAATATTAGGAAGTCCCAGAGTCAACTAAGTTACGCAATCTTCGTATTGTACGGAGTTGCAGACGCAAAACATGGAGTTCTTGGTGCGACTACAGATCTTTTTAGTTGCTTGTTATCCAATATTAATGCTTTTTATTTTTTAGGAGCTTCTTTATTTTGAATCTCAAAAAACTATCGTAGTTTGGACATCTAGAGAGGATGGATGAAGAAAGATTGATGAGACAGATTTATGAGACGAGTGTGAATGGGCCAGTTGGTAGAGGCCGACCTTGGCGAACGTATTACGACCAGATCGGAGACGTTTTAAAGAAAGGTCAAGTCAAAAGTACCTATAACCGGCAGGCATGTATAAAGGCGCTCATGAAAGTGGAAAAAGCGAAGGAGGTATGTCAGGATCGTAGCATGTGGAAAGAAGTAGTCTCTGCCTACCACAATGGGAAAAAGGCGAGATTGTATGAATGTATGTATGTCAAAAAACTAAAGGACCTAAAACAAAACCTTAGAAATAAGGTAGAGAAGTAGAATAAGTAAGAAAAGTAAAGAATATCTTTTCAACCGACTTTCAAAAAGAAAGAGGTTCTCAAGTCATCTGTATGTTCTTTTGTATGTATGTTACGCGATTACTCCGTCAATTGTGAACCGATTTGAATAATTATTTTTTTAATCAGAGTCACATTCAGATTTCATCAAGATCTGATAAGTATCTCTGACGATATGTCGATAAACGTCTTAAACTTGCTACTGAAATTGACTTGCGGGGCATGGAAGTCAGTTGTTTTCTTAATTATCTTCTATATTTTTCTGTGCAATGTGATCCAAGTTTTTTTTAAGACCATTGAACGAGTCATTATGCATTATCAACGCAAAAAAAATATCGCGTGTATATTTTATTTTGTTGGCTGTCTTACAGACCCACCAGGGAAAAGTACAAAATTCAAACTCATAGTTCAACTTATTTAATAATAATATTGCATATAGACATGTGATAAATGTATTTACTCTCTGACATATCCGTGTTATTCCGACCACTGCTATCAAACAAAACTCTAACCTCTGTTCATTTAAAATTCAGACATCATGATTTAGTTACGCGCAGTGGCTGGCTTGATTCAATTCTAATTCTGTAGTCAAAACCGCAGAGTTTGAAACTAGCTACTGGGTCTAGTCGCTGGCTAATGTAAATGAACCTCAGTCCATGGCTCAGCCCAAGTTGTAATGAATGGACTCGTAAACATTGTGTGTTTCCATTTAGTAACTTCATACCGGGCCATTCAGTTTGTCTTAATTAATTTATTTCTGCGCTTCCTGTCACGGAGGAGTTTTATTAGTGTCTAGTATTACGGTAGGTAATGTGAAATATGTATTTAACAGGACAAATTCATGGTGTCTTGCTATAATGTAGTAGGTGTACTAGGGACGTGGAATCTTCTCTGTCTGAAGTCTGTGTAGGTAGTCAAAGGGAGAAGTAAGGCACCTTAAGCTTTCTGATTATAAAAGTTATCGTGAGAGTATAGTCATTAATTACCGGTAAATGCACACGTCGTTGCGAGTGGTCGAGCATCTCTATTAAGAAAGAAAGAAAGAAAGAAAATACATTTAAATACATTTAGTCTGTGGGTCGTGGGGATTGTTGAATGTTTATGTTCATCGCTGGAGATTTCACGTTGCATTGTTAATTTGATTTGGTTATTTCTTTAAATTGAAAAGGTTATTTAGTGATCTTTGCTTATTGATTATTTGGCGCCGACTCAAAATTACTTAGGTATACATACTTACATTAGTTTAAGAACTTAGTTATTATGTTTAGTTAAAAACTCAAAACAATTACAAAAATATATACTTATGTATACTAACAGTAGTTTAAGAACTTCGTTATTAAGGTTAAATAGTTTACTTATTTTTTGCTTTTCAGTTTTTTCGGCGGTTTAATTATTTTGTTCAAAAGTTTTATTATATGTAACTGATTTCATACGCTCTGTGTCATCTGCCACATTTTTGCCATCACCTCTAAAAGTGATATTATAACGGTTAGCCCTACAGCATTCATAGGGGTTAGCTCTGCTTGAGAACAAGAATCATTTTATTTGCCTGCCTACTTATTTGGTAGATCTATCACTTGTGCTTTTCTCATCGATTAAATTTTCTAAAGCTTTCATGACACTTTCAAGCTCTGCCAGTATAAAAAAGTAAAACTGAAATGTGATGTGCGCGTGCTTAATATCATTTAAGCTTAAATATTGATGAATGAACTTGAGGCGAGAACAGTAGATACTTACCAATGTCAGAAGTATCTGGAGCAGTAGCTCCATTATTCGAGCAAAATGTTAACTAAACTGAATAAACTACTGAAGTAGGTATACTAAACAAAAACCTATTGAAAGACATAAATAAACGTACTTTAGTCTGTAAAGTTCAATTTCGCGTGGCAGCTTGAATACGTTGGACGTCGAGATTTAGGTAACTGTGCTTTATGTGGGTCTTAATTTAAGGGATTTTCTTATCCAGGGTCGTGTTCCCCTAAAATAATATCCGGGTGTAGTTAGGATTGAGACTATTACTGGATTCCAACACATGCGTAAGTTCCGCTAAATAATGGAATTCTATGCAAAAACACCCTCTTAGTATTTACAAAATTGTATCGATGCATATCTTTTATTAATTGATTTTATTACTTACTTTTATTAATCAGAAAATACGATAAATTAGTTTATTTTTATTTTTTACAACGCTATACTTATCTATAAAAGTTTTAAAAAAGTTAGATACTACTAATTTATTTTTATAAATTAAAAGTAAAAATAAATTAAAAATGTAATTTCATCCTATGATAAAATGGAATGATAGAATTTTAAAATATTTAACAGGGTCGAATTGTCTGTTTTTCAGCCGCATGTGGCGGGAAAATGCTTCGCCGGAAGCGCCATTTTGATTTTGTTAAAGCTGCCCTCTACTGTACTATTCATTATTCTGTGCCTCTGCCGGCAGCTGTTAAGTGCCCCGGAGACGGTCATTTGCAATTGACAGTTTTTACGTTATTGATCGTTTCAATTGAAGATGCGAATGATGGAGCATCAATCGACGCGTCAATTGCTCCATTTCCTCTCTGGACAGTAGTAAACAGTAATGAAAACAGTAGTGAAAAGGTAGACGCACACTGATATCGAATTCTGATTTCGACTAGCGAGCGAATGACCGAAAGATTGTCAATTGCGTAAAGAGACGTTCAATGTTTGCGTCATTCGCGATTGTCAATGGGCTTCAGTCAACATTTCCATCAATGGCCTTCAATCACGCACGTAGTTGCGAATGCAACTGCTTCAATTGCCTCTGTAGACAATCAATTGGTCCATTAATTGTCAACAAAAAATTGTCAATTGCGATAGACCGTCTCTGGAGAACTTTGTTATTCAAGGTCACAAAAATATTTTTTTTGCAAATATATCGGTGTCTATTGCTCCAATGACGTTGACATCTATAAAAATGTAGAGCAAATATTTTCATCAAATTTTATCAATACATTTTTTCATGCGCTCTTCATGCGCCTGTTTTTAAAATAGTGCGCGGTGAATAGCCAGTCATGTAATATTTACAGCTTATAATTTCTAACTTAGAGATGAAAACCCTGATATTACTGGACTATGATATGTCATAAAAAAGAGGAGAACTACCAAGACCAGCCACTAGTCAAGCAATAAAACAACCTCAATGTCATTGCTCAAGGCCGTGGCGAGGTGTACGTGAAAAATGCCGAACATTAAACTGAGCCATTTAATCCTAGATTTCAGCGAAAATACGCAACAACACAATTTTATGACGAATATATTTTATCCAATGTCGCGTGGCGGCAGTTTGTAGTGGTAACTAAGGCTTTATGGGTTTCACAAAGCTTATGTAATAATTATATGTTTTTTTACCATTGGCTTAACTGGGTATCTACCAACCGATTCTCCTACTCTTTTACTGTAAGTCAACTCGATTTTGGTATTCCAGATCTTGCGTTTTAACCTTTTGAAAATGGAGTAATGTTTTAACTTTCGCTCCTAGTAAAAGTACCTAGGTTAGTTAGTTAGGCAGCTTAAAGCATGTAAAATAGCTTTATACAAGTGTACAAGTAATACGAACTTGTGTTAGTTTTTGAATAAAAAACTTGATAAATTGAACCATTCAATATTACACCCGCGCGAAAATACTCGCGTGAAATACTTTTATCCAACGTTATGTCAACATTTAATTTAGCTATAAGAAAAATTATCTGCTAATACTACCCGTTCGTTTCAATGTGTTTCCATAGAAGTAGTACTACATAGACAAACAACTTATCTTTACATATTAAGTTATCTTTACAAATTCGTACTCCCGCTGCGCGCTGTCTGTACGCTTAGATCTTTTAAACTACAAAACGGAATACAGATTTCAGCAAGAGAGAAGTGCAAGATAGAGTGATTCAAGAAATAATATCGTTTAAAAACTAAAAAAGAACCGACTTCAATGTTCATTTTCAGTACCAATTTTGAGATGTTTATCTCAATATCTCTGGAGATACTTATCAGACCTCGATAAAATTACCATGGTACCACACTTGGGATATTTCCTTTCGAACAAAAAAAGAATAATCAAAATCGGTGCATAAATGACGAAGTTATCACCGATCAAACATAAAAAAAAAAAATATATATATATATATATATACGGTCGAATTGAGAAACCTCCTCCTTTTTTTGAAGTCGGTTAAAAAGTTTATAACTAGGTTGGGCCACGGTTGTCCGATAGAGATTATTCCAAACGATAAGACCATAAACACTATATGAGTACTGTTATATAATTTTCGTATTTGCTGTGTCATTAATATTCATGCTATTCTATTATTTTCCATTTTATTTTGGCCGGTCAGGATTACTTGACCCGATGTTAAGTGATGATGCGGTCTGTGAGTCTGCGAATTGTGCGTGTCTGATAGTTAAAGACGGCAGTTAGATGCACATTATTATAGCAACTATCGTGACTTATCTTTCGAACTTAGATCCCGGCACTTACCCAACCGATTATCCTAACTTAAACCCGTCCCTTGCATTTTAGCTTACACACACCTACATTTTTTACACTGTACCATAACATATGGGCCATTTTGTAAAGGCCGCACGGCCAAAAGGTTAACGAAATAACGAATGGCCTAAGTTGTTTCCTAATGGCATGTTTTTGCTCTAAGTGGTACGTTAACTATATTCAATTTTACGTACAGCTTTGATAGGAGGTCAAAGGCAACCTGTAGGTAATATTTCAAGATCATGACCCATTTTACCTGTTTTCATATTAAAATAATAATAAATTAATGTATATATTTTGTTCTGAGTAATAATTGGCGGGTGCCGTAACTCATCACATCACCATAGACATTGCGGCTGTATCGCTAAGCAGCGACCTTTTCCAGGCAACCGGGAAGAAATCTGATACCTTTATCCACCTGAGTTTGTCAATCAAAAATATTGCTTCAACATCTTAAACATCATTTACCGATGGTTCTTCACCACCGTTTCTATTAGACGAAATTATTACTTACTCAACAATGAATACGTTGAATCAAGTTAGTTAAAGCCTGTTACAACAAATTAAGATCAATGTGACTCAGTGTCTATTCAATTCAGTAACAATAAACGATGATACAATTTTGTCTGTGAACCGAATCTACAGTTGCAGTAATTGATTCAATAGAACTGCGCGTGATTAATTTAAATGTTCTGAATTTGAAGCGATATTAGTATTCATTTTAGTAACTGGGTGTATATTAAACTTATTGCATTTAAAGATACATTTGTAAACTCTTTATTGAATACACACAAATACGAATAAATAATTACAGTTAACTCAACACTAATACAATATGATTTCTAAAGAGTCAATGTTAAATTTAGTAAACATGTAGGAAAATCTGGAGGACTATAAATGGAAAAAATTACAATTACGGATGGCTCCTTTTAATCACCAATAAACCATCAGTATTATATAAGCAAAAGAGAGTTAATTAGTCAGTATGTTCATAAAATTTCTCTTCAATACTACATGCTTTAAAGCATTTGCTTAATATGTGGCTCAGGGATAGCTGGATTATTTTACAACGAGGGTGATACCACGTGACATATCTAGAACCAGTGCACATCGCGATCTTACCGCGTGACCTCACTTCCGAAGAAGAGCGACGGACTCGCTCGAAACCTAGGTCGAGAAAATTCGACTAAAGGTACGTGAATTACGGCCGGTATATAAACAATAATAATATCTAGAACTATTACGTACCGGCTGTTTTTCGCGTTGTCAAGACACAAACAAAGAAAACAAAATCATAATTGGTTCATACATTTGGGCGCTACGATGCCACAGACTGACACACAAATACAATGATACACTCGTCAAACTTATAACACAATGTCATTTTACGTCAGGGGTTAAAAATAAAAAATACCAACCCAAATATTTAAATCGCCTTGACTATCTAAGATCTACTACTCATTTCGTTTAAATAACTATAATTTAACTGTTCATCAAAGAACAAATAACACATTTGTCTTTCAAAAGTTCTTTCCAAGATTGCTTTGTATTTTTTCTAGACTTTGTAATGTTGATGGCTATCGACTAATTGCGGACTCAAATAGTTATTTGCCAAGTTTTTAATTCCATTAGCAGCCTTTATACGTGACGACTTTTCCACTCGCATTTGTCGAACGGTAGCTAAACGTGCCCCGACAGCGCTAAAGTTCCTATAGACAGATTGCCAGAATATGGTCCAAGATGCTTTGTCCGTTTTCAGACAGTCTTCTTCCGCGTGGAGATGTATACGAACATATGCTCGCCGTATAACCATGGCAAACATCGACCATGTAAATGGCTACGTGTAAACATAGTTAATGTTAATTGATTATCTTATGTATATAATATATGATCTTGACTAGGTCTGAATCTGAATTAGCTCAGCAATGTCCAGACTAATATTATAAAGAGGAAACGTTATTAAACGAGTTCAACTTTAGAGATGTTTAAACGCGAAGCAAGTGCATCAGTTTCAATATCACGGAATATATCGTTTGCGCGATGCAGGATCTCATACATTTAGGCAATATTTAAAGGTGTAGGTTGCGTCACCAGTACGGTGACGTCACGCCGGGAATCGAACCCAGCGCCTACCTAAGAATGTATTGCGATCGAAGCGATTGCGATGTGATGATAATGACTTGAAATACAAATAAAAAGAAACGCGTAACACAAGTTGAATTTTGGTTTAATGAACACGAAATGAAATGAATGAATTACGACAAAAGAAAACAGAATATGATTACAGCAAAGTGATTACGAAGAACAAAATAAAGCACAGAAAGAAATGAAAGTTACGAACAATAGAAACAGCTAATATTTTACAGCAAAAATATGAATAATGATTACGATAAAATGTACATAGAAATGCTAAGCTTAATACGAGCGCGCGCTTCAAAGGCTAGGATCGCAATGAAGGGTCTCGGCGGCGGCTGCTCCGGTGTGCGCGGTGCGGGGGCGGTGTCGTACGCGCACCGGTCGGGAACAATAAGATCGCGCTATCAATGGCATGTTTCGCGGTTGCCCAAGCTCATAAGCGCTAGCGTATTTGCCGTCCGCTACAAGTGCTCCCCTGCTGAGACCGTGACTATGGTCGATAGTAGTCAGGAAACCGCACGACTCGTCCACTTCTCGTCTTCTTCTCCGGTACAGGTTCGATGCTGGTCTCCCGTTCAGGTACTGGATTTTCCCTCACTACGTACGCTGGCTTTAGTCTGTCTATGGTGACCGACATCTCTTTCCCCGACACTTCTATGTCGTAGGTCTTCTCCCGACGTCTCAGGACTCTGTGCGGACCAGAGTAAGCTGCCTGTAGTGGACGCCGGACTGGACCTTGGCGCAGAAAAACGTGGGTGCTCGCCTGAAGATCCTTGGGCAGGTAGAAGGGGCGATTTGAGTGCCAGCTCGTCGGTTGTGGGGCAAGCTTGCTAATGTGGCTCCGAAGTCGGCTGGCAAAGTCGGTGACGTCGACTGGCTCATCGGAGGGTGTGAAGAACTGTCCAGGTAAGCGGAGTGGCTCGCCATAGACTAGCTCAGCTGCCGATGTCTGCAGATCCTCCTTCCACGCGCTGCGGATGCCGAGAAGAACCAAGGGAAGTGCCTCTGTCCAGTGCGTGCTGGTATGGCACGCGATCGCAGCTTTGAGTTGCCGATGCAGTCTTTCCACCAATCCGTTGGCTGCAGGGTGGTAGGCCGTGGTTGTGTGATGGACGGAGCCGGTCAGTTTCGCTAGAGCCTTGAACAGTTGAGACTCGAACTGACGGCCGCGGTCCGTGGTGATGTGCTCGGGGCAGCCAAAGCGGGCTACCCAGCCCGACACGAACGCCTCCGCGCAGGTGTCAGCTGTGATGTCGGGCAGGGGGTACGCCTCAGGCCAACGGGTGAACCTGTCGATGGCGGTGAGGCAGTACCTGAAACTGTGAGAGACCGGTAAAGGCCCAATTATGTCAAGATGCACGTGCAAAAAACGTGCTGGAGTTGGCTTAAATGTCGCCAAAGGTGCGGAAGTGTGCCTGTGCACCTTGTTCCGCTGACATTGTAGACAAAACTTTTCCCACTGTCGACAGTCTCTTCTCACCCCAGGCCACACGAACCTTTCTGTAACGAGGCGAACCGTAGGCTTGACCCCTGGGTGGCTAAGGTTGTGTAAGGCGTCGAAAACAACACGTCGAAATGCAGTGGTAATAAATGGTCGGGGTTCCGCAGTGGAGACGTCACATTATACGGGGTGGTCGGTATATCGAGTTTTTACCTTCTCGAGTTTGAGTGATGACCCGTGCTGTAGCAGGTTCTGCAACTCTGCGTCTGCGTCTTGATCTCGGGCTAAAGACTGGTAATCCAAATACGATGGAGAGTTATTGATTTCCTCAATCCGAGACAGTGCGTCAGCCACCGTGTTGTCTTTGCCTGCGACGTACCTGATGTCCGTAGTAAACTGACTTATAAAGTCTAGGTACCTAAATTGCCGAGGTGAGCAGTTATCGCGACGTGTAGTGAAAGCATAGGTAAGCGGCTTGTGGTCCGTATAAATAGTGAACGTACGAGCTTCCACCATGTGCCTGAAGTAGCGTATAGACTCGTAGATAGCCAGCAGCTCGCGGTCATATGGGCTGTACTTCTTCTGCGATGGACTCAATCTACGGGAAAAGAATGCTAACGGTTCCCATGCGTTTCCTTTCCGTTGTTGTAGCACCGCTCCTAATTTACCAATAAAAGATCTATGTACGAAAATTAGCAGCCACCAGTATCATAAAAATTGTACAATTATAGTGCAGCTAGGCAACAGCACAAATGTAAAAAAAACTGATATTAATAACCTAATTGAACTTTTATCAGACATTGCCAGCAAAGGTATCAGTAAAATAATAGTGTGCTCATTTCCATACTTAAAACACAGGAGTAGTACTGTCAATATCAATAATCATATACATAAATTAAATTTGACATTATATAATCAGACATGTCGCCTGAGCGACTTTTTGTATTTCGAATGTAATACATTTATGAGTAAGCTTTTATTGACAAAGGATACTTTGTATCTCAAAAAGACTGACATCTCGACCATTGCTAAGTTATTAGCATTCAATATATATGATCCAGTTTTACATGTTGTAGCGGATCACACAGACAAGCCCCAATGTAGTGGTGTTACTATGCGGGGTAATTGTAGTGTAGTTGACAAAGTTAGTTTAAACTAACGCTTAGGACAATGGGGAGGCCAGACTTAATCAACATTTTCCATCAAAATATACAAGGCCTCTCCAGCAAAGCCTTAGAATTAGAATTATTTCTCGACTTTTATAAAGTTGATATAATGTGTATTACTGAACACTGGTTTGTGAAAGGTACTTTGTTACCAATAATCAGAAATTATACAATTGCAAGCACATTTATTAGACAGAAGGCAATTCGCGGTGGCTCACTTATATATGTATCTGAAAATTGTCATTTTAAGGAGCGTAAAGACATTGTAGCTTTGTCTGTTGAACGATGTATTGAATTATCTTGTATAGAGCTGGGGCAACATATAGTCATCTGTGTATACAGACCTCCATCGGCTGATTATAAAATGTTTGAGACAATTATGGAAGAAGTTATGATGAAAGTCTTCAACACCCCGAAATCTTTGATAGTTTGCGGTGACTTTAATGTTAATTTAATTGAGCAGTCACCGCTCAGTGATAAGTTAAAAAATTTATTTCTTAGCTTCAATTTAAAGCATCTTTTTAACCAGCCGACTAGAATCACTAGCTCATCAGCAACCTGCTTGGACAATGTGTTTTGCAACTGTGAACCTGAGAAAATTGCAATCTTTGATAAACTTGGCTCCGACCATCTGGGACAGAGTGCCACATTTTCATGTAAAACATCCACCAAAGGTCAAGAATACACATACAGGCCCATTACAACCAATCGGGTTGAACAGTTTGTGGATATCATTGACAAGCAACTAATGAACCTAATATTTTCTGAGGATCCCGATGACCTATGCAGCACTTTATCTCAAATATTGAGTGCAGAGTTCAATAATATTTTTAAATTTAAAACTATTACAAGAGCTGGGAAAATTCGGTTCGATGACTGGGCTACTCCTGGTATTTACAAAAGTAGAAATAATTTGTACAACTTATACTCACAAAAACAAATTAATTTACACAATACTAAATTCATAAATCACTTAAAACTATATTCCAAAACTTTTAAAGTGGTTTTTCAGACAGCAAAATCTTTGCATTTTAGTAGAAAAATTAAGCATGCTGATGATAAAATAAAAACAACATGGAAAATCATCAATACTGAAACTGGAAAAATAAAACAAAGAGACAGTAAGATCATCTTAAAAATTAACAATAAATTAATCATGGATAGTAATGAGGTTGCCAATACATTTGATGAGTTCTTCTCTCAAGTACCCATTACTACCACTCAGTCCATAAATTCTAGTCCCGCTGATGCTTATTCTATATTATCAAAGTGTGTAAATAAATGTGATACCTTGTTCCAGTTCAAACACGTAACTGCAGACTCAATTGTGAAAACATTTAAAATGCTCAAACAAAAGAAAACCGAGGACCTGTGGGGAATGTCAACCACAGTTCTCAGTTACATTATTACTGTTATTAGCCCATACTTAGCTTTTATTTTTAACAGATGCGTTGATCAAGGTGTCTTCCCGGATTTGATGAAAAAAAGTAAATTGATTCCTTTATTCAAATCAGTAAACAAAAATGATCCATCTAACTATAGACCAATCTCTATACTACCGGCATTGAGTAAAATTTTTGAAAAAGTAATATTAGACCAGCTTTTAACACATTTTAACATGAATGATCTTTTAAATAGCAAACAATTTGGATTTACTAAAGGGCGTTCTACTACTGATGCAGGAATAGGTCTTCTTAAACATATATTTGATGCATGGGAGAAAGCACAAGATGCTATTGGCGTGTTCTGTGACCTATCAAAAGCATTTGATTGTGTCTGTCATGAAACACTAATTTACAAATTAAAATACTACGGTGTTGAAGGTAAGGCACTTGATCTGGTATCATCATACCTCTGTAACAGAACACAGATGGTTGAAGTCAATGGCGTCAGGTCATCTGGATCCCTCATAAAAATGGGAGTCCCGCAGGGATCGATCCTAGGACCTTTTTTATTTCTAGTTTATATCAATGATTTACCGTCATTCGTACAGAACCTATGTGATATTGTTTTGTTCGCAGATGATACTTCCTTGATATTCAAAATAGATAGGACTACACCTAACTTTGACGATGTAAACAAATCAATAACACAGGTTCTGAATTGGTTTACAACCAATAACTTATTGTTAAACGCAAAAAAAACTAAATGTATTAATTTCTCTCTACCAAATGTAAAAAAGGGTATCCTAAATAGAAGTATATTAATAAATGATGAACCATTAGAACTTGTTGAATCCACAACATTCTTGGGCATCACCCTGGATTCAAAGCTTCAATGGGGTTCTCAAATATCGGTTCTGGCAGGTAGGTTAAGCTCCGCTGCATACGCAGTACGTAAAATTAGATTTTTAACGGACGAAGCCACTGCAAGATTGGTCTATTTCAGCTACTTCCACAGTATAATGTCTTATGGCATTTTATTGTGGGGGAAAGCCGCTGAAATCCAATCAATATTTGTTTTGCAGAAACGAGCTATTCGCTCTATATATAGTATGAGGTCGCGAGATTCACTTCGTGAAAAATTTAAGGAAATTAAAATTCTAACAGTGGCATGTCAATACATTTATGAAAATATTTTGTTCATACGCAAGAATATAAATGATTATAAGAAAAGGTCTGATGTACATAATTTTAATACAAGACATAAAAATAGATTAATTATACCTAATTTCAGACTGCAGAAAGTTAGTGGTTCATTCATGGGGAACTGTGTACGCTTTTACAATAAGCTACCTAAAGATATTGATCAATTGCCTATGAGCAAATTTAAAATCTATGTAAAATCCAATTTGATGAAAAAATCATACTATACAATAGGTGACTATATGGATGACAAAAATGCATGGCCTGAATGCCCCAAGTTCCAAGAACAAATATAAATTGTATTATAATTAATAATATATTGTTAAAATATTAAAGCTGACATGTACAATTAATTTAAAAAAAAAAAGATAAAATGACAAGACAAGCCCCATAGAGTTTCTTGGTGTTTCTTCTCTGATGGGAGTATTTCCGAAACACCGGTAGATTCAACAGCCATTCAGTTTTCCCCTTTTGTCCGCAGATTTTCTTTCTAGGCTTGCCATTTTTATTTTTATTTAAACAATATTATGCAGCTGACAGACGGACTATCAGTTCCATTTGGATCATGATATGTACTGTGATCGGTATGCGTTTCTCTGTGTTGTGTTTCACTATTTCACTTTTTTATTTTTTTTATATAAAAATTGTCTGAAGTACTGAAACACACACTTACATGTATGGTTGGTTTTAACCTACTTTAATTTTTTTTTAATATTCTGACGTAAACGATTGGATGACAGCTGAATGGTTCATTACTTTTTTTTTCTAATTCAAAGCGTTAAATTCTGCTTTTGCTATGTTTACTTGATAATTGGTTATGATTTATTTTATGATTTATGATTTTGACGTGTATATGTGCGTATATTTATACTGCCTACATACTGAATAAATGCTTTGATTCTTTGATTCTTCTTTGATTGCTGCGTCTGATGCGTCTGTCTGTATGGCCAGTTCAGCCTGGATGTCGGGGTGAGCTAAAAGAGTAGCTTGAGAGAGACTGGCCTTACTTTTGTTGAAATGCTCCAAGAACTCTGCAGTGGGCTCGATTGGCTGTGAACCTTTAGTTTTAGGTCCGGCGAGGAGTGAGTTGAGAGGCGCCTGAAGTGATGCTGCACCTGGGAGAAAACGACGGTAGAAATTCATCATCCCAAGGAAACGCCTCAGCTCCTTGACTGTTTTGGGAACAGGGTAGTCATTGATCGCCGTCACCTTAGCGTCCAGTGGTCGTACTCCTGCTTCTGAAACCGTGTATCCCAAAAATGATACCTCGCGACGTCCAAAAACACACTTAGCGGTGTTGATGAGGACGCCGTACTCTTGCAGGCGCTCGAAGAGCTGTCGCAGGTGTTGCTCGTGCTGCAGCTCCGATTCTGAGTGCACCAGTATATCGTCAATGTACCCGTAACAGAAGTCTAAGTCCCTTAGCACTTCATCGATGAAGCGTTGGAAGGTTTGAGCCGCGTTTCGCAAACCGAACGTCATGAAGTTGAACTCGAAGAGTCCGAATGGTGTTGTGATGGCTGTCTTGGGTATATCTTCTGGATGGACGGGAATTTAATTATAGGCTTTCACCAGATATATCGTACTAAAAATTTTCTTACCCGCCAGCTGATAAGCAAAATCTTGAATGTGCCTGACTGGATAACTATCCGGTATGGTCCGTGCATTAAGTGCTCTGTAGTCCCCGCACGGTCTCCAGCCGTTTTTCTTACGTGCCAGGTGTAGAGGAGAAGACCAGGCACTCTCTGACCTGCGTGCCGTCCCGCTCTGCAACATGTCGTCAAATTCTTTCCTGGCAATCTGTAAACGTTGTGGGTCTAGGCGACGCGGACGACTGGAAACCGGCGGGCCAGGAGAAGTCTTTATGTGATGCACTGTAGAATGCTTAGGAGAAATGAGCTTACCAGCTGGGCGAGTTATCTCCGGATACTCTCTGAGCAAGTTGTGATAAGCTGTGCCGTCAGTCGTTGTGCGTACCGATGAAATGTCTTCAGCTGACTTTTGATGTGGCACGGCGACTGTGAGGGATGTAACACCATCTACTAATCGCTGATTGTGGCAGTCGACAAGCAAGTTGTAGTGACTTAAATAATCGACGCCGATGATGGGCTTGGAGACATCCGCTATGGTGAAGCGCCACTCGAACGCTCTGCGTAACCCCAGGTCCAGACAGAGAGTGAGATGACCATATGTTTGTATGGGTGAGCCATTTGCAGCGAACAGTAAGTACTTTGTCTTGGTGCTAGGAGGCGCCCGGACGGATGACCGTGGATACACACACAGGTCTGAACCTGTGTCGATGAGGTACTGAATTTTAGACTTACGGTCCGTCACGAACAGGCGGCCTGGTGAAAAGGGGCAAGCACTTGCGGCCTCTAAGTGCTGCCTTTCTCGTTTAACGATGACTTGAAGTTGCACGGTGCCTTGCATTTCTTCGCGCTGTTTCCATATTGGAAGTGGTACCAACAATGTGGATGTCCATCGGGGCGATCGCGGTACGTCTTGCGTGACTGTGACCTCGATCTGTTGCGCTGGTTGAAATTACCTCTGCTGTTAGAACGTGAACGTGAGGGTGTACCTTGGCTCCGGAGTAATGTTTCCACTTGCCGTGTAAGTTCTGCTACTCTGGCTTCCAAAGCAGTTCCTGGCGTAGTGGATTGGGCGGGGGTGACTGCGGCAACGTGGAGAGAAGACTGCGTAACGTCGTTGACCCGGTCAGCCAGCTCTGCGACGTCATCGAGATCCTGACGGTGCTGTGAAGCGACAATGGTTTGCACGTTAGGTGGGAGACGACTAGCCCAGACAGTACGGATAAATTCATCAGGTATAGCAGGACCTGCCAGGTCGCGTAAGTGACGCAAGAATTGTGTTGGCTTGCGGTCACCTAATTCTTCATGCTGCATCAACTGCAAGGTTTTCTTCTCTCGCGTGGCCGAAATGCGCTTGATGAGCTCACATTTAAACCTGTCGTACTTGCCTGTTCGGGGCGGATTTATTAATAAATCTTTCATTATCCTCGCGTACTCCTGGTCCAGTTGGGATGCCACGAAATTAAATTTAGTACTGTCGTTTGTGACGCTTGACAGTTCGAACTGACTTTCTACTTGTGCAAACCATACCTCGGGTTCCTCGGGCCAGAATGGCGGGATACGTACACCAACACGAAACACGTCACCTGCTGGTCCGCTTCCGCTTGTGCTTGCACCACCGCCTGACTTGTTTGTGCCACTCAACGCTTCCCGAAGGTTTTCACCGTTGCTCCCATCTTGTTCTGTAGGTGATGTTGATCCACTTGGCATGTTGCTTACAAAATCGGGTTGTCACCAGTGTAGGTTGCGTCACCAGTACGGTGACGTCACGCCGGGAATCGAACCCAGCGCCTACCTAAGAATGTATTGCGATCGAAGCGATTGCGATGTGATGATAATGACTTGAAATACAAATAAAAAGAAACGCGTAACACAAGTTGAATTTTGGTTCAATGAACACGAAATGAAATGAATGAATTACGACAAAAGAAAACAGAATATGATTACAGCAAAGTGATTACGAAGAACAAAATAAAGCACAGAAAGAAATGAAAGTTACGAACAATAGAAACAGCTAATATTTTACAGCAAAAATATGAATAATGATTACGATAAAATGTACATAGAAATGCTAAGCTTAATACGAGCGCGCGCTTCAAAGGCTAGGATCGCAATGAAGGGTCTCGGCGGCGGCTGCTCCAGTGTGCGCGGTGCGGGGGCGGTGTCGTACGCGCACCGGTCGGGAACAATAAGATCGCGCTATCAATGGCATGTTTCGCGGTTGCCCAAGCTCATAAGCGCTAGCGTATTTGCCGTCCGCTACAAAGGAGAGCTATTAAAACCTACGCTAGCGCCATCTCTGGGTTTTATTCTGATATTATAAATGCGAAAGTAACTCTGTCTATCTGTCTGTCTGTTTTTTTCGCTTTCACGCCAAAATTACTAAACTGATTTAAATGAAATTTGGTACACAGATAGAAAGGACATAGGCATATTTTTAATGCGAAAAACAGGTTGTAAGGGGTTGAAAGGCGGGATGAAAAGTTGCATGGAAGTATCGTCATTTTTAAAGCTAGAAGCTTGAAATTTATTTTTTAGTCTGTTGTTTGGATATAAATAAATATGACATTCAAATTTTGTGAGGGGAAATGGGGAGTGGAAGGGGAGGGGAGGGGATGGGTAGGGTAGGGGGAGTGGAGGGGGAGAATGGTTGGAGTTGAGGGGGAGGGTAGGGGGAGTTGAGGGGGTGTAGAAGGGGAAGGGAGGAGAGCTGGAGGGTAGAAGATGTGGAAATGAGGGGAAGGGAGAGGGGAGGGGAGCAAAGGGGGAGGGTAGATAAGTGAGGGGAAGGGGAGGGGATGGGAAGTAAGGGGAAAGGGGGAGGGGAGGGTATGTGAGGGGCGGAGGGAAGGGGGGATAAGCGTGGCACGTGGCACGGCGCGGTGTAGTTGGGATACGTATTTGTCTTATTTGTTAATGCTGCCCATAGACTATTCCACGCGGACGAGGTCGCGGGCACAGCGGCAGCACACAGCCTTCGAGAGTCAGCGTACTGAGCCTAGCATGTCCACCACATTTGACCACATTATCACTTACCACCAGGTAAGATGCCTACCTACTATTTTTTTGGTATAAAACATTAAGGCAATTTACTGTCGCTGGAATCATCATTTAATGCCTCGTTACCAACCATGTAGTTGGACCAATTGCACCGGCAGCTTTATTTAGTAACTTCATAAGTTATTTAGTGTACACGTCTTGTGTAAAGGCTCTCAGTATTTGAAAGGTTTGTTAATGAGGAGTTTGTGGCTTACTAAAATGCTCACACTTTATCTGATGACCGGTGGGCCAACGTTTGACCTGAGAACCTGACGTGAGACCTAACCGTAGTACTATTAATTATTCTGTGACCTAACATAATAGGTTTAGGTGCATTACGCGGTAATTTCACTTAAGAAAATTGCAATTGTTTTTGGCAAATAATTAAATGTTGTCGCAAGATCCAAGATGATGTTTTCAACCGACTTCCAAAAAGAAGGAGGTTTTCAATTCGTCTTGTATGTTTTTTTTTATTTTTCTTTCTGTGTATGTTACACGATTACTCCGTCAATTCTGTACCGATTCGAATGATTCTTTTTGTAATCGGTAGGGCACGTTTTCGAGGTAGTCCCATTCTAATTTCATCGAGATCTGATAAGTACCTCCAGAGATATGACGATAAACGTCTCAAACTTGCTACTGAAATTGACTCGCAAGGCATTGAAGTCGGTTGTTTTAGTTTTTAAACTATGTTAAGAGATGACAGGATGTGTAAGTCGGTTACATACTCGTAGAAGTTGTCATTTTAACCATGAAGCAAAAAGAAAAGGTTTGTTATCGGTTTGACGTGTGTATGATCTCTGTCTGTGGCATTGTAGCGCCCAATCAGATGAACCGATTTAGATTTTTTTGTTTGTTTGATAGGTGTTTTGATCAAATGTTCATTTTTTATATTGATCCATAAAAATATTTTAAGCTGTTTTAAGGCTATGAGCTTTATTCTAGATGATGTCGCTATGAACGGTCTTATCAATTTGAAATTAGCTATACTGTTACTTCAATTATATTGTAAGGATTTGGTAGCGTTGATCTGATTGATCTGTTGATCTGATGCTGAAACATTCCTGGTATTTGCAGAATACTCAACTCTTCTCCAACATACAGCAGAGACATCGAGTTCAGGCTCATAAGAACGGTCTCAATGAACAGATTATGAATAGATCGGTCGGGGGTGGTTTTAAATTTTAAATAAAAGTATTATGTGAAAATGTCAACCGGCAACATATATCTTTTGGGTAAGCGCGCTACATCATTGACCGCATCGTCACTTTACATCAGGTGGATATAGTGGTCAAGCGTTACTCATTATCGTATAAAAAAAGGTTTCACAGTTCTTGAGATACAAACATTTAATGATAGAATAGACAGACAGTCTGTCATTGTAGCCTAGAAATAGCACATACTCATAATATTTTTTTTGTGGTGCATGAAAACAAAATATTGCATACAAACAAACTCTTCTATCTACTCTACGATATAGCATTTTTCTGTTTAAGTTTACGTGTAACATTAAATTTATGCACTTGCAGTTTTCACTTATACCCGCATCAGTTTCATAAAATCTCAGTACCCATCAGATACAGAATAACGAACGAGCGGCCCCCATATTTTAAATCTGCCAAAGCGTTTTGCATTGATAACAGACGCCACAACGCTGCAGTGACCCAACTGTCTCGCCTTTATTAATACGTGAACTGCGGGTAGAATATAATAAACATACAGGTAAGTAATTATTGTGTATTTCGTAATTCAATTGCCATTTTGTCCCAAATTATTTGTGGTCGGGAGCTACATGAATTACTACTTCAGTTACTGTCGATGGATTTTGCGTTTATAAAGCGCGTACAGATGTTGTGAGGCATTCACCACGTTGCCATGCATGCCTCTGAGGCATACACAGTAATGACAAAACATTCATCTGTAAAGTAGAAGGATGCAAAGATAACATTTGCTTTGACGCCAGAGGTACCGAGTTCCATCCCCGCCGTGCACCAATGGATTTTTCTATCGAAAAATTCATGTGAGTTTTTCACAGTGGCCCTCCGGTGAAGAAAAAACATCGTTAAGAAACCCCCAACCCCCGCATGGTGGTAGGACACTATCTAGTGTCCGTCTGGCCAGCTACCAACCTCATCCTGAAGTTAGAAATTTGTCGCCAAAAATTTAATTTGTTCCGGCAGCTATTCTTGAGAGCCAGTTCCCATTATAAGCCTAGCGTGCTACCATCCTCGTCCGCATCATCACTTACCAACAGGGGAGATTCTGGTCAAAAGCTAGCATAAAAGGTGTAAAAAAATAATAGCTAATATATTAAATAGCTTATAGTCTTAAAATGGCTGAACGGCTTTCATTAATCAAAATTAATCAAAGCATAAAACACTCGATTAAGACAATATCGGTTCATCTGTAAAGGCACTACGATGCCACAGACAGACACACACATACACTGATATACATATCAAACTTATAATACCCCGTCTTTTTGTGTCAGAGTTGAAAAAGAAATAACACTAAAAAAATATATGCGGGGCAGTCTTACACTGTCTAAGGCCGGCCGCACACGCACGGTTTCCTGATTAGGTTTCCTAATCAGGAATGCAGATTCGGAAACCTGAATGCTCTTCTTTCATACAAAACGTTCAAACACGCGCACACGTACTTATTTTTTCCGAACGGAAAAAAACCTAATATCCGTTTCGAAATTTTCCCCGTGCGTTCGGGTTGTTAGAACGGAAAAAAACCTAATGACGTCATCCCGAACGCAGCGATCTCGTACATTTTGGCTCAGCCGCCGCACACGAACGGAAATTTCCATTCAGACTCGCGCTAGCGTTGGCACTGGTCGTATAAAATTCCTTATACAAAAAACCGAACGTCTGCGCTAATCTCACGGAATTCCGAATCTGAATTCCTAATCAGGAAACCTAATCAGGAAACCGTGCGTGTGCGGCCAGCCTTAGACTGCCGATAGAAGTAAAAACTAAGTAACTTGTGAATTGTATGGTCGAGGTACACAGTATTCATATACTTAGCTCATGGGAAGCGTGCGGTGACGATGACGCGAGTTTCACGCATTTTGTTCACCTAAAAATAAACATAATACACAGTAATCATATAGCTCATCAAAAGCCTTTCGGTGAAGATGACGCGAGTTCCATGATTTTATTTCACCAAAAAGTGCTCAATGCGCCTAAAGAAGTTTTCACTTTAAAATATCTGTTGCTAAGCCGTCACTATCACAATAGATGATAGGACGGTTTTGCGACCGATATTAAATAGATGACATAAAGAAACATCTATATTGTTTACCTTCTGCAGGTGAAAAATACCTCATCTATATCTTTAATAAAAATAATTTTAATGTTCGTGCAAATACTTGGGACAAATACTTAAAATTGTAAATTAACTGAGACTTGAATGTGATAATAATAATCCCACGGCCCTTTACAGGCATTTTGTATAGAGAGATTAAGGTGAATAGCCTAAACATTAACCATACAGTTAAGTACTTTATAGCACAGTGTGACCTAAACCCGCAATTTACGCCTGCTTTTCCGTGACTTAAATAGTTGATTATTATACCAACTTCACATCATGCAATAATAGACTACTTAAGTCACACGTATTGTAATCTAATACTATAAGAATCTTTGTCCTGACATACTGACTGACTGACTGACAGACAACGCACAGCCTAAACCGCTGGTCATAGAGACTTGAAATTTAAAGGGTATATTTGTCTTAGTACGTAAGGGTGTACTAAGAAAGGATTTTCCAAAATTCACCCCTTACGAGGGTGAAATGGGGGTTCAAAGTTTGTATGGATAAACAAGATTAGATAGTCTTTTCTATTCGAAACTTCTCACAAGTGCTTCAGTAAAAAAAAAGTCAATACGTGTTTCAGGATTTTTTGAAATTCCACCCCTAAGAGGGTGAAATGGGGTAACAAAGTCTGAAAATCAATATTGTTTCGGATTGTGCTGAAATTTGGCATGCAGATAGTTATTACGACGTCAGTTCCCTCAGAGAAATTATTTTCTAAAATTCACCCTTTAAGGGGATGAAACGGGGGTTCAAATTTTGTATGGAGAAACAAGATTAGATCGTTTTTTTTCTATTAGAAAACTTCACACAAGTGCTTCAGTAAATAAATAAGTAATAACGTGTTTCCGGCTTTTTCGAAATTGAAATCAATATTGTTTCTGATTGCGCTGAAATTTGGCATGCAGATATTTATTTTGACGTAGCTGTAAGAATCCGCTATGAAAGGATTTTTCAAAATTCACTCCTTAAGGGGATGAAGCGGGGGTTCAAAGTTAGGATAGTCATTTTATTCAACATTTCACACAAGTACTTCTGTAAATAAATAAGTAAATACGAGTTTCAGGCTTTTTCAAAATGCCACCCTAAGAGGGTGAAGTGGGGTTGTTATCCAGGAGATTGCAGGTTCAAGTCCCGTCGGTACGATGAAATTTTGGATTGTGTTTAACAATTTACAAAAATATAAAGTGTGTAGCACTTCAAAGAAACATAATATGGGGTAACAATGTCTGAAAATCAATATTATTTTGTGCTGAAACTTAGAATGCAGATAGTTATTATGACGTAGGTATCCGCTTAGAAAGGATTTTCTAAAAATTCCCCCCGGATATTACTTATTATTTTTAATTATATATTTATAAGTTTAAACTTATAGATTTACTTAATTACTTCTGTAAATAAATAAGTAAATACGTGTTGCAGGAATTTTGCAAGGGGTTGTTGTCTCAATAGTCTGAAAATCAATACCTATGGTTTTTAGGGTTTTATAAATATGAATCCCTATTTCCTTTACTCACGCAATAACTTGAAAACGGGTGAACCGATTTGGCTTTTACTTCTTTGATGTATTGTATGATAGAAAAAATAAAAGTTTTAAGTAAATAAAAGAAGTCTTTAACGCGGGCGAAGCCGCAGGGCACTTCTAGTTATACTATACACGTGCAATAAAAATGCCAAGTAAAGTTCTAAGACACCAATATTGGAATTTAATCACTGTCTCATTGCTACATCGGCTCAAATATACGAATTCAAACGTAATATTCCCAGCGATTCGTAACTAGGTCAAGCGCTCTCAGTGCGGATTCACGGATTACCTGCTTTTCTATAATTTTTGCACATTTTCATTAAAATATTTCACACATTTTTGCTGAGAGGATACAGAGTTTTTTGCATGCATGTGCATAATGTGCAATAAGAACAGAATTTAACTAAATAAGAACCGATTAATATTTAGTTCATTTTGTCAACTGTCTTGTTTATCGACTGTTAGGTATGGTTATCATACTAATATCATATGCATCCCATATATAACTAATACCAATCTTGCCACAGTATATTGTAGGAAAACGACACGAACCCAAAGGGTACCAACGGAACCCTATTACTGAGACTCCGCTGTCTTTCTGTCTGTCTGTCTGTCTGTCCGTCTGTCACCAGGCTGTATCTCATGAACCGTGATAGTTAGACGGTTGAAATTTTCACAGATGATGTATTTCTGTTGCCGCTATAACAACAAATAATAAGAACAGAACAAAGTTAAAAATTAAAGAGTTTAAAATAAAAAACGTGTTATTTACGATAGCACCATCTATGAATCTTCATAGATGGCGCTATCGTGTTTACCTTTATCTCGGAATCTGAATCTGAATCTCCAACGAAACGGCTCCAACGATTAAATAAAATATAGTATACAGGGGATTTCGGGGGCGATAAATCGATCTAGCTAGAATTCATTTTCTGAAAATGTTGTTTTATTCGTGTTTTCAATAATCAACTTTATCCATAATCAACTTAAAATATGACTCTTCCCGACATCTATTGGCAAATAGAAGTAGCTTTAGTGTTATTGTGTAGTTAAAGCAGTTAGTTGCTCTCAATTAAAAAAAATAATATTATTATTCGCCAATTAGATGTCGGGAAGAGTCATATTTTTCTGTTTAAGTGGCATAAAATACCGAGCAAAGGTTGATCTTCCAGATATTTAATAATATTTATTATGTTACTTAGTTGGTGTTAGAAGTTCGTTAGATATTCGTTAGATGGCGTTCGAAACCCTCCGTGTGCGGGAAAAAAGTCTGACTCGCACTTGGCCAGTTTTATTCTTATCCTCACATATTTAATACTATGAAGCAAACCAATCTTTGATCGAAAACTCTCAATATTCGTCTTCGTTTTAAAATAATCAAGTAAAAGGTAATTTAAAAAAAATATTGTAATAAATAAATAAATCATTATAACAGTTGTTTTATTCAAACTGTGTAATGAATGAATGAATGATAACTACTCTTTATTGTACACAATACATTTTATATTACAATCATTATGAAAGGTTTAATGAAGTACATTGGGCAGTGTTATCGCAATCATATAATTTAGTTCAAACCCCTGTCCACTACAGTCCAAATTGCTCTTGAACAGATTGTTTAAAATAAATAATTTTCCTCCATAAATTGGTAACTATGGTTGGTAAAAACCACCGCAAAGTCTATGTTACAAAAAATTACACAAAAGCCAATTTTTCAAAAACTTCACACGTACTATGATTACGATTACCCTAAAACTGTGGAAATTAGGATAATTTATATTCAGTTTTTGACAAATATTATGCAAGACAGGTCCATAAAAACGCTCCAAAATACCTATTCCCTAATCGTACATTATCGTCCCTAATATCCCTTTGTTCGAAGGTCAGGAACGTATAGATCGAAGCCCTCGGAAGGTGACACCTCTGCTTATTGACAGCAGTAGGCCATCTTCGTTTGTTTATACTTATAACATCAACAAAAAAACCGAAATCAAGGCTGAGTTGCATCATCTTACTTTAACCGTAACTATAACTATAACCGGTGTTTTTGTTTGGAGTTTGACTGACTTTTGACGTTTGTTATTGTTAAAGTAAGATGGTGCAACTCAGCCTTAGTGTTCGCTAAGATAATTTATCCTTAATTGAGTAACTCGAGTAGAAATAAATGGTTTATAAGATGGTTATAAGATTTGTATATACCAGGTACACCCGAAAGAGAGAGATTTTTAATTTTTAATAATTTTTGTAGTAAAAATCTTTTCAAACAGAAGTTTTTAGTAAAGACTAATAAAAGTTCTAATGATAAGAATACATACTAGTAACACTCGAATGTTTTACTATTTGCGATTACGGAGTTCCAAACTCTACAGCCCGGTTCCATCATCAGGTACTTCTTGGTACCATATTATAGCATTGTCACCGAAAATACGCAAGCATACTAAATTCGAATTCAATCGCGTCAGGAAGTTCTAATTAGCTTCCGAGATTTAACCCATAAAACATACTGACATGGCAAGTGAAGTAAAAGCTTGTAAAAATTATTTAAAATTTTTTAGCATGACTGAACTCAATGAGACTCTTTCACGACGTTCAACTATGATATACGCTACGCGATATATATGATATATGAGCAACTGTCAGCTAAGGATACTGTGACCGTAGCCTTTGGAAAGCAACGCACCCCCGTAAATGACTACGGTGCCAATGAGACAATTGAGCCCTTGATTTAAAGGGTCGCTCTCGATAACCTGCAGGAAACAATAATGGACGAACCCCCGGTGTAGTTTGGTGGAAAATTTAGATGCCTTTTTAGGAATTGGGTCGAACTCTTTTCAGTTTATCTGATGCGACACGTGCGTATTCTTGTTAGAGTCAAATTACTTTTGGTGTTTAAGTTAAACAGTTTAGTTGGTTCAAGGTAATAAGTAAAAATCGGCAATTTAATGTAATGTGCTAGTTGATAAACAGACAGGATTTTCTTTTAGGTGATGAAACTGATTTCTGAATTTATTCAGATGTATATCAAATTTATTTTATTTTATTTATTTTAATTATTTTTTTTATTTTTTTTTAAAAGATTACTCGCAATGTGGGTTGCACATTACTAGTATTCTTGTTAACCTCTCCAACTAAGCTTAATATGCTTGTGTCTGGAGTGGGTTCACGTCAGTAGTGCAATGGGTGGGGTGGGATTCGAACTCACGACCTCTCGATCGCCAGTCCGACACCCTATCCTTTGGGCTACTGCCGCCTTTTTTTTTTTTGCCGCACCAGGAATTTTAATCAACATCAGCATTATCACCATTATATTAGAGATGCAATAGTACATTATGGTACAAGTGTGTAATGTTAGTGATTACCGCTGAGGCGCCATTGAGACCCGAGCCGTTAGGTGAGGATCTTAGGAGAGAGGAAGGTTTTAAGAGAGCCGAGGACGGTAATCTTCAATACACACGTGTATCATACGACGTAATTCAACACACTTGTGAAGAAAATAATACTTAAAAATCATTTTATATAGTAGACAAAAAGTTTATTTAGAGGAACAATTAGTAAATGTGCAGTTAGTAAAATTAGGAACAATAGCGATCGGCCACAGACTAAATAAAAAAGGTTTCTTTTTTTTTGGTTTGTCGTGGATAGCGTTTTAACCACGTACAAAATGGGGAATCTATAGTTTATTTATAACAGTAATTGCAGTGAAATTAGAGCCACTTTATGAGCAAGTGTGTTGAAAAAGTCATTTTTGTCTTTTCTCTTTACTGTCACAACTGTTCGACTGATATACATACATTTCATGCAAAGAGAAATAATATAGTAACATAAAACATAGGAACCTTTTGCAGGCAAAGCCACCACTTGAGAGGAGGTGGAGTGGGAGAATGGTCGGCTTTGACGCCAGAGGTAGCGGGTTCTAATCCCCGCCGTGCACCAATGAATTTTTTTATGGAACAAATTATGACTGTGTTAGCTTACTCATAGATAACGAGATGGGTGGTAGTTAGTAGTCTAGTAATCAACCATAAACTTAATATGTCTGAAGCTTAATATTCACTTGGAACCACGTCCAAGCCTACCTGCCTATACTTCAGCTAATAGGTAGGACTTACTAATAAAATAGAAAAGTCAGGACATCACCGAGAAAGCATTTTATTTGTACCTTCATCATTATAACAACATTATATGTACCATCAGCAGACTCAAGACCATTATAATAGACAATATCGTTAAGGATACTTTTAGAACAAACAGAACAGCAATATATAGCAATAAGTATTTAATGTTACATCATCAGGTTTTGTAAGAACTTTCAACAAGACATAACATATGAAAATCTATACCGATTTACACAATTTATACACTTATCTTCATATACTTAGCTTCATTGAGTTGGACAGAACTTTGTCGTCTGATCGATATTCCCAACAGAGTAAAGGTGACGATGTTAGCCCGAAGGCTGCTCGAGCAAAAGTGTCTCAATAAACGTTTCTACCGCCCTTTTAAAACATCAGTCAAACAGAAAACCAAGATGGCGGCTCTGACATCTTGTAACTACCCTCAAATGTTTCGATCACACAATAAATACCCTTATTTGAGGCAATATTAATAATTTATAAATTAAATCATCATCAAACATTGGAAATATGTCGTAAATCTGTATGTACTATGAAAATAATCTAACAACTGCATTTCAGAGGTAGCCCTGAAGGAAAAATCGATAAATCGTTAATAAACCCTCGGCATGGTGATAGGACATTGCATGTAGTGTTTGCTTAGCCAGATACCAGTCTCAAGTTGGAAAATCTTTCACCAAACATGTACTGTGTTCCTGCAGCTGTCCTTGAGAGCCGGTTCCCAGCCTACAAAATAGCGTGTTTTCCTACCATCTTCGACTATTATCGTGACATACCAGAGATAGCGGTTAAGCGCTAGCCTTACTAAATTTCATCAAGCTTGCAAAATTATGCTAATATCAGACAATTTGAAGACACTATGGAAGACGGGTTGGGATAATTGCTCTTTGATCGGGCAAATACTTGTTGTCCAGGGTGGTGATTCATCTCAGTGCCATCTTTCCACACAAAACAAGCAACATTATACTTTAGATCGCATCTTCACTTAACATCAATTAACATAGCGGTCAAATGCTTCATCACCATCATCATCGTAATCAGCCTGTGTCAGTCCACTGCTGGACACAGGCCTCTCCCAAGACACGCCACTGAGTCCGATATCCGGCTCAATGGGAGACATAAAATGCCGAAATCGCTACGCTGGGCAGGCGGATTGGAGATCGCAGGACGTAGCTCCTCGCACCGGTGACACTGCTGTTCATCACCGGTCAAGTTCTTGTCTGTCAGAAATAAATAAAAACCGGCCAAGTCGAGATGAACTCGCCCACCAAGGCTTCCGTACCAACGTTGGTATGTATCAATTAAGCCAGACCTCTAAATTGTTTCAGCGCTCATATAACTCAGAGGTCTACCTTAATTGGCGTAAACTATGTATGTATGGGGGGCACCCTTTAATTTTCAACTTTTTTATTTTTTTGATTTTTCCTTAATTTTTGCTGTAAGACCTTGGTTTTTGCCAAATTTCATGATTCTAAGTCAACGGGAAGTACCCTATAGGTTTTTGACCCAAATATCCTATAGGGTACTTCCGGACAGACAGACAGACAAACAGACAGACAGACAGACAGGCAGATGGACATACGGACAAGAAAGTGATCTTATAAGGGTTCCTTTTTTACCTTTTGAGGTACGGAACCCTAAAAAGACAAATGTAGATAGATAGATATACTTTTTATTTTTTTAACACCAATAAACTTACAACTAAAACATTATTTAAAAATAAAAGTGTCAATGGGCGGTCTTATCGCTCAAAGCGATCTCTTCCAGAAATCCATGCATGAATGATTAAAAAAAAATGGATGGATGTACATACACTATGTATATACATATATACTAAATAGGTTAAATATACTGAAGTCAAATAATATTTAATCTAATCTTTACTTAAATTAAGTAAAATGTTAATGTGTTGATGTCAATGACTTATGCCATATGGTACTGCTTTTGTTTAATAGATTTATATCTGAAATATAACAAAATGAAGAACAAAATACATTTTAATTGGAATAACTCAGACAACAAAATTTAATCAACTTAGGGCACGAAAAGGTCTACACCGAATTTTTGATGGGCACTTCACCCAAAACAAAAGCGTGCAAATAGCTCGAATGTTATGCCACTTTTTCCACAGACACCTCAATAAAATTTCATTACCAGTTCCAATATAACGCGATTGCTTTCTGAATAATTTATTTTGCGTTATTCATAGCCATCGCAATGGCAACCCTTTCCGAACAAGTGCGAACTTCTTCAAAAAGTTTTATTGTTTACAACGCTCATTGAAAACTCAGCTGGTATTGTTGCTCTGTCCTGTTCACTCGTTCCCGGCTTATTCGTTTCTACGTTTTCTATTTCATTCGCACTTGTTATTGCTTGCTCAGCGACTGCTTCCTTCCTGTCCTTTATTGGATTGATATCAGATTGTTTTTTTTTTCTCTTCGGAAATTTGGCGCCGTTATTATTTTTGTAGATGACTTTTCGTTCGGAGCATTGCTACTGATGAGATTTTGACAGATTGTTATTTTTGATGAAAATACAACATCTTAATGTATATTATTTTGCTATGGATGATGTTAATAGTTTCAACCGTAGAATTTTTTTTAAATTATTTATGATAGGTTAGCGTTTTACAACTATCTCGCTTGGTGGTAGGCGATGATGTAGTCGAGAATGTTGAACACACTTAGTCTAGAATGGTTTGACTCTCTAATAATGTAGTAAAGGAGTTTTATTTTTAATATTGAGATTATGTTATACAATATATGAGAGCTCATTAGCGCAATGGAAGTCTGCTGGGCTTTTACGCCAATGGTAAGCGGGTTCAAAGTCCTGCTGAGAACCGATGGACTATTTTAATTTATAAATGTATGTGCACATTTTACAGTGTACTCCGGTAAAGGAAAAAGATCGTTAAGAAACCCTCGGCATGGTGTTAGGAAACTGACTACTGACTAGCGTCCATCTGGCCAGCTACCACCCTCAAGTTGGAAAACCTGTCACCAAACATCTATTGTGTTCCGGCAGCAGCTGTCCTTGAGAGCCAGTACCCATCCTAGGATGGGAACTAGGCCTAGCGTGCTACCATCTTCGACCGCATCATCTCTTATCAGAAATAGTAGTCAAACGTCTGGCTATATAATATAAATGAATAATAAAAAATATAATATTTGATATCAGGACAAGCACCACGCATTCTTGATGGTAAACAATGACGTCTTCCTATAGCAGACAATTTGGTATGCAAGTGCAGATTGATAGAATTGCACTTGAGACTTGAAAATCTCACTGTATTGAAACTCAATCAATTTATGATATAGGGAATGAACAAGTAAACGGCCCAGCTGATGTATAAGTGGTCACCGTCACCTGTGTATAAATTGTGTAGGATTCGGGAATGTATCGATGAGTAAAAGGGAAACACTTAAAACACCAGTTTACAGTAAAAAATATTATTTATTTTACGAGCGGTATGCAAGAAACAAAGTTATATTAATAACCCGTATTAATAATAATAATACATTGCCATGATAATAAGAGCAGGCGTTATCATATATAAAACTGGCCAAGTGCGAGTCAGCATCGCGTTTCTTATCGCACACTTAGGGAGGGTTCCGTACAATACGAAACATAACAGAGGAGTTTCAACCTCATATATTTGATTAATTGATATTACCAAGAATATTTGGTTTGGTCGCGATCTAGAAAGACGGGGCTCATTTACTAGCGCCATCTATGTCATTTTGCCGAAACTAATTAGATAGATGGCGTTTAAAAACACGTTCTTTGTATGGGGACCCCCTTTAATTTTTAACTTTTTTTTTTTTTAGTATTCGTTGTTCTAGCGGCCACAGAAATACACCATCTGTGAAAATTTCAACTGTCTCACTATCACGGTTAATAAGCTATAGCCTGGTGACAGATGGACAGACAGACAGACAGACAGACAGACAGACGGACAGCGGAGTCTTAGTAATAGGGTCCCGTTTTACCCGTTGGGTACGGAACCCTAATAAACACTACATAACAGTGCACTTGCAAAATTAGGGGTGTAACTCATGCGTTGTCGACCTGTCAAGATTCTATTACCGCCTCTTTTGAAGGACTTCGTGTTTATAGCTCTGCGGCAGCATGTATACAGGAGCTCGTTCCACATTTTACAAGTGTAAGGAAGAAAATGACCGCTTCAATTGGGATGTGTGCGAAGTCCAAATCTTTATAATATGTGGAAGAGCGTGTTGTCTATGGCGAGAGGTATGGTAAAATCGGGACGCTGGGATTCAGTTTCAGTATATTATTCCCTATTTAAAATGGGGCAGAAGATATAAAGAGAACCAATATTTCTACATCTTTGCATGCTCAAGTGTTTTTTTAAATATCTCATAGACTGGCGTTTGATCACTATCTCACCTGTTGTTAAGTGACGATGCGGTCTAAGATAGTAAGCACGCTAGGCCTAGAATTGGAACTGGCTCTCAAGGATAGCTGCCGGAACACATTAGATGTTTGGCGACGGTTTTTTATAACTTGGGGGTGGTAGCTGGCCAGGCGGATACTAGATAGCGTTCTACCACCATGCGGAGGTTGTTGGTTTCTTAAAGATGTTTTTCCTTCACCGGAGGGCCACTGTGAGAAGTGCACATACATTTTTCGATAGAAAAATCCATTGGTGCACGGCGGGGATTGAACTCGGTACCTCTGGCATCAAAGCCGACCGTTCTCCCGGTTACGCCACCGGGCCCTCTTATCATTTCATGTAGGTTGACACATCTGGACCGCATCCTCCATTATCATCAGCGAGATAAATGACAAACACTCGCCTATCTGGCATAAAAATATATATTTGACCACGTCGCATTCCAAATGCATTCTTGAATTCTATTAGCCGCCTTATCTATGGTTAACCTTTTTTATTTGAACATGGTGATACATTTGTGTTTCGAAATTCACACACGTATACGAAATCCTCTCTTGTTTATGGCAAAAAAAACTTATGCTATTTTCCGAGCGATAAACTTGCGTGGGTTTGATGGTGATAAACAATTTTTATCGCTATTGTATTGAAAAAGCGGGCAGTAACCGTTATGCCTGCATGCAAAATGTGTTGAAAATAATGTATTGGAGGAAAATAATACTAATACCTACAGGCTGCATCGATCTAAATCAGATGAAATCTCACTATGTATATTTATAATTAATTTTATCATACATCTGCATAATGTCTGGTTGCATGACTCCGATACTCTGACATCAATGTCTGACATGTAATGATAATAATTTATTTTGATTTAATATAATATTATAATACCGATTTTACATGAACACCCACGTGCAGCAAATAGAAGAACTTTTGACTATATATATGACATCATCTAATACTTCTAATAGTACTCCATTTCTTATTAAATATATATTTCAATTCATTTACATTTATAAAATAAAAATCCAGTTTAATTTGGTTTGAACTAGTTTATCACAGATTATTGTTCAGTACCACACCTTTAGGCTTATATAATAGGTAATACTATACATGATTCCAAAAAGTTGATAAGACAAGCGTAAATCTCCTTTTCATCCAGTTAACTTTAACATCATACAATCAAAACAAAATTGAAATTGTTTATTGCCGAATTGAAGTACAGAATATTGAGAAAAATTATTACTTTTTCAAATGATCAATGAAGGAACAACAATTTGCTATACAAATCACGGTTGTTATTGAAAGTACATTATTTTTCTATGCACAAGAAAACATGATAAATCGGTCAATATCTATTTATAGAGGAGGAGATAATGAACTTGCCACTAGCTGAGTTGATAAACGCACCGAAACGATGCGGTCAGGCAATGCAATCTGAAGAGATGGAGCGAACGACCGGTTTGCATTCCGCAAACACTCGATACAAAATGCACGAAACGTGTGCACTCCGGTCAAATTAACATTGAACACCAAAACTACTAGCACCTACTAAAACAGAAGTAACTAGCGTGAATGAACTTATATGATGATGCATTTCAAGTTGTTTTTAGTTGGGACACCTGCTCCATAATGCTCCAATGCTCTTAATTTTGTGAATCTTAGAGAATTTGATGAGGCATGTGATGAAAAAATCAAAACAATCTCTTACGTTACTGATTTTGGAAGATATCAATGGAAATACTTATAATAATGATACTGTTAGGATATTTTTATTTCATAAAACGTATCCAATCACTCTCTTTCATAGAATATTTTAGTTTTAACCTCAAACTATCATAAAATAGGATTTTTATGATAGTCTGAGGTTTTAACGTAATAGTAATACGGTACGGTTAGCAACCCTACATTAATCAGAGGAATTAAACATGTGTTTTAAGTGTGACGTTCGACGTCTAGATGAAAACTGAATGGTTCAATACCTCTGTTTTTTTTTTGTAAACTTAAAGCAATAAGTTATGTTTCTGTTATATCTATAACTAGCAGCCCGCCCCGGTTTCGCACGGGTAGAACATATATATTTTTTTTGTAATATAGAGCATATTACTTGTTAGTAATACGTCCCTATTGTAACTACAATCTAGCCTTTTCGGCTAATAAGCAATTTTACTTTAGCCTAAACTGTATACATAAACTACACTAAGAATGTGTCCATTAACACTTTTCTTATTGTCTCTAATAAAGATGTATACACATTGTTCAAGTGTTCATACGTATAGCACTATTAGCACTTTATCACTAAACTTTATTTTTATACACTAGTTCGAACGGTTTTGTCCGCTTAAGACTTCTTACTATGTTTGTATGGTCAAGGAGCTGGATTGCCTCGACATTTACATGATGGTGAAGTCTTTTTTCGTGAGCTTCTGCATACTTTTGGACAATTTTGACGACGGTCTCAATTTTCAGGTCCCGATGTAGATCGTCATTTCTAATGTACCAAGGGACCATTGCGATTTCTCTCAATACTTTATTCTGGAACCGCTGTATAATTGATATATTGCTTTTTTTGGTACAGCCCCATAACTGTATACCATAGGTCCATACTGGCATTAGGACTTGCTTGTATAATAATAATTTGTTTTGTATTGACAACTTAGACTGTTTGCCAAGCAGCCAATACATTCTTTTGTACCGTAGCTCTAATTCTTCCCTTTTCTTCTTGACGTGTGCTTTCCAGCGCAGCTTGACGTCAAGGGTCATGCCAAGGTATTTGGCCGTATTATGGTAGGGGATATATGCCTACAAGAGGGTAGAACATATATGCCTACAAAATTTGCATGTTTGTTGCTTCGAATATAACATTTTAACATATTTAACAACCATCGTCATATTTCAACCAATTTATACAAAACCTTAACGAATTATGCACTTAAACCTTCATCATAAACACTGTGGCTATTGGTAAAAACCGCATGATAATCCGTTCAGTAGCTATTGAGATTATTGCGAGCAGACAGACAGACGCAGTGATGGACTTTGTTTTATAATACTTACGTAGTGATATTGGACGGCCCATTGGCGTAAAGGATAGTTACCCTGATTCTGACCCGACGGTCATTGGTTCTAATCCTAGCTATATACCTACCAATGAAAGTTTTATGTGCATTCATGAATCATCGGTTTTTGTACAGAGGTAGTGGGATCATTAAATCTACCAATAATTAAGATAGTTTAACTAAAACCGACTTCAATGCCCCGCGAGTCAACTTCAGTAGCAAGTTTGAGACGTTTATCGTCATATCTCTGGAGATACTTATCACATCTCGATGAAATTACAATGGGACCACTTCGAAAACGTACCATACCGATTACAAAAAGAATCATTCGAATCGGTACACAATTGACGAAGAAATCACGTAACATACACACACAAAAAAAAACATACAGACGAATTGAGAACCTCCTTATTTTTGGAAGTCGGTTGAAAAATAGCTTACCACCAAGGAGAACATCTGCCGCCGTAACCTTAACGTAACGAAAAAAGTAGGGGTTTATACGTTTAACGTGTGTATCTGTGTGTCTGTCTGTAGCATCTTAGCACCAACCGGATGAACCGATTTTGATTTTATTATGAGGGCCCGGTGGCGTTATCGGGAGAACGGTCGGCTTTGATGCCGTGGTACCGAGTTCAAACCTTACCGTGCACCAATGGATTTTTCCATCGAAAAATTTATGTGAGCTTCTCACAGTGGCCCTCCGGTGAAGAAAAACATCGTGAAGAAACCAACAACCCCGCATGGTGGTAGGACACTATCTAGTGTCCGCCTGGCCAGCTACAACCCTCAAGTTAGAAAATCTGTCGCTAAAACATCTAATGTATTCCGGCAGCTATCCTTGAGAGCCAGTTCCCAGTCTAGGCCTAGCGTTCTTACCTTCTTTGACCGCATCATCACTTACCAACAGGTGAGATAGTGGTCAAACGCTAGCCTATAAGATATAAAAAGAAATATGGATAGTTATTTTTTGTTTGATAGATATTCAACGAGAGTGTTCTTAGCTTTGATTTATGAAAATTCGTTCAATCGTTATAACACTATGAGCTTTTCTCTAGTTAATTGCGCTATGAAATCAACTTTCATAGGTCTGATCAATTCGAAAATCTTCTTCTTCAACGATATTGTAAGAACGTGGAACATTGACCTGATGCTGGGAATCCTGGACTCTACAGAATACTCAAATCCTCACCAACTTACAGCTCAGATTCTAAATGACGTGTTTAGAGTCATTGGAACGCTTTTAATGAAAAGATTATTTATAGATCAGTCGGGGTGGTTTAAAATATTATATTATTATATAGGTATATAGATATATATATTTTTTTTTAATTATTATTTTATACAATAGATCATAATATTATCCTATATTGACTTCAAATTGATTGTGATCAGTGGGGATCTACAGAATAGCTAAGCTTTTATTAATATTTTCGTAGTAACTATGAACTAATCTGTGGTCACACTGCAAATATTTTATTAATTTTGCGACGCGTGTATGTGAAATTCGTGATATCTTCTAGAGTTTTCATTTGAATTATACACTGTAAAGGACACTTTTAATCTATAATATGTGGCGAAGCTAATTAACGTAACTATTTGGATAAGGATTAATACTATATACTTGAAAATAGCCTTGGAAGTTATGTAATATTTTTTAACAAAAAATTTAAGATTAAAATGGTTACTGTAAGTCAACCTTAAGAGATAGACATATGCTGTTGCGGACTTTTTTGTAGGTCTTATTAAGTTGTACAACTCTTCCATAGAAAATATTCTTCCATCTATTTTCAATTGAGCAGCGTTCGTAAGAAACCTTTTTTTTTTCGACCGTTTTTTTTGTCGACATAGGTTGCAAATTAGGTCTCCACGAATGTACCTTTGATTTAAACGGGATAATATATAGCCTATTTGGATTGTGTTTAACAATTTACAAAAACATAAAGTGTGAAACACTTCAAAGAAACATAATATTTGATTTACGCAGTGCAACATCTCTCGTCGGATTTGAAAACTGTAATGATTTCTTCCGAATGATTAACTTACGTAATAAGTAGACATAGATGGCGCCACCAATGCATAGTTGGGTTAACAAATGCAATCCACTAATTTCGTCGTATCGATGTATCGAACCGTGGCTTAATTGGCAGAGCACCTGGACGTGTAATCCGGGGGGTGCGGGTTCGAGTCCCGTCGGTACGATGAAATTTTGGATTGTGTTTAACAATTTACAAAAATATAAAGTGTGAAACACTTCAAAGAAACATAATATTTGATTTACGCAGTGCAACATCTCTCGTCGGATTTGAAAACTGTAATGATTTCTTCCGAATGATTAACTTACGTAATAAGTAGTCATAGATGGCGCCACAAATGCATAGTTGGGTTAACAAATGCAATCCACTAATTTCGTCGTATCGATGTACGAACCGTGGCTTAATTGGCAGAGCACCGGAACATGTTATTCCGGAGGTTGCGGGTTCAAGTCCCGTCGGTACGATGAAATTTTGGATTGTGTTTAACAATTTACAATACAAATGTTCTCTCTTTATAATATTATCTTTATGTCTTTATAATATTAGTATAGATAATTGTTATTGTATATGATCTATTTAATGTTATTTGACTTGTGTAAGTGCAAATTTTTAATTTGCCCATATACTGCATAAATGCTTTGACTTTGACTTTGACTTTGAGTTTTGTCAAGAATATATAAATAAAAATGGTTTTTTGACATAGGATTGCATACGAATAAATCCATTGGTATATATATAGCTAGGATAAGAGCAAGCTTCGGGTTAGAAGTCAAGGTATCTTTTACGCCAACGGGCCGTACAAACACGCGAGGCCGTGCATTTTATTTTGAACGGAATCACAAAACTTCAGATATATATATTGGCTTCTATTGGGTGTGTAATTATTTAGCTTAGCAAGCATTTATACCAAACGCTATTAAAGGTAAGTGGTTACCATGAAGCATCGTTTGCCGTCTTGCGGTTCATCTGCAATTATTATAGCTATACATAAAGGTATTTAATTCAGTGAGTGTTGGTAATAAACCAGTTCATCAATGGCAGCATAATGTAAGCGATGTGGTCATACGACCCAATCAGTACAGCGGTTTGAGTATCTTCATTATGAGAATACCACATTTGCTCGGTAATTGAATAGTTTGGTCATCAACATCTCTACTACTATATGCTTGTATTTATTTTGTCGAGATTTAATTACTCTATGCCCAGCGAACAATTTAATGACAGCGATTTTTTTTATTAAGGCATGACTTCTAATAGTGATAATGAAAAAATATCAGAAGATATTTTTAAGCTATTGCATAGCTTCTATCGCGGGCTTTGAGCGTGGAGACCGAATCCAGAAATTCCGTAACGAAAATAAAACCTAACACCCCAACGAACCTCATTTTTAGGGTTCCGAACCCAAAGGGTACCAACGGAACCCTATTACTGAGACTCCGCTGTCCGTCTGTCTGTCTGTCTGTCTGTCTGTCTGTCCGTCTGTCACCAGGCTGTATCTCATGAACCGTGATAGTTAGACGGTTGAAATTTTGACAGATGATGTATTTCTGTTGCCACTATAACAACAAATACTAAAAACAGAACAAAGTTAAAAATTAAAGGGGGTCCCCATACAAAAAACGTGTTTACTATAGCGCTATCTATGAACGATGGTAACCAACAAAAAGGTCACTGACCTTTGTGTTAACGTTCACATGGTGGGTGTTAGAAGTTCGTTCGACATTTGTTAGATGGCGTTGTAGTAAATATGTTTAGTATTGACACGGTATTGACACGGTATTTATATATATCGATGTTAAAACTATGTAGATACTTAATTTTTCCGGCAAATTTTGTTCAATCGGAACCCTACGTGTGCGAGTCCGACTCGCACTTGGCCAGTTTATTAAAGTATTTAAAGCCTTAGCGTAGTAGCGTAGAAGTCTTTAGTTTCACACATCATTCAATTTAATGGTAAAACTTGATAAAATGAAACACTTGCGTGTGTTAACGGTGTACAACGCCATCTATCGGATTTTATCCCCACTCCACATGTAGGGAAGCTTCCCTAACCGCTTATATACTGCTCGGACCGGCTAATTTTGATTTTGTCTTCTCGTTCCTTTTTCAAATATAAATTCCGAATTCTATTTTCAAATTATGTCAAGGGTGAACACTTGTTCACCCTTGACATAATATTAAATTATGTATATATGTATATAAATTATGTAAAATATGAATTATGTAAAGTTCCGAGGACTTCCTCGGAACTTTACATAATTCATCCTTGTTAAACACTCACTGCCTTCATACATGTAGCCGTGACACAGATAGGTGTATAGGTATTTATCATCTATGTACAACAGTGAATATCTGTACTCTGTCTCTATCTGTAAATATGAATAAACAAAGTGCATTTATTAATAAAGAAAGTCACGAAAAAAATAGTGAAAGAAAATGAGTGCGTACTCTATATACATACATTTTATTATTATTATCACAAATGCAGTATTATTTTTTGGTTTGTTAATTTATATATAACTAGCTGGCCCGGCGAACTTCGTACCACCTAACAGACAACGAATGTCGTGTTACCTTTTAGATTAAGTTAATTTAGGCTATTATGAACGTAATACAATGAATACAAAAGATATATTAAGTTCAGTAATGTATTATGGCACTTTGATTATCAAGTTAATAATAAAGTTGTGGCAATACAGAAATAGAATAAAAATACAACAATCAAGTACTTCAACCGCGTGTCAGCAAGACATGATGCAATGAAACAGTGTTATTATTGTTATAGATAAGTTATTCACTTGAAATTAGTTCGATTGATTTTAATTTTGATTGTAAAAATATAATCACCAGTATTTAATTTTAATTCTGAATAAGTATAGGTACTTACTTAATGAATAACTGTCTAATATTTTTTGCCTTATGGATAAGACTGTATACATACGACATTTAACACTTGGCTATCACATTCTTGATATCTCTGTATTTACCTACATTCTGACAAAATATAAAATTGATTAGGCATTGATTATTATTGTCTCGATTGCTTGTAAGCATACATTTTTTTTAAGTTTCATTATGTCTCCACACGATTAGTGTATTTAGCCAATGTCAAATATTAAAAATTTTCAAGTTTTTATCAATTTTGGTCGTAGAGACGGGTCAGAGTCACATTTCAGCTCAGCTTTCAAGTAAAAGTCTAGTCTAAGTCATACCTTCAGTAAAGATGAGGTGTTTACTGAAGATTTTCAGTGGAATTTTGGTGAGAATGCAAATAGCATGTTTTTGAACATTGTGCTGTTTCCCTAAACACGCACAAATTCACAAAAAAAAAAAATCACCGAAATAAATATTATCCTATATCCGTCTCCTGGCTCTAAGCTACCTCGTCACCAATTTTCAGCCATATCGGTAAAACCGTTCTTGAGTTATAAATAGTGTAACTAACACGACTTTCTTTTATATATATAGATACTGATATAAAGATAACCAAATTTTTTGATATTAAAATGAGCGATATGAAAAGGAGCTGACTTCTCATTTATTCAATAAAAGAAAAAAAAATGTTTTCTTGTCGGTCACCACGCTCAAAAAGTGTAACTTGAATAAATATCAAAGAAAAAAAATACTGCATAAATAAAAAAATGCTATGCAATAGCTTTACCGCGTCAGCCCCCGAGCACCCCGAGTGCCACACGTCTTTTTTTTTATAGGTGTCTTAATCGAGAGTGTTCCTAGCTTTGTTTCATGAAAATCCGTTGAGCTGTTTGAAGAGTATGAGATTTTTTCTAGATGATGGCGCTATGATAACTCTACTTTTTAACCGACTTCACGAAAAAGGAGGAGGTTCTCAATTCGTCTGTATGTTTTTTTTTGTGTGTATGTTACGCGATTACTCCGTCAATTGTTAACGGATTCAAATGATTCTTTTTTTAATAGGTAATGGTTAATAGGTAGGGCACGTTTCCGAGGTGGTCCCATTTTAATTTCATTGAGATCCGATTAGTGTCTCCATAGATATGGAGATAAATACCTCAAACATAGGAGAATGTACTCGTTTTAGAAGAAGAGTCCCAAGAAGATTATGCACAATGGAGGTTGTTATTGCAATACTTTTGAAGACTAAAAAATATATCCTTGAATAATGTTTTTACATCTTTCTTCACGTTGATTTTGGTTTTTGACAGATATTATTACGGTAACTGTGAGCGAGATAGAAACAAAGGTGGGGAGAATTAATTTGTCTTCACAGGAATGTTCTACCGGGCAAAGTCTGGTTAGGGTGCAAAGTTAGGTAATATTTTCTGACATGACATGACGTTTGGCGAAGATGGCGGCCATATCAGTCCCGCGACACTGCATACATAATTAAATAACTCAGAATTATGGACGTACATTGTACCGCATACATAATTAAATAACTCAGAATTATGAACGTACATTGTACCAACCAACACTGCAAAAAAAGTATGTATAAGCATAATACCACAGATGGTATAATAGTTACTACGTAAATAATACTTATCGTTGTTAGGTTGGCTACACAAAGCCTTTATAATTCGGGTATCAACAATGTAGAGAAATGCCAACTCTTAAAACGTAGTAGTGTTAATAATCGCAAATAATAATTTTTAATATTGATTTTGGAATACAACTAACTAGTCCCAGTTAAAAAAAATATTTGGAATTATTGTAATAAAATAGACAATTAATTATCGTGTGTGTCAGATGCTTTTATGCACAGGGCCATTTTGGACACAGTCCTTTGATACCTTGATGACATCATTATGACTAGTGAATATTTTCACTAGCGCGGCATTTAAAGTCAATTGTTTAGGGTTACGAACCCAAAGGGTACCAAATGAACACTTTCTGAGACTTTGTTGTCCGTTCGTCCGTCCGTTAGTCCGTCCGTCCGTGTGTGCACTTAACAGATCTGTATCCTTATAACCGTAATAGGTACATACTTGAAATTTTCACAAAGTATATATCCGACAGTGTATAACGACTCAGACACAAAATGTTATACATGCATGTAATTTAATTAAAATTGTTTTGCACTAAAAAGGGTAAAATAAACTATTTTTCAAAAAAAATATAACCGACTTCATAACCACAAACAGGTAATCAAAAGCGAAAAATAAATTACTCATTTTATAATTATTATAAGCGCTACCCACCTATCTATTTGAAGTCGGTGCCAGCCAAGTATAATAGGTAGTAGATAGATACTATCTACATGTATCTACCTACTTACTACTACTACATACATAGTATCTATCTACTATCCAATAGACTTGGCTAGCACCGAATTCAAATAGATAAGTGGGTAGCGCTTGTAATAATTATAGTAAGTAATTTATTTTTCGCTTTTGAGTGCCTGTTTGTGGTTATGAAGTCGGTTTTTTTATTTTTAATAATTTATTTGTAGTTCTGATCAAAATGAAATTCGGTATCCTCTTTCTTCAACGAAATTGTAAGAACTTGGTGTTGACCAGTTTCTGGGACATCTCCTGGAGTCCTTAGAATACATAAGTCTTCATTAACTTACAGCAGAGATGTCGAATTTGGGCCCATCGAAATGGTCTCGATGAACAGTTTATGAATAGATCGGTCGTAGGTAATTTTTAATTTAAGTTATTAATTATTGATCGTATGTTGCAAAAAAAAAAAACAAAACTATTACGAGTAAAAACTAAATGCATTTGAAACATAAACAACAGCAGATGTGAGATCAAAACCAACATTGATAAGAAAAACGATGATAGCATAATGCACCAACATTTATACTGTTTACATTGGATTCATTTTGAACCTTGTTTAAACTGAGATAAGATAGGATTTATTATTTGTTCGGAATAGAGATTATTGCATTATTATTATGCAAGTTCGTTCTAAAAACAAACGCAAACAAATATAATCAAGTTATATAGTATCAAGTATAATATATATAATCAAGTGGGTTAATAATTAGCAAATGTATTTAACACGGTTATTAAGCAAGCAATAAAATCACTACAATGTGCCAGGAAGAATCACACTATTTTAACCAAGTTCAAAAAAGGAGGAGGTTATCAATTCGATTGTTTTTTTTTTTTGTTTTTCTTTTGTTTTTTTTTTCATGCTTGTTATCTTAGAACTCCGTCAAATCTTAACGATTTAAAAAAAATATTTATTGTGTGACATGTTATGCCTCCTGTAAAGTCCCATTTAAATTTTATCGAGAACTGATAATTATCTCCGAAGATATGGGGATAAACAATAATAAACAAATTTGATGACATGATTATGACTACTATTTTGCGGCATGTGAAGTCAGTTTTTCGTTTTTTACGATCATAAATTATGTAAAGTCATTTGATGAACACAATGTCACCAATATCGGCACATACTTGCGTAAAATTGATCATCAATATTAGTCTTTATTAGTACACACACACAGTGGTACACATAATGATAGTCTTGCACGTTCATTTGCCACTCTCGCAGCTATTTTTGCAAAGACGCCCTCAGACTAGAGTGGTAGGACTTCTACCTGTCCGCCTGGGGCGATGCCACTACTTTAAGTCAGTTATTTCAGCCGTGAAATAGGAATGTTTTTTTTTGTTTGAATGGCAAAGTGTCCAATGAAATTAGTATACTTTCAATGAAAGGACATAGAACACATAATACTTTTCAACGCGGGAACGGAGCAGCTCAAGATATATGTATATATATATATATCTGAGGGGTAGCTAGTTTCTAATAGGAATCTAAGGACCTTAAGTGGATAATCTTACAATCCATAGTCATATATTATGTAATATATGTTATGATTCTAAGAAAGAAAAAGAAAAAGCAATATTTATCAGAAAAAATATGTTATTGGCGTGTAGGTATTATGTAGCCAACTAACAATTCGCCTTACCAACGTTTGCCCGAACTTGTCCAATACAATTTAAAAATTGTAATTTTCCAAAAGGTTAGGAAAGAGTTGTTTAGAATGAACTCACAGAAATCTTGTTAAAGAAACCGAATTGGATGTATTCGCGACCTAAGATGAATTTAGACATTCAGAGGGCTCAGTGAAAGGCCAGCGAGTGTATTAAGTATTAACATGTAACAGTTACTCTGCTATTATGTGGCTCTATTGCCCTTGTACCGTTGATAATGTTATTAAAAGCGAGCATACATACGCCTTTTTATATACGCCTATAACGTTAGAAGTACCGTTTTGATTGAATATTTTGTATTCTATTTCAATTTTGTTGAGACAAAATCAGAAACGATCGTTTTCTATGAAAAGTTTAAGGACATCATCATTATCAGCCGGTATCAGTCCACTGCTGTACATAGGCCTCTCCCAAGACACGCCACTGAGCCTGAGAAAGCTTGACGACATAGACATGGACAATATCATCATCGACCACATCATTGCTTACCACTAGGCAACTTAACATATAACGACTTTTATATTCTAGGCGTGCTACCACAAAAATTCACAGATAAATAATACTACCCCGGTGCTACATCGTAGACCACATCGTAACCTAACAAACTACATTCGGTGACAAAGTGGTTAACGAAACCACAGACTAAACGCCTGTCTATTATTAATTGTTTGTGTCCATCATCTATGTATAATATAAAATAATATACTTTTGTTCATAAAGACAAACACATAACAGTTTAGCTATTAGTAAGTATAACATCGTCGTGTTCATAAGTAGGACACTTGACGTACTCGTATGCATGGCTTGATTAATGATACTAATATGCATTACGTTTGTTTGTAGGTACACATTTTGGTGTAGCTTCATATTTCTAAGTGATAAGATAATTCCTCACTATCGTAACGTTATGATGGGTACAGAACTAATTGTAATTTGTTTTAGATAATTTTATTAGGTAGGTGCACACATACTTGATAATAAAATAATCAATTGAACAGAGAGCGTGTACTCTAAACTGTATCAAAAATGTAACCGTCTGTCAAGAGTAAAATACATCGATATACAAAAAGGGAGATACAGTACTCACTCTTATGCCACGTAAACATAATGGAACTAGAAACAACTACATGAAAACACGAATTTCTAATGTCGAGCTTGATGTGTATGAAGAACAGAGGAAGGTATTGTAATTGTTGCTAATTATTTAAATGGATCTGCGATAATTGCAGATGTAATTCTGTACGTGCTATACAAACGCCAGTTCGATTGTGACTAAGGTCAAATTAGGTTCGCGAACCTAATTCATACGGTCCACTTTGAGGAGTGGGGTGAGGAGTCCCTTATCTCCATTTTTAGGGTTCCGTAGTCCTGACAAGGAACCCTTATAGTTTCGTCATGTCCGTCTGTCTGTCTGTCTGTCTGTCTGTCTATCTGTCTGTCTGTCTGTCTGTCTGTCCAAGGTTTTGCTAAGAGACCGTTAATACTAGAAAGCTGTAATTTTGTGGGGGTATGTAAATGAATGACGCCGACAAACTGCTGAATTAAAATTGTGAAAAATATTTATTTTTTAGGGTAGCTCCCCTATATGAGAAGTGGGGTATTGTTGAATAGGTCTTTTAAAATGACTTAAGGGTTGCTAATACCATTTTTCGATAATGCTCCATTTACGAAATATTAAACTTTAAAGTGAAAACTTCTGGCTTAAAAAATCTGGAAAAATTCGTGATAATAGCGCATTTCATGAACTTAGAAGGAAAATTATAGCGGTTAAAATAACTTTATTAGTTTAGTACTAATAGTCGTTGAACTTGGGTGTTGGATAATTTTGTACCAAATACAAAATCCTTAGAATAAATCCTTTAAAGTGACAAAGATGGAGTACCTAGTTGCTTGTGTATAACGGGTAAAGACTTGCATTGAATAACAGGCTACTACGGAACCCTACACTGCGCGTGGCCCGACACGCACTTGGCCGGTTATTTATATATATCGATAGTAAAAGAGGTATGATTTATTATGTTCACACCAGACATGGTGTGGATGAGTTTTAAAATTTTTATTAGCACTTCTTCTTGTCCTGTTTGATCCCATTGTACATCGAGATTTTTGAAGGTCTGGTGGTGTAAGTGGGAGAACGGTCGACTTTGATGCCAGAGGTACTGAGTTCAATCCCCGCCGTGCACCAATGGATTTTTCTATCGAAAAATGTATGTGCGCTTTTCACAGTGGTCTTCCGGTTAAGAAAAAACATCGTTAAGAAGCCAAAAACACCCACCCGCATGGCGCTAGGACACTATCTAGTGTCCGCCTGGCCGTCTACAACTCTCAAGTTAGAAAAACTGACGCCAAACATCTAATGTATTCCGTCAGCTATCCTTGAGAGCCAGTTCCCATTCTAGGCCTAGCGTGCTTACCATTTTCGACCGCATCATCACTTATCAACAGGTGAGATAGTGGTCAAACGCTAGCTTATAAGATATTTTTAAAAATGTAAGGAGAATCTCCTGAGTTATGGAGATAAATACCTCAAACTTGATACTGAAAATTACTAGCATGGCGTTTAAAGTCAGTTGTGTAGTTTTTAAAAGATATAAATATATTTTTTAATTAAAATAAGATAATAAGCAAGCTAGTTTGATGGTAAATGTTATCGTCTACTTATAGCAGATAGTGTGACTCATAAAACACCTAATGCCTAGAAATTTGCGCCTAATGCACAACTATCCTTTTATAACGCTGGCGAGTATATGTTTATTGAAATTCTTCTTTCATATACCGAAATTCTCATTGGAGTCTACTTTAGCCCTTCGCCTCATACAAACTTTTCTTTTACTTCGAAATATGTCAAGAGATAATAGTGGATAATTTCCATGATGTACTCACACCATTATCATGGGTGAATTTAATACCTCCCTTTATAACCGACTTCAAAAAAGGAGGAGGTTCTCAATTCGACCGTATATATATTTAATGTTTGTTTGCGGATAACTTCGTCGTTTATGAACCGATTTTGATTATCCTTTTTTTGTTCGAAAGGAGATATCCCAAGAGTAGTACCATGGTAATTTTATCGAGGTCTGATAAGTATCTCCAGAGATATTGAGATAAACATCTCAAAATTGGTACTGAAAATGAATAGCGCGGCGTTGAAGTCGGTTCTTTTTTAGTTTTTAAACGATATTATTAAAAATGACTATAGTTCTTCTATGTTAGAATCTGTGATAAAATCAAGCATTCTATAACTTTTTCCACTAACGCCACCCACCATTTTCGTAGTACTACTATTACTCTCTGTTTGGTAGTCTGCAAATCGCTATATGCGATAAGACCGCCCTTTGAATGATATAAAATAAGTCTTATGTTAATTATTTCCTGTATTGTTAGTGTGGAATTAAAGTGTTTATCTATCTATCTTAGGGTCTAAAGCAATAGCAACAAATGCATACTACGGTTACGTGTATCCTCAACTCAGTTATGGAGTTATTTTCTGGGGCAATTCAGTTGATGTTCAGTCAACTTTTATATTGCAAAAACGATGTCTTAGAAATATTTTTAAAATAAAAGAAACTGTACTTTACGTGATATTTTTAGAGCTAAATACATATTAACAATTACATGTATATACATTAATAAACTTTGTATTTTTGTTAGAAATAATCCTGAATACTTTTTCAATATTCAGTCAAGTCGCGCCGAAAACCTTCGTAGTAAACATAAATATAATATATGTGTACCCCAGAGTAACAACACAATGTTCCATAAAAGTTCCTTTGTTACTGCCATCAAAATTTACAATCATCTGCCCACAGATTTTAAAACTTTAAGCCATAAATATTTTAAAATTAGGCTTAAAGAATGGTTGACATCTAAAGCGTATTACAATTTAAACGAGTTCTTTAACGATTTAGTTAATTTTATTGTATGCTTATTGATAAATTCTATGATTGTACTTAAGCCTCATTAGATTAAGTAACATTATATTGTACGCCCGAAAGGGTAAACTGTTGATACCATACATATTGTACATAAGACCATCTTGTACCAATGTACCTACACAGTTATACAATAAAAATATTTCTATTTCTATTTCTATTTCTATTTCTATTTCTATTTCTATTTCTATTTCTATTTCTATTTCTATTTCTATTTCTATTTCTATTTCTATTTCTATTTCTATTTCTATTTCTATTTCTATTTCTATTTCTATTTCTATTTCTATTTCTATTTCTATTTCTATTTCTATTTCTATTTCTATTTCTATTTCTATTTCTATTTCTATTTCTATTTCTATTTCTATTTCTATTTCTATTTCTATTTCTATTTCTATTTCTATTTCTATTTCTATTTCTATTTCTATTTCTATTTCTATTTCTATTTCTATTTCTATTTCTATTTCTATTTCTATTTCTATTTCTATTTCTATTTCTATTTCTATTTCTATTTCTATTTCTATTTCTATTTCTATTTCTATTTCTATTTCTATTTCTATTTCTATTTCTATTTCTATTTCTATTTCTATTTCTATTTCTATTTCTATTTCTATTTCTATTTCTATTTCTATTTCTATTTCTATTTCTATTTCTATTTCTATTTCTATTTCTATTTCTATTTCTATTTCTATTTCTATTTCTATTTCTATTTCTATTTCTATTTCTATTTCTATTTCTATTTCTATTTCTATTTCTATTTCTATTTCTATTTCTATTTCTATTTCTATTTCTATTTCTATTTCTATTTCTATTTCTATTTCTATTTCTATTTCTATTTCTATTTCTATTTCTATTTCTATTTCTATTTCTATTTCTATTTCTATTTCTATTTCTATTTCTATTTCTATTTCTATTTCTATTTCTATTTCTATTTCTATTTCTATTTCTATTTCTATTTCTATTTCTATTTCTATTTCTATTTCTATTTCTATTTCTATTTCTATTTCTATTTCTATTTCTATTTCTATTTCTATTTCTATTTCTATTTCTATTTCTATTTCTATTTCTATTTCTATTTCTATTTCTATTTCTATTTCTATTTCTATTTCTATTTCTATTTCTATTTCTATTTCTATTTCTATTTCTATTTCTATTTCTATTTCTATTTCTATTTCTATTTCTATTTCTATTTCTATTTCTATTTCTATTTCTATTTCTATTTCTATTTCTATTTCTATTTCTATTTCTATTTCTATTTCTATTTCTATTTCTATTTCTATTTCTATTTCTATTTCTATTTCTATTTCTATTTCTATTTCTATTTCTATTTCTATTTCTATTTCTATTTCTATTTCTATTTCTATTTCTATTTCTATTTCTATTTCTATTTCTATTTCTATTTCTATTTCTATTTCTATTTCTATTTCTATTTCTATTTCTATTTCTATTTCTATTTCTATTTCTATTTCTATTTCTATTTCTATTTCTATTTCTATTTCTATTTCTATTTCTATTTCTATTTACATTTCTATTTCTATTTCTATTTCTATTTCTATTTCTATTTCTATTTCTATTTCTATTTCTATTTCTATTTCTATTTCTATTTCTATTTCTATTTCTATTTCTATTTCTATTTCTATTTCTATTTCTATTTCTATTTCTATTTCTATTTCTATTTCTATTTCTATTTCTATTTCTATTTCTATTTCTATTTCTATTTCTATTTCTATTTCTATTTCTATTTCTATTTCTATTTCTATTTCTATTTCTATTTCTATTTCTATTTCTATTTCTATTTCTATTTCTATTTCTATTTCTATTTCTATTTCTATTTCTATTTCTATTTCTATTTCTATTTCTATTTCTATTTCTATTTCTATTTCTATTTCTATTTCTATTTCTATTTCTATTTCTATTTCTATTTCTATTTCTATTTCTATTTCTATTTCTATTTCTATTTCTATTTCTATTTCTATTTCTATTTCTATTTCTATTTCTATTTCTATTTCTATTTCTATTTCTATTTCTATTTCTATTTCTATTTCTATTTCTATTTCTATTTCTATTTCTATTTCTATTTCTATTTCTATTTCTATTTCTATTTCTATTTCTATTTCTATTTCTATTTCTATTTCTATTTCTATTTCTATTTCTATTTCTATTTCTATTTCTATTTCTATTTCTATTTCTAGGAGTGTTTCTGTTGTAGTGATAGCCTTAATCTCAGTCATAATAATCAGCCGGTGTCAGTCTACTGCTGGACGTATGTCTATCCCAACATGCGCCACTGATCCCGATCTTCGTCTTTTCTTTTCCAGTCACTGCCCCTTGAACTCAGTAATAGCACAGTTTTACAATAAGTACAAACTGTTCATCCAAATCGAAAGTTTTAACATAACTTAGTAAAACTCTTGTAACAAGGTAGTTATCGCCAAGTCCACTATAGGTACTGTCTTAATACAGCTGATGGCACATAATTGAAATAGTTAACTTAAGTGCTTCTTTGGATATCTTAGGTATTTCTGATAAAAGGTATAGTGGGTAGGTAAGTTATGATTCAACTGCCTTTATCTAGTCAACAATGGTATGGTAGTATTATTACTACCACGGCATTGGTCATTAGACAAAGGTTTAATAACTGGAATTCACTACTTTGCAACAAACTGAAAGATTATGGCATAAGAGGTAACGTATTAGAGTTGATTTGATCCTATATAATGAAGAGAACAGAGGTAATACAAATTACAAGCTTTTATCCTAAAGTTAACACGGAAGAATTATGTCATGTATCTTACGGGGTATCTATGATAAAAGTCTTGCACATAAAATTACATGTACCTGATACCTGAATTAAAAATGTAAAATTTACTAAATCAAAAAAGAAATGTAAAAGACATTCACTATTTTATATTATATACCCGTGCCTATATTATACTTACAATGTGATTATAACTTCATTGAATTCCCACACAATACAATCGCATCATCTACTGACACAAGTGTACTATAATAGATTAGTATACAGTTACTAAGCAACAATTACATTCAGTAACAACGGAGCAATCAATGCACTCAAGATCGTAGATCAACGAAACAGCCGAAAAATCGAGTCAAGTGGCTCTCAAGTTTTCCACCGCAATTTTTGTCTATATCTCTGCTAGCGGAAGTCGGGCGATGCGCGCATCTATGCCGCATCCCGTTTCACGTCCTCCAATCGCCTCCGACCTTCGGCCGTCAGACCTCTTCAGTCCTCGGTTCTCCCTCAGTCTTACTCCGCGCGCTGTTGAGCACGGACGTACGCCTCCGCCGCGAAATATCCTGACTCGCGAGCTTTCGATTTACCTGTGGATTGTCAGTGATAAGTGTCTCCGAATTTTTTGATTCTGTGGATTTTGCCGGATTGATAACATCTCTTTGCTGCGGGGAAATCCATCGAACTCCCTTCAAGGTCGGTACTTTTTATGCCATGCGAATATTAATGAGATTGGATGCATTCGGAATGTCGCATGTCCAGTATTTATTAGCATTAAAGGTCCGTTCAAGTTAAGGTTGTGCTGTATTAAAGTTCGTTGACGCTTAGATGCTTGCTTGTTTTTGTAATTGTTTTTTTTTTTTGTATTAAGACTTGAGTGCGTATTGAGGAAGCCGTGAGTTCACGCGGTCAAGTCGAGCATTGTTATGTTTATCCAAAGATTCATCGGAAACGTTGAATCAGCTATCAGTATATGTTGCATTAATTTCTTAGTTCGCTTTTGCTCTTATTTGACATACCTACATTGTCTTAGGTAGCTAAATTGCTACCTACTTAATTAATATCTAATTGCTGTTTTTGATATTGAACTAAATTATTACGTATTTAGTTGATTTAAAATTGATTCCTATTTCAAATTGCTTTTAAAGATTTTGATCTACTTACATTAAATTACTTAAATTTGTAGTTTTCTGAATTTTTGTTTATCAGCTTTGATTACGCACCTACTATATCAAATGTGTTAAAGTAAGATACTTATCCATATTTTATCTGCTAATCAGTAATGTATCGTTAATTGCCTTATTTATTATCTAAGTTTTGATATATCTACATTAAATAACAAAAGTAGATTTAGAAACTTTACTAGAAATAAAAAGAAATAAATATTATAGATATGCTATCTGTTGCATGCATGCATATTGTGTGATTTTCATAGTTGCCTATCTGTTAATCACACAATACCTATTTATAATCCATTCTGGTGACCTATTATTTGCATTTTAGTAAATGTTTTTTTTTTACAGTCAAAGTTGATGATGAATTACCTACGTCTGTAATTAAACTTTCCTAGTAGTGAAAACGTTTACTCAAAGAGGAAATAGTTTACGCCAACTTCGTCTCACAGTTTTGTCTCATGTAAAAGGTTAAAAACCTAGCCTTAACTATGTTTACAAATTGACCGTTCGAGTTCATAAATCATGCGATCGTTATTTGATATCAGTCATCTTTAATCACTTTAAAATATTCATCTGGAGTTTACGAGAGAAAATATTTGACAAATATGAGGAAAATATATATAACAGATTATATTATCTAAATAAATTGCATTTATTTTATTTATTTTTGGGAAATTTACTACTAAACAATTATAAAAATTAAAACTTGGATTTTGAGGGCAATTTAGAAATTTTCACTAATAGGAAACATTTTTTTATTACATTACTATAGCTAAACATTTTTAGACGTTCCATTCAAAATGATTTACAATAATATATAAAACAATAAGCATATTTATTTTAATTAATTATAATTTAGCAGCATTTTTATTATAAGCGTCTATGACATGCAATTCGTCAAGGTTTGGATCCCATAAAAACTTACTTAATAGTATTGAATCGAATTAGTCATTTATTTCTGCAGTGCATATCGCAAGGTAGGTTGAGGAGTTTTCCTGTTTCCTCAAAACATGCTACCTATGCAAAACGTATGTTGTCTTAGTATATTTGTATTAGTATTGCATAAACAGATACACACTCACTTCACACTTGGGTCTATCAGTTGTCGTTTGCGTATCTTCTATAATATAGTACTATAATGCTGTGTCAATGAGGTAATAAACATATCAAAACAGTAACTAAGACGTGCAGCCGATCGATCCAACTAGTTTCAGTATGATGTTAGATGAAGTCATCGACCATCGTACCTACTTTGAGTCGATATGGTTGCGCCAAAGAAATGCTAATTTAAAGGTTTTGCTACACAGAAAGCGTATCCAATTGTGACGTAGAGCGTTAGGTACATCATCGTCGCGTAAAATAACGTTATCATCATCATCTACTGCCTGTTTGATCTCACTGGTGATATGTTTCTCGCAATTCATCAATCAAGTGATACCATTAGTAAAATAACGTAACGCCAGAAAATTGTTATGAAAACCCAGTCACGTTGAGTATTACAAAGTCGTAACTCTAATCCCAGATAGGCTTATTTTATCTAACTGAGACTAAATAAATACGGTGTACTAAAGATATCAAAGATTGTTAGAAAAACGGCTACCTAATTTAATAATTATTATTCAAATTTGAAGAAAGTGAGTAAAAAAATGTGGCTGTTATGAAAAAGTAAACCACTGGTTTTGAATAACTTCAATATGGAAAATCGTAGCTACTAAGTAATCGAATCACTTTTACTTGAAAAGGCAGAGGTAATGATTTCCCAGGCAACGGAGGAATCATAAAGAACAAAGGATATAAAACGATGTTTCACCTGAAAGACCCTGTTTGGATCTCTTATAAGATTTTTCTGAAAAATTGCTTGGGTAAATTTGTGTGAAAAATTTGGCGCTGGCGAAAATTTCAAAAGGTTTCAAGGGAACGGATGTAAATGGGTAGGTACAATGTATAAGTAAGGCGTTATATTTTAAGGTGGTATGTAAGTAAATCTTTATTTCTCTATAACTGACATGGATAAATTAAATATGCAAGAACTAGGTATTTATAGAGCTATCTACAAACTTGATTGCAGTTGGATTATAAACAAAACTAATTTCCAATAATAAGTTTGACTTTCAAACTAGGTACCTATAGCCACCTGATATATGAGACCGTTTGGTTAGAACAAATTGAACCTGCCGTGTTTTACCCATCTCAAAGGTATTCCAAATTAAACGCCGAAATTGGTTGACGAATAGTTCGGTAAAGTCGCTGAAACCGAAATATCTCCGGGCTAATTAGTAAGGTGAGCTCGACGACCAAAGACGTTCAGATTTGTGTCAATGAGTTTCCAACTCCGGACGCCGTAAAATTACGGAAGTAATTTACGGTTAAGCCGCTGATTTACGAGTATGGTGGTAGTAAAACACCAATCTCTATTATTAGTTTCGGAAAATCTTGTACTGAAAAACATTTTGGAAGTCTTTGAGATCCTTTAATAAAAGAAAAGCTATCGGAAAGCTGTTGGAAAGGATTGGGATCGACAAAGGAAAAAATGTCTTAATCTTGATGAGGTATATGTTGTTTATTTGAAAGAAGCCAACTACTTGTCTATTTTAACTAAATTGTCCGCCACCTGCACAAAGTAAAAATGTATAATAATAACAGCCAAATGGCAGAAAATGAGGTCATACTAAAAAAAATCACTTTTTTGAAGTTTATAAAATCTCAACAATGTCAATGGCAATGTGGGGTATCAATGTCCCAAATTCTGCAGGTACCTACCCGACACTTTGAACTGGTATTTTTACCATCCGCATTTCATTAAAAAATATAGTCTCGTTTTACCAGTTTCGTTGCCAGTTTTCGTGATGTACAAGAACATGGTCAACGGCCTCGATTTAAGGTTATTAGATATCTATGGGCTTCTTTGACACGATTTCTAAATTAGAAAGACGAATAATATTTAAAAATGATTTTATATTGATACTAGCAGCCCGCCCCGGCTTCGCACGGGTAGAACATATATGCCTACAAAATTTGCATCAGTTTGTTGCATCGAATATAAAATTTTAACATATTTAACAATTATCGTCATATGTCAACCAATTTACACAAAACCTTAACGTATTATGCACCTAAGACCTAAACCTTCCTCATAAACACTTTGGCTATTCGTGAAAACCGCATGATAATCCGTTCAGTAGCTATTGAGATTATTGCGAACAGACAGACAGACGCAGTGATGGACTTTGTTTTATAATACTTGCGTAGTGATATTGGACGGCCCTTTGGCGTAAAGGATAGTTACCCTGATTCTGACCCGAGGGTCGTTGGTTCTAATCCTAGCTATATACCTACCAATGAAAGTTTTATGTGCATTCATTAATCATGGGTTTTCGTGGAATCATTAAATCTACCAATAATTAAGATACTTTAAATACTAAAACAACTGACTTCAATGCCCTGCGAGTCAATTTCAGTAGCAAGTTTGAGACGTTTATCGTCATATATCTGAAGATACTTATCACATCTCAATGAAATTACAATGGGAACACCTCGAAAACGTACCCTACCGATTACAAAAATAATAATTCGAATCGGTTCACAATTGACGAAGTAATCGCGTTACATACACAAACAAAAAAAGAAAGAAAAAAGAAACATACAGACGAATTGAGAACTTCCTTCTTTTTGGAAGTCGGTTGAAAAGTAGCTTACCACCAAGGAGAACATCTGCCGCCGTAATCTTACGGCGTTCCCCGACGCAAAAAGTAGGGGTATTATACGTTTAACGTGTGTATCTGTGTGTCTGTCTGTATCATCTTAGCACCCAACCGGATGAACCGATTTTGATTTTATTATTGATAGTTTTTTTTTTGATAGATGTTTTCATCGAGAGTGTTCTTAGCTTTGATTCATGAAAATTTGTTCAATCGTTATAAAACTATGAGCTTTAATCAACTTTAATAGGTCTGATCAATGTACCTTTAATTTAAACGGGATAATATATAGCCTATTTTCATTTCGAAAGTCTATTATATATATTTGTGAAAGAATTTTTTAAATCGGTCCAGTAGTTTTTGAGCCAAATCATTACAAACATACAAAAATACAAATGTTCTCTCTTTATAATATTATTATTAGTATATTAGTATTAGTATAGATTATACTTTTCAATTATATATGAAAAGCATTATAACAAACGTTAAAATAACATTCCTTGCTTTTCATATAAAATACAATAAAAATTTGATACAAAATTCAATAACTTTAATAGAAGTCCAATTTCGCGACTTCTCTGAATTCTACTGTTATTTGAAAACTTTAACCGCTGACTCTATTATTGCTCGGTATCGACTAAGCTTTTATAGCTCTCTGGAGTAAAACCAAGCTTAGTCCCACATTGCTGAGCACCGAGCTCTACAGGAGCACAATATGCGGCTTTATACTAAAACGCTTTGTTTTAAGGCCAATCAAAATTATGCACGGAGGGATCTACACTTGTGTGACGTACGCTCGGGTTAGGTAACGAGCTTTCCCCTCCCTATTCAAGTACTGCCGCAATTTCAGCAGCCCAAAGATCCAGCTGCGGAACTGCTTTGAACAATAGTCATAAATTCCACGCAAACGTCAAGGTGTTTAATTTATATAAAGACTTGCCTCCGCTTAAGCAAGCAGCGGAAAAGATGGATGTTCAAAATTTAAACTTCTACAGCATGACTAATTTGATTTTAGTACTTAACCTTGCAAATTTTCCACCAACCACAGATGGGAGGAGCATATTATATCTATGTTCCGCCTGGCTTGCTACCAAAAAGTAGCTTACCGGGAATAAATCTGCCTTCATAACTTTACGATGTTATGAAAGCACACATCCCTTGAGAGTCGGAGTAATATAGGCCTATAGCATGTTCACCATCTCTGACCACATCATCACTTACTACCAGGCGAGATAGTGGTCAAAAGAGTTTTAGAATGCAACGCAAATTGAAATGAACTTGGGTTTATTTGAGTAAAAATGGCTTTGGTTTAGACAAAAGTTTGATGCAAATTTTTTATTCCCTGTCAAAAGGATTTTCCAGTGAGTCAAAGTCACCGAAATTAACTTAAATGAAGCAAGTGACGCAACTTTTCTCGCTACAAGACGTCGGTTACGATGAGTAATTACACCTCAGTCAGCTTCCGCCCCGATGCGGAACGAGAATCAGCCCCGTGGGAATCTATAGGTATACCCACCAGAGACAATTTAGCCCTATTCCCTAAATTTGCACCTAAAGCCAATCAACTTAAGGTGGAATTTTATATAATGAAAGGTAGAATCTTTAACTAGTCATTAGCCAGTTTGCAATTATGGAAATCCGATAATGACGAAGGGGAAATATTGAATAGCAAACATCAGTGAATATCGACCCGAGATGTTTTCACGGGAATGTTAGATGAATAAACCCCAAATTGATAGTGATTAGCTTTATAGATTAAGGGCCAATTTCACCTGTTTCTGATAGATAACTACTTATCTGTAATAGTTTTGACATCTTTTATTTGGCGTCATTAATGTCAGATAACTAAAACTTTGTCAGGAACCGGTGAAACTGGCCCTAAAGATGTCCATTACCTTCTATGATAAAACAAAGAAATACTTATCAACATTTATAACATAAATGAGCTGGAATGTCTGTAGCTAAAATTGTCATTGATAAATTAAATAACACTTATTCTACACAGAAAGAATTGTATATATTCTGTTTTATGCTGTCTTATATTTTGGAAAGGTTGAGAGTTTTTCGGCGTATATAACCATTGACATTTTTCCAGAAAATTAGTAAGCAATTATAAAAAAAAAATACCCTGAAAGACCTATCTAATTTTCATAATTAAAAAATATTAATACATCTAGCTTTTATAGTTTAGGCGAAAATCAACAAACATTGCAACATTTCGGGCACCAATTACTAGGAAACAAGATAAACGCCGTTTTTAGGGTTCCGTAGCCGAATGGCAAAAAACGGAACCCTTATAGATTCGTCATGTCTATCTGTCTGTCTGTCTGTCCGTCCGTATGTCACAGCCATTTTATTCCAAAACTGTTAGGACTACAGAATTGAAACTTGGTAGGTAGATGTATTCTGTGAACCGCTTTCCGATTTTTATACAAAAATAAAAAAATTAAAAGTTTAAGAGATACATGGAACTGAAACATAAAAAAAAATTTCTTCAATTCTATACGTGTGGGGTTATCTGGGGTGTCTATGAATAGGTCTTCAAAAATGACATTGAGGTTTCTAAAATAATGTTTTCTCAAAGTCAATCATTTTAAAGATAGGCGCGTCTAAAGTGATAAAATGTGTATCCCCCCCCCTCTAACTTTTAAAGTATGGGAGTGAAAAATCTAAAAAAATATATGCTGTAGATCTCAATAAAAACTAACAACAAAAATTAGTTTGAACGAGATACAGTCAGCAGTTTTAGAGATATGGCGACCGCAAAGATAACTTTGTTTTTCATACAAACACTATGAAAAACAAAGTTAATTTTGTAGTTGCGAAAAATCATAGTTATGGAATACCTTACTGTGTTACGGAACCCTACGAGTGCGAGTCCGACTCGCACTTGGCCAGTTTATTTCGAAAACTATAGATTCCTGCGGGACACCATCAATTCTTTTCGTTTAGTTTAGATCATAATGATGTATCCCGACACTCTGTATATATACATATATATATATATATATTTATATAATACATCGAAATCGATACTTCGCATCTATTTTAACAACCGCAGAACATTATTTCTATTGTATTTCATTGTTAGCACATCTGATATATGAGAATGCATTATTTTGAGTAAGCTTAATGTAAGAACATACGGAAACAAGTATTATCGACATGCAATCACCACAATCGAGTTGTGCGTTTGCGATCACTAGGAAACTCAGCATACAGATAGAAACTAGATAGTTTTCTCATTGCTGCGGTTTTAGTTTCGCTAAATCTGCGGTGAATCGATATTTATTTGCAATTTCAGATTATTGTGCTCTCTGTTTACTTTGCTTTAACCGTTCTTGCAAATACTAAGGTATGGAAAGCTTGCACGTACAGAAAACTTTTGATGAACAGTAGCTCGAGGTCCGTATGAGGGCCCAGTGATTTAGTAGGGGAATGGTCGGTTTTAACGCCAAAGGTACTACTACCGAGTTCAATCTCTGCCGTGCACCAATGGATGTTTCTATCGAAAAATGTATTTGCGCTTTTCGCAGTGGCTCTCCAGTGAAGGAAAAACATCGTTAAAATACCCCCAAGCCCCGCATGGTGGTAGGAAACTATCTGTTCGCCTGGCTAGCTACTGTCCTCAAATCACAAAATCTGTCGCCAAACATCTAAATGTGTTCCGGCAGCTATCCTTGAGAGCCAGTTCCCATTCTAGTCCTAGCATGCTACCATCCTCGACCGCATCATCACTCGCCAACAGGTGAGATAGTGGTCAAACGCTAAATCATATAGGTGATATAAAAAATGAAATAAAAAAAGTTATATAAAAAAAAATCTTGATATAAAAAAAGTGGATTGAGGTCTTGGAAAAAGGGAGACACAAGAATTGGTTTTGACGTTAATTTACGCAATCCATAAGAATTATCAATTCTCTTAATAGTCTTCACTCTTTAGGTATTTTAAGTATATACGCTAATATAGAATCCTGAAATTAAAGTAATCAGACCTGCCCAAAGTTATTCTAACGCTCAAAGGCCCTTAAAACTAATAAAAGCTTTAAGGTCCTCAATATCTTTTCGAAAATAGTTTATCCACTAACCGTCAAACGTAACATAAATACATTTCTGTCCCTCAAGAAGGCTCTATTGTACTTTGTGAACATTGAAGCGTCTTTAAAATCGTCAATGTTTACGATGCTTTTAAACCGTCGGATCGTTGCGCCTCGACGCTAACTAACATTCCTTCGTTCCTTGCTTACCGGAATGATCCTTTTATCTTCTTTCTGTCTGCCACTCGCGACCTTTATGGAGTAATTCATGCTGGTACAAGTTGATAACGTAATGGATGAAATGCATCTGAATAATATGGTCAGACATAATCAGTGTCGTTGCAAATTTAAAACAGTAGATATTTTATAGTACTACCTTATTTTTTTAAAAAGGTAAGTAGGCTAGCTTTTGTAAAATAAACATTTTGAAAAATATCATGTTCATGTGCGGTCAGTCAGTAGAGAATTCCAAAGAGCCGTCCATATCCATCCTCCCATCTAACCTCCTGGCTATTCTCCTTAGTGTGACGTCACAGTTTTGCAATTTAACATCTGAAAATTATTGAATTAAAACAGTAGTTCCGAAATTAGTTTTATTTTCATTGAAAGATAGATGGTGATGGTTATGGTGGAAAATATTTTTTAGGTTTACTCAGTTCAATTTCGCGTGTCAATACGATAGGTAATATTATATTTTGAAATGTGACGTTACAGAAATTATGACCCCTCCCACCTAATCATACAATATATCACACTTAGTCGACCCCCTCCCCCCATTATGTGTGACGTAATTTATTTATTTATTTATTTATTAAGGAACAGTAAACAGCCACATTATACAATATTAAATTTAAAAAAAAACAATTAAGTAAACACAAGTATCAATAACGCAGCCCACCACACTTTTCTCAGATTGTTACATGCATATTAGCAAACAATAATCGCCAGATGAGCGACTGACTTATACAAAAAAAAAAATTATTATAATTCAGTTTCGTTACAAAATGGATAAATATGAGTGTTGACAAAACATTTGGATAAATTATAGATTAAGTACATAAAATAACACTTAAGCTATTATTTATTAATTCTCTATTCTGTGGCGTTAGTTATAGTTACAAATTAATGGATGGAGTTGCAATTATAAGTAAATGAATTATGATAGATTTACATAGAAATCGTTGTAGAACTGCATAGAAAAATTAGAACAGACTCAAATACGAATGAAAACAAGGAATAAAAGGGTATTTAGGTTAAGATGTAAGATTTTGTAGAACGGCTATTTTGAATTGGCTAAGGGTACAGGAAAATATGTCAATATTTTCAAATTTATTGATATATAAATCAGTCATCCTCCGAACAGGATTACGGATGCCAGAGTTAGTTCGACTACTGGCCTGTGCAAACAGACGAACAGCGCGCGCCTCGCGCCGCTGAACTGTTCTAGGTACAATGTAGCATAGGCTCATCACGAGGTCGATACAATCAAATTTGTTATTTACTATTTTGTACAGAGTGGTCATTTCCAGATATGTTCGTCTGGACTCCAAACTCAATAGCTTATATAATTAATTCAAAGTAATAAAGAAAGTAAAAAAATAAATAAATAAAGAAGTTAAATTAAAAAAAAATTAATAAATAAGATTAGTATCTCTACATAAAGATAGAAACGTAGGGATGGAAAAATTTTGGACAGCCCTAGGAGTAGAACAGTAACAGGCTAAATATGAAAATGAGATTTCGGATGAGGATGTAACTGTTCGCTTGGAAAACGGATTTTAGAATAAAAACCTGCTTTATTGTTGATTGATAATATATCTAAGAAAAAATACCATATATATTATTTATTTATATATTATAACCTTAATGCTTTTATCACAGATTAAATAATTCTAATATAATAAAGTGCGTACTCTCTTATTAAAATATTATTGTTTTAAATATTCCACATTAATTTAAAAATACATGTTAGTAAAGTAGTCTTAGACTACTTTACTGATATGTATTAAGTCTAGAATCTATCATCTTTTAATAATCTTTTATTTAGGTTTGCATCAAATAATATTAAAGTATATAGTACTGTACTTTCGTATTTTATGTTAGATTTTTTTTCTTATCTATCTATAAATTATCGTAGCACGTTGTTAAGGCTACATCAAATCCACAGGAGCAGCAATTTTATGCCATAAAACTTCGAGGCATTGTAGAGTAAAAACATATTTATATATTTTTTTACCCATAAACTATTCCATTCCGCTGTCTTATTAGCTCCAAGATAAACGACCAAAGTTATTATGCGTTGACATAAATAAATAATGTAAGACAAGTTTCTACAAAACCAGAATGTGTGTAACAGCGTCTTATTATCATGGATCTAGCGATGAGCCGTACATTATTACTATTACTAAGACCTTAAGACTTTACTTAATATATGCAAAATCATTTGCATATGCTATTTTTGTCAGGAGTTTTTGTATAGGTATCGCTTATCAATATTCTGTAAATAAGTTATGGTTATTGTAGAAAAAGTAACATGAAATCTGTTAGCATTATTCAGTACTTACTGTAGAGCCTCTAGATTATAGTACATATTATGGCTATCGATAACGTAAACTACTAACTTCAACCACAGAATAATTAACAGTATTCAGCTTCAACCGCTGCTACAACTTATCTTATCAACTGGGTGATTTGAAAGTGTAAATTATGCCTTAAACTTTTTTTGAAAAGTTTTTATAAGCTGTTTAGTAGTTTTTAAATAGATGCTTATGTTATAATAATATGTTTCCTTGATTAAAATTAAATCCTTTCCATTTTAACGCTGTTTTTACGTTTTTCTTTTTTTGTTATGTTTTTAGAGTGTATGAATGAATTTACGTATTTATTTAACAGCTTGATGAATTTTAGCTTAAGAGGTCGTTATATGTGACACTGTTTCAAAGTTATAAAAATTAAAATAGCACATTTTTGGCACCATATTATATGTGTTCAATTTTTTTTTTTCCTAAAAACCTATCAAATGGCGTATCAAAATAAAGGGTTTTATAAATGCTTACAAAAATATATACAATTTATATGTGCAAATGTAATTTATAATGATAAATACTGAAAACAAAAAAACATGTTATTTTTTAACGCGGTCGGGTTTTTTAGGGTTCCGTACCCAAAGGGTAAAACGGGACCCTATTACTTAGACTCCGGTGTCCGTCTGTCTGTCTGTCTGTCTGTCTGTCTGTCTGTCTGTCTGTCTGTCTGTCTGTCTGTCTGTCTGTCTATTTGTCTGTCTGTCCGTCTGTCACCAGGCTATAGCTCATTAATTGTGATAGTTAGACAGTTAAAATTTTCACAGATGGTGTATTTCTGTTGCCGCTAGAACAACAAATACTAAAAACAAAATAAAGTTAAAAATTAAAGGGGGTCCCCATACAAAAAACGTGTTTTTAAACGCCATCTATCTAATTAATTTCGGCAAAATGACATAGATGGCGCTAGTAAACGAGTCCCGGCTTTCTAGATCGCGACCAAACCAAATATTCTTGGTAATATCAATTAATCAAATATATGAGGTTGAAACTTTGTTATGTTTCGTATTGTACGGAACCCTCCCTAAGTGTGCAATACGAGACGCGATGCTGACTCGCACTTGGCCAGTTTTATTATTTTATTTTCAACAAGCAACCCACCCTAGCTTTGTACGGTGATCTTTCATACATCTATAAGCCTTCATTGTCAATCACTTTATCAATTGCTGAAAACTGCATTAACATTCGTTGCGTATTTTAAAAGATCTTTGCGCACAGACAGCGGTAGTGATTTTAACCCGACTTTACAAAAAAGGAGGAGGTTCTCAATTCGTCTGTATGTTTTTTTTGTGTGGATGTTACGCGATTACTCCGTCAATTGTGAACCGATTCGAATGATTCTTTTTGTAATCGGTAGGGTACGTTTTCTAGGTGGTCCCATTGTAATTTCATCGAGATTTGATAAGTATCTTCAGAGATACGACGATAAACGTCTCAAACTTGCTACTGAAATTGACTCGCGGGGCATTGAAGTTGGTTGTTTTAGTTTCTAAACTATCTTAATTATGTTTTATACTTTATAAAGATAATTCACTTGTTAATCTGACAATTTTAGTATATTTCAATATCAGAATCTGCACCATCGTCAATTAAGACTCCACTGCACAAACTACATTTTTTAAATGATCCGTTGGATGGATAGGTATAAAATTATTCCTGACTGGTTGTTATTGCGTTTAACTACTATCCTGTCACCTGTTGTTGGTAAGTGACTATGTGGTCGAAGTTGTTAGGACTAGTATGAATAGGTGTATTTCATATTTATAACCGACTTCAAAAAAAGGAGGAGGTTTCTCAATTCGACCGTTCATATATACATATATTTATGGGTGTTCGCGGATAACTTCGTCGTTTATGAACCGATTTTAATGATTATTTTTTTGTTGTAAAGGAAATATATCAAGGATGATACCATAGTAATTTCATTGAGATTTGATAAGTATCTCCAGAGATATGGAGATAAACATGTCAAACTTGATACTGAAAATTAATGGCGTGGCATTTAAAGTCGGTTCTTTTAGTTTTTTTAACGATCTCATATTTTATTTATTTATTTGATACAAAATATTGGCGTTTCTGTTCTGTGTTAACCGTAGATCTATAGATATATTAGTGTACCTACCTTATACCACTTTGAAGATATTTTAATTTAAAAAAAATTTAAAACGTCAATAAAATGTATTGATCGTTTAGACTAGGAATAGTGAAACTGGCAAGTAATCTAGCAAACCCTAAGATGCGCGTTGCAACCATTAACTCGAGAATATCGTGGCACTGCACTCGAGAAATGAGCGCTTTGCCAAGAGCACGGACTGGTTTGCCCGTTACCATGCACCGCCAAGTACATTGAGACTTTTCTATCAAGTGTCCACGACTACGCTTGTTATTCGGACGTTAATTTAATGCAGTTGGTGAAGATTGAGCTCAGTGGCGTGTTATCTGTAGCTATGTCCAGTTGTGCACAGAGATAGGCTGGCGATGATGATTTGTGATTTTTTTCCATTAGAATTAGGCTTAAATGGAGCTAAACAGGACATGTGGCTAGGCTTAGGCAGAGTGACGACAGGTAGAGCAAGCTGCTCATTGAACGAAGGTTAAGGTAACGCAATTGTAGCGTCGTCTAACATCGAGGTGCCGTCACAGAATAAATAATAGTACATGCAGTACCGGATCCTAATCTTTCAATATAGGATGATATAGTAATTTTAGTTGTCAATCGTACGGACAAGAAAGGCACAGGGCCGAGATGAATGGCATTTGGAGACCTATAGGTACCAAGTGCATAGGTAACCAGTGTGATTAGGTTATTAGATGATCGTGGATTCAGCACAGATTTCCAAGGACCTTGGCGATTGTATAAAGCCTTTTGCAGTTAGTAACATTGTTGAGAGCAACGTTCATTTGGCACCTATCTCATAAAATTTGGGAGGTAGGTAAGGTAAAAGAAACGTAGATTAAAATTTCAAATATAATTTTTATATATCTGTTTGCTATACAAAGTACTCGTTTATATAATAATATTTAGGTCTAGCTATTTTGAGAATTATTTATTTATTTATTTATTTATTTATTTATACTTTTGCACACACAAAAATTGTACACGGAGGACTTAATGCTAGAATAGCATTTTCTACCAGTCATCCTGGAGGTGCAGAAAAAATAGTGGCGGCGCAGTAAATTACAACAGAGAGAAAGCAAATTATTCCAAAAATTAATTTATAATATTTTAAAATAATTAATACATATGTTATAGATATATACAAACAGATACGAATAGATTAATATTTATACATATATATATATATATATATATATATATATATATAAATTATATACAATTATAATTACATTAACTGCCAAACATTATGACTCATTTAAGCCAAACTGTACCGATTTTTTTCGAAAAAATCAATGATTCTGATTATCTATCGACTCTTGGTAGAGAGGTCTAACGATGTGGATGTGTCACCTGATGCCTTCGGTCAAGTGTGTCCATTTAACCGCATAAGGTTGTTGACTATTGCAACCAGTATCTACTGCCAAGACAGGTGTGAAATTTTAATGATCCTGTTTTTTGTACCCGACGGCGTAAGGACGAAGTTTTTTTTTACCAGACCAGTGTAGATGTATGTATACGAGTACACTCGCCATATTACCGTGTGAAAGATAATGATATGTTTTCTAGAAACTACACCAGTACCCTTAGTACGAGTTTTCATACCAAACTCGATATCGTAAATCTAAGGAATTTTGTGTGAAAAACAATACAGCGCCTGTAGTGGTTTTTACACTTCATTAAATTTAGACCTATCAGGGAGCCAGAATAAGTCGAAAACTATATGAGATCTATCAAAAGCGTTTACGATAAAAACTGTAGGGGTACTGATGGTTTAGATTATCGACGTCCTATTCAGATTGAGGCGTGAGTTAGTTACGTCCTAACTGTTATACGTATCTGTGGTTTGGGTGTGAGTTATGATCGTGACGGCATTTCCTAAATTAGTTTCAGATTGGGTTTTGATGGCAGGTTACGGTAGAGTAGTTAACTTCTCCAGAATACTCCACTGGGATGTACATTTTAATATGAATAGTTATATGGCTCAAATACTAATATCAAGTAAAACGAAGTGTGACTAAGGTAAAGAGGAACCTTTACATATAATAAGAAATTAAATAAAAGTGTTATTGTAATGAAAACATTCATGTGTTAAAGATTTTGAGAACAATAAAAAATATATAGCGAACAAAATACTACAAAAAATCAATAAGGAACCCTGTTTTAAAGCGCATTACTTGAGAACTAATTATTATTTGACTTAAATTTACAGGAAGGAAGGAAGAAGGAATTGTTGTCCGAAAAAAAAGAGAAAATTCTGGAAAAGTCGACAGTTTTTCTCCATATTACTATGCTATTTTTATGTTTATAAATAAATAAAGTAAGACGTCTGTCAGGTCTACTATAAAATAAAACCGGTGTATGATTAACACACAATCATTAAAACATTCCGGACCACACAATTTTAAATGTATATAGGCTATTACTAGCTGCACCACAGAATAATTAATAGTACTACAATGCGCCATGTTGTTCAATGCTCTTGAGCCACTCTATCTATTGATGAAAACTGTATTAAAATCCGTTGCGTAGTTTAAAAGATCTAAGCGTACAGACAGCGGAAGCGACTTTAAATAAACTGGCCAAGTGCAAGTCGGACTCGCACTAGTAGGGTTCCGTAACACACTACAGTATTTTAGAAGATCGAGCAAAAAATACCACTATCATTTTTCGCCAGCAAAAAATAATAACTAATAAACATTTTATTTCTTATAACGCCATCTAACGTCTAACAAAGGTGATAGGGATCGACATTTCAATTTAACGCCATCTACGGGACGTTTAACTAACTAAGCGTTCATAGATGGCGTGAAATGCCGAAAAAAGCACGTTTCTTGTATTGGGACCCTCTATTATTTTTAACTTCATTCTGTTTTTAGTATTTGTTGTTATAGCGGCAACAGAAATAGAAGTCTAACTATCACGATTCATGAGATACAGCCTGGTGACAGACGGACAGACAGACAGACGGACAGCGGAGTCTTAGTAATAGTTCCGTTGGTACCCTTTGGGTTCGGAACTCTAAATAAACTGGCCAAGTGCAAGTCGGACTCGCACTCGTAGGGTTCCGTACCACACTACAGTATTTTATAAGATCGAGCAAAAAATACCTAATAAATATTATCATTTTTCGCCAGCAAAAAAATAATAATTAATAAATATTTTATTTTTTATAACGCCATCTAACGTCTAACGAAGGTGTTAGGGATCGACATTTCAATATAACGCTATCTATGGGACGTTTACCTAACTAAGCGTTCATAGAGGGTGTGAAATGCCGAAAAAAACGCGTTTCTTGTATGGGGACCCTCTATTATTATTAACTTTATTATGTTTTTAGTATTTGTTGTTATAGCGGCAACAGAAATACATCATCTGTGAAAATTTCAACTGTCTCACTATCACGGTTCATGAAATACAGCCTGGTGACAGACGGATAGACAGACAGACAGACAGACGGACAGCGGAGTCTTAGTAATAGGGTCCCGTTTTACCCTTTGGGTACGGAACCCTAAAAACTATGTAAATATTCACAACAAATACCTTCTTCTATTTTTAGTCAAACAGCACGTGTAAAATTTATCGAAAAATTAATTTGCCTACTATCATGCTGAATGGTCCTCGGTCAATGCATCTCATGACATCATTGTTGTTGGCCGGTTACGCGAAACAATTGAACAATGATAACATGCCTATTATTTATTATTCCTTTGGAAGGTATGAGATTCTTCTACTTTATAAATTATCAAAAAAGGGTGATCTTTGAATTTTGCTGATAAAAAAATTCATTTAGTTTTGCTCCTAAGTTTTTTTTTTTAATTGATAAGTAAGCGTTTGACCACTATCTCACCTGATGTTAAGTGAAGATGTAATCGACGATGTAACACGCTTGATTAGTACCTAAAAGTGAATATTTTATTAGTTCAGTGACATTTCATACAATGGAATTTAATAACGGCTATTTTCGTTCGACTACGGCAAACCAAAAGGTTCGGTCCACCGTCGTATTTTTTATTTAAAATTCAATCTATAATTGGTTGAAATCTATGTAGATTAAATATAGACTACAACCGTTATGAGGTAGGTAGTATTTAACGTCGCTTCATTACGTAGTTTATAGTTTGCTGTTACCAAAAATAAACCGTATTATTTTCTACAAGCCACCTCACGACACGATTTGTAGTTGCGGGTTTACAACCATTCAGAGGTGGGATATATCACCACTAACTTTGATAAGTGTAGCTATTACTAATGACAAAGTAGCTAAGCAAATGTGAAGAACACTATTATTCCTACGTTACAGGATTGTATGTAAGTCTAACGGTTTATGCTAGTGCGAATCAAACAACAACTTTTTCAACTTTCATCTGAAACAAATCTAATGTTTCGTAAAACATAATCCAATTATTTCGTATTTCAAAACCGATAAAACTAAAATGCGCTTGTACGATACGTTATCGTCCAATCAATACGTGTGCAACAACAATAATATTGCTCTTATCAAGCTAGGCAACTATAACAGCTTGCTGTGGTTCAACGTTTTACTCAATGCTTGCAAGAAATGCTACGTACCATCGGGATTTTTATTATAATGCTTCGGGCTTTATTGTTCACATTTCGATAAGTTGAATACGCGTATTTTATGATCACTGTCGTCATTGCACACCTGTTCAGATTTTATACACTAGGTAGATTTTTTTGGGTTTCTACCACTACTACTACTAGTGTCCAGAAGTTCTCCCGCATTGTAAAGTACCCACAGTAGCCATAATACCTCTGGTAACTAGCTATACCTGTGCATAAGTTCAGTTTAATTGGTCCATCTGTTTAGTTTTGAAAACTTACCAAAAATTGACCGAGAGGCAAAGTTACTTTCGAATGTATGAATTAATATTAATATAATAATAAATAAATAATAAATATAATATAATATGAGCTCCAGGGTGGATGCGTTAAAGCCATAAAGCCGCTAGTAGCGTTTAGTGAAAGTGCAGCACACCTCTCAACACCCTTAGCTATCCACGCCAATGTTGCCCCTCGGCGCCAACATAACGGTCCGCCTTTATGGGGAGGTTCCGTACTTCATCCCATAGACCAGAAAACAGACATCAAGCAGCACATTCATAGCCATATTCAATTAATGTACCATCTTTTTATAGCTTTTCATCTCTCCATCCACAAATAATATAATTTAAGTTAATATTGTAAAGGGCCTCTTGACGTTGGCTTTAGCTCCGTCAATGCCTTCCAAAGGACCGGGCGATTTATGACCCGTGATGTAAAGTAAATATAATAATATTAATTCACACGTTTGGCAGCACATACATCCATTCATGACTACTACCTTAACGTTTGGTAATGAGGATAGTGTTCGCAATATAATGCCTAATCGGCAATTAAGAGGGCCCGGTGGCGTAATCGGGAGAATGGTCGGCTTTGATGCCGTGGTACCGAGTTCAAACCGCCGTGCACCAATGGATTTTTCTATAGAAAAATTTATGTGCGCTTCTCACGGTGGCCCTCCGGTGAAGGAAAACATCGTTAAAAAATCAACATCCCCGCATGGTGGTAGGACACTATCTAGTGTCCGCCTGGCCAGCTACCACCCTCAAGTTAGAAAATCTGTCACCAAACATCTAATGTGTTCCGGCAGCTATCCTTGAGAGCCAGTTCCCATTCTAGGCCTAGTAGGACACTATCTAGTGTCCGCCTGGCCAGCTACCACCCTCAAGTTAGAAAATCTGTCACCAAACATCTAATGTGTTCCGGCAGCTATCCTTGAGAGCCAGTTCCCATTCTAGGCCTAGCGTGCTTACCATCTTCGACCGCATCATCACTTACCAACAGGTGAGATAGTGGTCAAACGCTAACCTATAGAGTATAAAAAAAAATAATTTAAAATTAATAGTATATAAGATATATAATTAGAAATAACGCTATACATCTAACGCTCGTGCCAGGTTCAATAACAATAATTACGCATAACCGTTTAATTTATCAAAATTGTCGTTCCTTAGACATATTATTATAGACATATAATTTAAAGTCCTTTAGAATTATTGTACTAATTGGCCTGAAATGTAAGAGGGCTACGTTGGATTTTTTTTAAAGCAATCTAATTAACATTATTGTTGGGTAGGCACCGTTAGTACATAAACGTCAATAAACAACAAGATTAAAATAAAACCGTTTAATTCATCGATTAATTCATTCGATTGCGTAAATCAAATCGGTAATGCTCTCGATAATCAATTTGCCATGATCGTTAGGCCATTACGTTTAGCTGTAACTGAACCCATTTGTAATCATTATCTGGCTTTAATAAGTGTGTTTGATTAAAGGATTATACGCCGATAATAGCTTTAATTTACTCTTTAACACCGGACGTGATATATTAAGAATTTACTGGAATATGCGTTATTTTATGAGTTGAAATATTTTCTCTGTGGATACTTAAGTAGATACACAGTAGGTATTATTCAATTCAAGCATCTTGTCGGGATCCCTTTGATTTGGACAATTTTTATTCCTGATTTACTTTAGCATAATATGTGACGCATAATTTTAATGGCATAATTGTACTATTGCATAATTTTATGAAGCATGTTGTATAAAAAGGCATAACTTCTGTTTAGATTTTTATTGTTTTGGCCTAAATTTGATTTGCATAAAATTATGAAGCAAAATATTTATTCATCTTTTAATTATAAGACATACACAAACAATATAATGTGTAATATTATTACTCATCATATTATCTTTATTACTAATATGACTTCATTTCTATAACTCTAAAGAAACGACAAAGACTATAAATAAATTAACAATTTAAAAAATATCACATATCCATAGTCAAAATATAAATAACACTGCGTCGTATTATCAACAGAGTTCCAAAAAAGATGAGATAATAAAACATTAAATTAAAAAATCAAAAATCCCGACTGCGCAAAAAGTGAAGTGTTAAAAACGAACTGAAAAGAAAAAAACAAGTAAGTCTAGTAGTTTAGACTTCTGTTTAGGGATATCAAAAAACTATACCATTTAAATTCTTTCTCGGTCGATACACTCATAAAATAAATTATACATTGTTATATGGAATATAGAGACTTTAACAGTCGGGACACATTGAGGACTTACTTGTTTTTTTTCTTTTCAGTTCGTTTTTAACACTTCACTTTTTGCGCAGTCGGGTTTTTTGATTTTTTTAATTTAATGTTTTATTTTACACTTTTTAGTTAAGTAAAGGACAGCAAATTCCGTAATCTTCTCATTTCATTTAGAGAGTTGATGTCATGTGGATTATTGAGTAGCACCGCAAACTTGTTACTGAAAGTGACTAACGCGGCATGTAAAATCGTTTTTTTTTTATTTGTACGATCATAAATTATTTGATATAAATATATTTTGTATCTCCATTTTAAGACCTTTAATTCGATACCCCACTCGATAGGTTTTGAAAAAAAAATTTTTTTGATCCCCAAATTTTGGCGTCTGAAATCCGCCATTTTGAATTTTTCAATTTTTTATGTTTTTGTTGACACTCGCGCTAGCATGGCAAATCTATTGACGTGCCAATTATCAAAATCGGCCCACGCATTTGGTCTCTATTGTGCCACAAAGGAACAAACATTCATACATACATACATACATATATAGACTGATAAACACATTACCTCTCCTTTGCGTCGCGCAGTCGGGTAAAAACAGTACATAGTTATGTACTTACTGTAAAAACAGTACATCGTTTTGTACTGTTTCTAGTATTTGTTGTTATAGCGACTCTAGTCATACCACATGTTATACATACTTAGTGATAATTTTAAGTGTTTGCTTTTTATTAACTACGGTTTAGAAGATAAAGCTCTCTAACAGACGGAAGGACGAAAGGACGGACGGACGAACAGCAAGGCCCCAGTAATAAGGTTATGTTGGTATCCTTTGGGCACGGAACCTTAAAATATAACACAGGCTGAGATCATAGAATCTAGAAGACTACAAAAACTACTAACTACTGATCTATAAATTAAAAACATTAAGGCCAGTTTCACCGGTTCCTGATTGCCCTAACAGAAACTAATCTGACACATTTTTGACAGCTTTTTAAGGCGTCATCTGTCTGATAACTATCGGTCGCTTTATCATGAACCGGTGAAACTGGAAATATTTAATATCATAGCCTAATAAAATATTACAGAAATAATATAAAATGCCACTTAATTTATAATTCCCAACCATTGAACTAAAAGGATTGTGAGACCGCCAAAATTTCCAATCCGCCTAGTCTAGAACAATGGGCTAACTTTGTGAATGTTTGTGGGAAGGGAATTTATTGTCAGGAAATATGACAGTATCTTGTTTTGCAAACAGACATATAAAAACTAAAACATTGTACTGTCGGCTTTATCATTGCCCAAGGCGTAACAATCAGACTAGGCTAAGGTGGGATTATTTGCTTGTAATATTATACATTACTTTACTATGTTTCTGTTAGGTCCTTTGTAGGTCATAAGACTAATGGCACAAAAACGACCAAAACTGTCAGCCGCAAATTTTCCACAAACGCTTAGATAGCTTTAATACATTATACAACATTTAGATCAAAGAGTTGAAGTTGTCATTTTTACTTTTGTCACCTAAGCATGTCTTATTTGTCATTTTTTTGTGTTTTATATTTTACTATTATTTTATTGTGTAATATTATCAGTCATATTAAAAGTGATTTTTTCGGTTACAGGTATGAACATCATTAATTATCAAGTGGATTTTGTAAATAACGACCAGGTAAATACTTACAAATCGCTTAAAAACTAAATAAAACTTACCGAAGATAAAGCCTATGATGTTGTATTTCATGATGACAAAAATCAATGTCGTTTTATTCAGTGAAGACACATCAGCTAAGCAAACGATCTCACGATATTCTATTTTCTTAATGTCGGCATATTACAGATACATGATACTTCAAATCTCAATTCTCCCAACCTCCAACAATAACAATTAAAGTAAAGCTAAAGTAATTGTAGCAAATAACATCAAAGAGACTTCTAAAATTATAATAATCACGTTTATGTAAAATACGTCTATCGAATATTACTCACCGAAACTTAGTTAGAAATATCCATAATTAAGCTCGGCTTAGACATTCAAATGAGACTCAATGGTCCGTTATAAGACGTGCGCACTAATACCAAACTGTGCTTAGCAGAACTTGACAATATAACTTGGTAACAAACGCTCTTCGGTCCCAATGTTGCCCGGGTGCCTGTGTGACGGGATTTCGGGACCAATTACGAAGCGCGTTTACGTCACGTTAGGATACGACCGCAGTCCCTCGACTTTGTTGAAATATTGACCCTATAAGCCCATTACTGTCCTATAGCTGTTGTTGATAAGTCGGAATTGAACGATTAAGGCACGAGATGGAGTTCAGTAAGCTCGGAAGGTAGGACGTTACTTGTAATGGATAGTATAATAGGAAGCATTTGGACTTGGTGATGCTGAGTTGCTTGAGACAGCTGTGACGGTTTATTTTTACTGTTGAATGTGATGTGATAGGATAACGGAAAAAAATAATACATAAAAAATAATGTGTTCTGGTTCAGTGATCACTATTAAAAAATAAGAAAGAAGTATAAGCGAAATACAAAAACGGACTGATAAAACACTGATATTTTAAACATTACAAGACAATTTTAAGTTTGATTTTGGTGGTAGGGGTTTTTATGACTGATAAGCTAAAGTTTGACCACAATATCGCCTGTTGATAAGTTATGATATGAGAAATATTATGCACATGAAATGAAAAGGAAGATGAAATTAGGACACGGGTGAAGCCACGAGATAGCGAGTATAAATAATTATAAGACATTAAATATGCTTTGGCTGTGTATATTAATAAGAAAAGTCCTACACTAATGGATAATCGTTGTCAATTCTTCTTTTTTAAATCTCCAATAAAAAAGTTAAAAGCGGAGCAACAAAAATTGCACGTGTAGAGTCTCTATGATAGTTTGCTCATAAGTGAAAGTTTATGTAAATGAATGCCGATTTTACGCTATTTCAAACTTTTTGCTTTCATATGCGGAACGAGTAGTCTGTTCTAAACATTTATTACCATTTCAAAGCATTTTACAGGAAAGTGTGAACACAAACACAAAACAAGAAGGATTCATCAGTGGTGACAGAACTGTCTTCACGGATAACACCTCACATAACTTAAAACAAGTAACATTTTAAAAACAAGAGGCTAGAGTAAATTAACACAGATTCAACGAACCCAAACACGACAGGCTTATTATGTATAATTTATAAGTTTCTATGGACACCTTTAAGCTTCATCATCAGACCATAGACACCATTTTCATCGAAAGTACTTGTCAAGTCAATTCCAACCCCGAATTTATTATTTGTGTAGTTTAAGAGGTCCTAAGGCCACCTTCTGCCGCCCTATCATCACACGAGCTCGATGGTACTATAACATTGTTAAACTGCTTGCATTTGTTTACGTATGCAAAATTTCAGCTTCATCAAACATCTGTACGTGAGTCAAATTTAACTTGCGAGATTTGAGTACAGTCAGACACCGTACCGTTACCTGTATACAACTAAATAAAAGCTTGTTATGACTACAGTTTTGACACTACTAGTACTTGTGTAAGTAAGCTTTGCAAAGTGACGTTAAAAAAATAATTTTGATCCCAAAGTATTTGGAACGCTATCAAACCAATTAAAAAATACTCAAAATCTCCGAAGACCTCTCAACTAATCGCCAAAACTTTCTTTTGTCGTGCACACTTTCGAATGTTTTCGTGATCAGTTCACTAGGAAGTTCAAAGGTCGCATCGTTTCCTTTCGCTTCTGGAAGAAACATGTCGTCATTATTCATTGTTTTGACTTGTCTTTCTTAGCTATCTCCATTGTTCCTTTACGTGTTGTCAAAGATCATGTTTGGAAATAATGGCTCACTTCGTTCATTTTATTATAAAAAGTACTGCGTTTTGTTGAAAATTTAAATTACGCGCGTGTTTCAAGTTATTTTATCTTTGAATTTATACGACCCAGTACACGCTGAGATATCAGAGGAACTGGATTTTATTAAATAAATACAAATAAATGAAATGTTAGCAATTTTAAAAGGCTATTTTTAATTTGGTTTTATTGCTGCTAAAATAATATTAATGCTTTTAATTCTGTGGTACTAAATCCGAGCATGCATCGGTGAACTGTTTGCCATGCTTCTCGTAATTTGCTGTGCATACAGGAATATTTAATGGATGAACGGTAAACTAGGGCGGTGAACTGAGCCAGGTTTCGATTCTTAGAATAGAAATGAATCTTTTATTTTATTGTTCTTTGAACTTAACTTAGTTATTCACGTAGATAACAAAAATACGAGTAAAATACACTGCTGATACATACATGACATACTAATATGTACTTCATGTAAGTAAGTACCAATGTAAATGCAAAGATGGTAGGTACATCGAAACTTTACATATACAAAATGTTACATGATCTTCATGAAAAACAGAAAATCTTATGAAGGTTTTATTCAATATTTAATATGGCGCATTGTTTCATATTATTTATCGCAACAGTAAAAAGTCAAAAACTTTACTACCTATTTTGTACTCTAGAAACTAAAGTTACATAAAAGTGAACTATATTTTTTATTGTAAAATGTATATAGGAAAAATGTGGTATTTCAAATCAATTCATCGCAAAATTATTACGATAAACGAGATACATTTGGGTTTATATCTTCAATCAATTATATCTCAACGGTAATGCGACCTCATTTACCACAATGTCTTCATAGATTGTAGTTGATGGCTCGTTCATTCGTCCATTCATATCCTTTATCACCTTCTATTTGACAGCACGCCCGGAGACGGGGGTCATTCTTCTAGACACAATGTCTTTACGTATTAGGAACATCTTATTGTGTCTGTCCGACGCCTACAATTGATAAATGGGCTTGGAGTGTTCGTTCCGCGTTGTCCGCTCCTGATTGTGATTCGATGAGATTTACCAACTCATCGAAGGCCTTGAGTACCGATTCAATGATAATGGTATTTACTTGTCCCTCTTAAATTTTATTTCCACCAAGAAAATATCAGTCCTGCGTAGGACGTTTTCGGTCGCGAGTAAATTGATTACAATAGAAATGTGATTTCAGCCCACAAAACACATACCGTAATTCTGAAGTTTATTTCATGATTGTAAATCTATTGTTATGTCACAATCAGAGTACTTACTGCCTAAAATCTACGTCAGTAAGATTCCGTCGTGAAACGCAAGTTAAATAATAATTTAGACGCTTATCACACCACACGCAATCGTAAACGCTAATCCTTATTTCCGTTGGAACTATTATCTTCCTTTTGTTATCTCATAATGGTATTCGTTCTGAGAATAAATGATGGAGATCGCCATCTAAGGATCGTTTTAAAACGAAATGGATTTATAATGATTGTTTGGTTCCGAAGTCGATATCGCTTCATACGAGTACGTTATAATACCAAGTAACAAAAAGAAGCGTACCGTTATAGCCTCGAGTGTGTAGTATCTCAGTTACAGTAAGGACAATAGTTAGTATGGTCTTTGCTTTGACCGAGGAGCACTGGTCGTACCGTTACTGCGCTTGACCATTCATATAGTATTGTTCTCGAATTCTGTTTTAGTGTCGTGTGCCGCGAATGGAAATTGGCGGCCACGTGTATTTAGGTAAGGAGTGCTCTGACCTCAATATACTTCGTTTACTTATTCATGATTTGGCCAACATGTGTTATTCAGTTTTGTTCCTCCAAAAGAAAATTGATTCACACATTTCATACGTGCGACTCAACATATGTGATACCTACGTGATTAAAAAAATACTGCTACGTAAACAGATAGTATATTATGTATAATTATTTACCATTGATACACAATAAGCCTGATTATTCGGCATATTCTTAGAACTTTTGAAACAAACCAAATTTTGTAATACACAACCAAGTAATATGTGGTGGGATGAATATAGTTGTACAGGCATCTATAAACATTTTGGTGTGAAGAGAGTAAACAGTTTATAGTTACAGTTTATTTGCAGACCTACTGAAGGTCAATCGCTTGTTTTAACTGTATTTACGTAGTACTATCATTTATTCTGTGCTGTAGGTCTATTCTGTAAACTAGTTTACGCATCTCGCAAGCAGTGAGATTTAAATTTCGTATTATGAAATTCAACTGTATTATAATCGTGTTACGATTTGAATTTCGTAGGACTCACCGTGGATTCCGCTTGCAAGATGCGTAAACTAGCTTACAGAATAGCCCGCCCTACTGTAATGGAAACCTTTTCAATTTTTGTTTTCGATATCATGTGTCGGGCCCGGATGTCGAGGGCCCGGTGGCGTAATCGGGAGAATGGTCGGCTTTGATGCCAGAGGTACCGAGTTAAAACCCCGCTTACACCAATGGATTTTTCTATCGAAAAATGTATGTGCGCTTTACACAGTGGCGCTCTGGTGAAGGAAAAACATCGTTAAGAAACCAACAACCCCCGCATAGTGGTAGGACACTATATGGTGTCCGCCTGGCCAGCTACCACCCTCAAGTTAGAAAATCTGTCGCCAAAACATCTAATGTGTTCCGGCAGCTATCCTTGAGAGCCATTTCCCATTCTAGGCCTAGCGTGCTTACCATCTTCGATCGCATCATCACTTATCGACAGGTGAGATAGTGGTCCAACGCTAGCCTATAAAATATTTTAAAAAAAGCATGTTCTTTGAAAATTTGCTTCTGAATTTGCTTAAGGTATCCTTAAATATGTAAAATATTTGACGTGTTAATAGTTTGTTTTAGTTTTATAATAATAACTGTTCCGATGTCCTGTAAATATAATAAAAACAACTAAATTCATTATTCTTTCCTGTCACATATTTAGACGGTAAGTATCTGTTCATCATAATAATCACAGTTTAAAAATAAGCCTCATATTAATGTGTTATCTATTCCCTGAAAAGTTTTGTGTAGCGGCTTTTGAATAAAATAATTATTATTATTTCCATAACTTACATTTCAATTTGGAATAAATTATTAACCCCTTCAGGAGATTCTATGAATTATCTCATTAACATGGATTCTATTATTTTAGGACAACCTTTTACAAATTCTGTGCACTTTCAATTTTCCATTGTATTTGGTTTCAATTTTCTTGCAATATTTTTTAGGGGCCAATTGTATTAGATAGCTATTTGATTAAGTTAGATGCGTTAGGCAAATTTTATTACATATTTATGAGATAATAATACTATTCTTTAATGGCTGTTTCTCTAGCATATTCTACATTAGCTAATTAACCTTTAATCCGAACAAAAGCGGCAATAGCCCAATAGCTATGGCGTCGGACTTGCGATCGAGAGGTCGTGAGTTCGATCGCCATCCATTGCACTATTTACGTGAACCCACTTCAGATACAAGCATATTTAGCTTATTTGGAGGGGTTAACAAAACTACTAGTAACGTTCAAGCCACATCGCTAGTAAGCTTTAAAAAGAATCAAAAAAAGAAATCTTAAGTTCAAACAACATGTTTAATTAAAATTCTTTATAAATACAGTTCGCCCCACATGGCGAATGAACAGGTATATATTATGTTTATTAGGGTTCCGAACCCAAAGGGTACCAACGGAACCCTATTACTGAGACTCTGCTGTCCGTCTATCTGTCTGTCTGTCTGTCTGTCCGTCTGTCACTAGGCTGTATCTCATGAACCGTGATAGTTAGACGGTTGAAATTTTCACAGATGATGTATTTCTGTTGCCGCTATAACAACAAATACTAAAAACAGAACAAAGTTAAAAATTAAAGGGGGTCCCCATACAAAAAACGAGATTCTTTTCTATAGCGCTCCTATGAACGATTGTTTAACTTATTAATAAATAATATTAATTACCTATCTTTGTGTTAACGTTCACACACGTTGGTGTTAGAAGTTCGTTAGATATTCGTTAGATGGCGTTGTAGTTAATAAGCATGTTTGGTATTGATACGGTAATATAATATAATATTATACTCATATATTATTATACTGCGGTTCGGAACCCTCCGTGTGCGAGACAAAAGTCTGACTCGCACTTGGCCAGTTTTTTTTTGTTACAAGCTTTTTTTTATTACAAGCTTTTATTTGACTTGCAATGTATGTCACTATGTATGTTCGGGTAGAATCTTGCAAGCTAAATTAGACCCACTTCCCGATGTCCGATTGGACTCAAACTTGGTGTACTTATGTATCTTTGGTGACAATACAATGATATGGTACCATGGAGCTGGTCTGATGATGAAGCTGGAAGGTGGCCATAGCATCTCTGTGATAAATCAACATAGCCCTACCAAGTTTGGGCTCGATTGATCCGTCTTGAAGAGAACTTTTTACCTAGATGATATCCAGGGTCTGATGATGAAGCTGGAAGGTGGCCACGGCATCTCTGTGATAAATCAACGTAACTCTACCGAGTTTGGGCTCAGTTGATTTGTCTTGAAAAGAACTTTACACCTAGATAATATTCAGGGTCTGATGATGAAGCTGGAAGGCAGCCACGGTATATCTGTGATAAAAAAACAAAACACTTCCGAGTTTGGGCTCGATTGATTCGTCTTGAAGAGAACTTTATACCTAGATGATATTTAGCGACTGGTGATGACGCTGGAAGGTGGCCACGGCATCTCTGTGATAAAATAACGTAACCCCAGTGAATTTGGGCTCAAATGATTCGCCTTGAGGAGCACTTTACACTTAAATGATAGCTAGGATCTGACAATGAAGCTGTAAGGTGGCCATGGCATTTCTGTTATAAAGCAACATAGCCCCACCGAGTCGAATGATTTTCCGCGAAGAGCACTTTACCCATAATCACATCAAATATACTTACCTATATTTTTAAAAGCTTGAGGCACTGAAGTATAGTAATTACCTATCCTGAAAAACGCATCAAGCTTTTAAGAATATAGGTAAGTACCTACACGCCAAATAATTACTAGAATTTATTTTTAACATTTTGGCTCATTGTCCCTGATAAAAGCCTGTTATTAAAAATATTTTTTACTTATAATTTATCACGGACTATGGATAAAAGCTGGAAACAATTTTTATTCATAATCAGCATACTAGGTATGCAGAACAACACATAAAATACATATTTATGCTGTAACTATCTGTAATAGTAAAGATTATGTTTTTTCTTCTTCTTTCATCTCTTATTATTACAATATTCGTAAGTAATAATTGCAAATGGAATGTCAAATACGTAAAAAAATCACTTTATAGAAAAAAAAAATTACGGATGCCTTGTATGTTAAAGTCTACAAGATTAATTAACTTGATGTACTCATTTCAATGGTTCGGCGAGCGTAACTATTGGTTGCATTAGAATGTTAAATAAGTGTTCAGGTCGGTGTATCAACAAAGGAGTTATAAACTCAAATAGAACTGAGACTGCTGGGTGAAAATAGTTAGAATTGAAACTTTACTTGTAGATCGTGATGGGAGGCACTATAATATTTTTTTTAAAAACTATCAACATCATCATCATCGTCCTACGCGTATGCCACCTACGTGGGGTTGGTGCAACCTGTCATAATTTTCCATTTAGCTCTCTCTATCCGTTGTCATTTCCGTTTTCACTCCTTTGACAACCATTTCTAAATTTCTAGGGCCTAGTGGTCCAGTAAGAGAATTGTCGGCTTTGATGCCAGAGGTAGGGTTCAAATTCCGCCGTGCAATAATTGCCTATTCTATTAAAAAAATGTATATGTGCGCACTTTACAGTGGTCTACCGCGGCACCGGTGAAGGAAAAAGATCGCTAAGAAACCCCTGGCGTAGTGGTAGGACACTGTCTAGTGTCAGCCGGCCCAGGCATTCCAGTTCCATTATTATTTTGTTTTTGATACTATCTAAAACTCACGATTTAAATCGAACCTTCATTTATCGTTATGATTTAAAATTGTAGTATCAAGTCTGAAATCGTGTTACTAAACATTGAAATCAACCGGTCTAAGCCATGCTATTTCCTTAAGTATAGACAGAAGCCAACGGCCGGAAATTGAGTGGCGTTACGCCGCGAGGCGAATGACATAATTACGTTGCTTATCTATCGTAATTCGTAACACAGGCCCTAAAGCGACGGCCAAGGCCGCTGACAATGACCGCTGGACCAACGTGCTCATTAATAAAGATTGTACATTCATTGCATGGAAAATGAACCAGTCCTGTAAGGGTTCGAGTATCGCGAGAATTATCTTCGTATTAACTGAATACATTAAAATCATGCTTGAAAAGCGGTTTTGTTAGAACGCTTATATAAAATTATGATACATATTGTAGTAACTAGGTGAGGCGATGAACATGAAAGTGCATATAGTGGTTATAGATGATGATGAAAACCAAAGAGATTGTATATGGGCTGTTGGGTGGAAGATTGTGGTTGTGAAAGGAACGGCGGGTAAAGCTATGTTGGACCGATCCCATAGGTTATAGAAGGATAGATAAACTCTTTATTGTACACCAGAAATAACCTTTATATAAAACAATATCTTCAGATTATAGGTGGGATAAGGACAGAAAGATAATTATAATGTAGTGAAAAGCCTTTTTCTCAGCCTATTACCACTTCTAATTAACAGACTACTAGTAATATGCAACCCATATTGCAAGTAAGTTTAAAAAAACGAAAATTACAAAACAATAGGATCAATACACAAAATAAGTAAAAAAAACTGTATGACATTGTTTATTGGATATTAAATATACGATAACAAGAATTTTCTATTTTATGCCCAATGCACATTTATTTTATTACAAAGATTAGATCTCTATCCATTAAACTTCACCGACAGCCTTGAAGTACTCCGAAACCGCGGCAGACGTTCTTATGATGTCAAATAAATATATTTTTACTATATCGTCTTCTCTTCTGTGCTAAGTCTACGTTACTGGAATCAGATAACGCGTTTATGTGAGGTGCACTGTTGGAGGCTGATTTATCGGAAATTAAAGTGTCTGTGAATTTACTCAGAGCTGAACTATTGACAGGTTTAGTATCTTCCTCTATAATGGTTTTTATGTTTTTAATATCATTAATTTTAGTAACGAAATAAACATTTTTACGTTAAATGTTATAGTAAATATTAACACATTTAAAATACGTTGGTGATTCATAAAAGTGTGTTCTAAAATGTAAAGATTAACAACCATTTTGGTGTGTTACCTCATTACTCCTCAAATAAATTAATACAGTATGTTTTGTTTGGTAATTCACCTACGCAGTTCCTACGCAAGCCCATGTGTAAATACGGCAATTACTTACAAAGAGACAAATCGTGTCGAATCCCTGACGTTTTCACAAGGTATAATCACACCTTTACAAATCGACATTTGTTCAGCAAATACGTGGCATGATCCTGCACTAATTATTCCGTTAATTAGTAGACATACTCCGTAATGATTGGGCCACACTAACGGCTGACTTTGTTAATTGTCGAGTTATTTAACGTTTAGCATTAGATACGTTTAACTGATAAATTTCAAATGAAAGTCGCAAGAAACGCATGTATGGCTTCCATTTATTGTATTCGTTTGTTCAGTTATAGTGTGTTGTAATTAGCACCATATTGAAGCTGATAGCGATTTTGACCGTTAACATACTCTTATTTATTTTTCAAGTAAAAGGGACCATTTTTTAGGGTTCCGTAGCCGAATAGCAAAAAACGGAACCCTTATTGATTCATCATGTCTGTCTGTCTGTCCGTCCGTATGTCACAGCCATTTTATTCTGAAACTGTTAGGACTACAGAATTGAAACTTGGTAGGTAGATGTATTCTGTGAACCGCTTTCTGATTTTTATACAAAAATAAAAAATAAAAGTTTAAGGGGGGGCATCCCATACATGGAACTGAAACAAAAAAAAAATTTCTTCAAACCTATACGATGGGGTGTCAATGGATAGGTCTTCAAAAATAGCATTGAGGTTCCTAAAACCATTTTTTCTCAAAGTCAATCATTTGAAAGATAGGCGCGTCTAAAGTGGTAAAATGTGTTTGTCCCCCCCCCCCTCTAACTTTTAAAGTATGGGAGTGAAAAAACAAAAAAAATATATGCTGTAGATCTCAATAAAAACTTACAACTAAAATTAGTTTGAACGAGATACAGTCAGCAGTTTTAGAGATATGGCGACCGCAAAAATACCTTTATTTTCATACAAACACTATGAAAAACAAAGTTAATTTTGTAGTTGCAAAAAATCATAGTTATGGAATATTTAACTGTGTTACGGAACCCTACGAGTGCGAGTCCGACTTGCACTTGGCCAGTTTATTAACTTATTAAATATATTAAAATAATATAAAGATTTAATAATAATAGCGCGCCCACTCTATGATTAAAGACTATATATATACCTTATGTCTCCTCTAACTGTTCTGGTTTTGGACGTATTAATTCAATATCTTCAATAGTGGACTAATGAATTACTAACTAGTTTTTTTCAATGCCACCTTATTAGGAAAGCTGACCATGCGTACCGTTAGGTTGAACCGAATTTTCTTTTTTTGTGTACTATTGTAGCTAAAATTGCTGTTGATTAAGTTTGGCCGAGTTATTAAAAATAATTTATGCGTGAAAAAAATTGTAAATTATCTTTTTCTGAATGGCTTTTCCTGTAGATTAATGACTTGATTTAGTTATATGAGACTACCATACACATTTAATCAAGTTTTTTATTGATATTACATACATATACTGCGATGATATTCCTTATTTTGACAAATAACTTTTATATTAAATGTATTGACCTCTTAAGGTTAACAGCTATAATAATACAAGGTGATCTATTATTGATAGTTATTATCTCAATATCCAGAGTGATTTTTGTTCACATAACTATTAACCTCACGCTTTACATAAGCTTTAGAATATTAAAACTCGATATTCCATAGTACCGTACTGTTCCGTGCTAAAATGTAGTCGTTACACCCACCTCACTAAACTTGTCTTGATTGGATTAGAATCCCCGGCCATTGACTTGTTTTGGCTTCTAAACGAATTAGACGTTCCGCTAGGTCTAACTATTCTACCAAATTTTGTTTGCTTAACGTTCCATTTTTTACGATGTATTTCTTCGTCTAAAGATTTAATTGGCGTTGCGGTGAACTTTATTTTTCTTTCGAAAGTGAGTTCGTTTGGTGTTGTATAAAATTGCAATTCATTGTTTAATCTATGGTTTATGACTTTTTGAAGGATGTTATTGTTGGATGTTTATTTTGTATGCCGCAATAGTCGTAAAATTATGTAGTATCATTTTTAATATTACCATGATACGCTAGTAAAGTTTATTGATTTCAAGTTTCGACTACAGCTTCTGTTTCAATGCTTGTCACTTGTGACAAAAGAACCCTTATAGGTTCACTTTGTTCTCTGTCTGTCAGTGTGTCAACACCTTTTTTTATCAGGAACGCGTGAAAGTATCAAGTCGAAACTTATATCAAATACTCGGATCTACGGTATCTTTCAGCTGTGAAATAATTAAGTCAACGCGATTAAAAGATACCCTGTTGGCTGTGACTAGGGCCTGTGACTACTGGAACGATGACATTTGCAAAGCAGTGAGCAGTGACTGGAGACAAAGAGCCGAAGATCGGGCTCAGTGGCGTGTCTTGGGGGAGGCCTACCTCCAGCAGGGGACTGATAACGGCTGATACTGATGATGATAAAAAGATATGGACCTTTTGTGTCGCATATTTTAGCATATTTACAGGGACCGTTATTTATCTGTGTATTAAGAAAAAAATTAAAATTTCTTATTACAAACTTATCATTTGTGGTTGGTGCAATAACCGTGTCTATGGAGCAAACGGCAAAGTTAAGTTTGTCCTCTAATCTTGTGTGACAAGTTACACAACTCAAGTAAGAAAAGTATGGAACCCTCGGTGCACTCTTGGCCGATTTTGTTTTTAGGGTTCCGTAGCCGAATGGCAAAAAACGGAACCCTTGTAGATTCGTCATGTCCGTTTGTCTGTCTGTCTGTCTGTATGTCTGTCTGTCTGTCTGTCTGTCTGTCTGTCTGTCTGTGTGTCTGTCTGTCCGTCCGTATGTCACAGCCATTTTATTCCGAAACTGTTAGGACTACAGAATTGAAACTTGGTAGGTAGATGTATTCTGTGAACCGCTTTCCGATTTTTATACAAAAATAAAAAATATAAAAGTTTAAGGGGGGGCATCCCATACATGGAATTGAAACAAAAAAAAAAAATTCTTCAAACCTATACGTGTCATTATTTCTCAAAGTCAATCATTTGAAAGATAGGCGCGTCTAAAGTGGTAAAATGTGTGTCCCCCCCCCCCTCTAACTTTTAAAGTATGGGAGTGAAAAATCTAAAAAAAATATATGCTGTAGATCTCAATAAAAACTAACAACGAAAATTGGTTTGAACGAGATACAATCAGCAGTTTTAGAGATATGGCGACCGCAAAGATAACTTTGTTTTTCATACAAACACTATGAAAAACAAAGTTAATTTTGTAGTTGCGAAAAATCATAGTTATGGTATACTTAACTGTGTTACGGAACCCTACGAGTGCGAGTCCGACTTGCACTTGGCCAGTTTTTTCTTTTATACTCGTACGTCCTCGATTAGGTTAGATATTGATTACTGAGATAGTGATCTAAGTACTTAGATTCTTATCTAAACCATTTCGTATTGTACTTTCTTAATATATATTCGTGTTTATATGGCTACAAGCGCATACCCGACGTGTGATACTACGCTAAAAAATAAATAACATTTCGATTTTCGGCAATTTTTCAAAATTTCAAAATTCTGAAAAATGTTTGTATGGGAAAGGTTGAAAATCGACTTCATGAAAGGACCGAATGTACCTAATGCATTGTTTTAGTCGTCTAAAACCTTCTTCGAATTATTGCCTTTCTAATGAAACCGGTTTGGGGCACTTCGGTTGGATGGTTTCAACGCCTTTAACGGACAAAGTAGAAACATTTCTTGTGATTTTCTATATTTAGATAGATTAATTCATTTCTTACGTGCAATGACGCGTTAATCAATATAAAATTTAAAAAGACACAAAAGGTATGTCTTACACACGTCTGTTATGATATTACTTTCGAATACCTATTGTCATTGTGTGACTCATCTGGTAAACCATTATAAGCCACTATAGAATGTGATTGGACTGCATTTGTAACATTTATATTAACATACAACATTATATTATCTAGTTTCCCAACGCTAGTCAATTGAGTATTCGCAACGGTGGGCCGCCGGGATGTTTTCATTGAAGTTAAATTATGATGAATGCATTCATTGCGGTGTGTGCACTTATTACGCTCGACCTTTTGTTCGGCGAAATTATTATGTTTCATAATTGAAGCTATTGTTGTTTACAATAGTACCGATTGTGATTGCTGATTCCTGAAAAATTGGCGTCTCATTGTTATTGATAAGCCGAAATTTTTACTGCTGTTTAGATTTGCAATATTAGTTTAAGTAATTATATGACCGTGGTATGATAGAAGCTAATATAACAAGCAAGATACTGCAAGCCTATCACGAAGTTTTAATAGGGATTTAAATGAACAATATGACAGAGATGGAGTTATACAACTTACATAGCTGCGTCCCCGTCATTTAGTTCTGAATGAACTTAATGACTGGATAATTAACTGTCTAAGTTCGTGATAGGCCTGCTGGGCTATTGGTGAGCAATGACATCTGCTTATAGCCACATAATATATATATATATATATATATAAATAAATAATAAATAAATAAATTGTTTATTAACCAAAATCATTTACAGACATCTTGTACACTAACTCTTAAACTAAGAAAAACCTTGTGTATATATATATGTATATATATATATATATATATATATATATATATATATATATTTACAAATATATATATATATGTATATATATATGTGTAAATATATATATATATATATATACACATATATATATATATATACAGTTTCGAGTACCATATATATATATATGGTACTCGAAACTGTAGATTGACTTAATTTTGCATATCACTGCTCTTAACTGAACATATTGTTACCTATAAAAATATGGGCTACCGTATTCTCGTTAACCAGGTCGCGCCATTGAGTAAAATGGTCTTGATGATAGCTGCCAAGTGCCAAGCTATACAATTCATAATGAAATTTTAAATGTAATATTAGTGATAAGTACAGACTTGAGATTTCGAGAACTCCGTTGGCGTAAAGGATATTCAGGCTTGGCTTCTAAACGAGAGGTTGCCGGTTCAAATCCTAGCACGTCCAGAGTTTGTGGGATACCATATTATATCGATGTTCTTAGCTTACCACCATCAAGGAGAAAATCTGCCTCAATAACCTTAAGGTGGGAGTTTTGGCGGGAACGTGGAAAAGTGTGTGTGCTCTCATTGTATTTTTTCCTAAAACTGGTGTTCTTCCGCGGTTAATGTGTAATAAATGTGGATTATTAACCATTAAGTGCCGGTGTATGTGTGCGAGTGTAAGGAAACAGCACAATGTTGAAAAACATGCTATTTGCGGTCTCACCAAAATTCCACTGAAAATCTTCAGTAAACACCACATCTTTACTGAAGGTATGACTTAAACTAGACTTTTACTTGAAAACTGACCAGAAATGTGACTTTGATCCATCTCTACGACTTAAATTAATAAAAACTTATACTTGAAACTGGCTAAATACACTAATCGTGTGGAGCCATAATAAAACTAAAAAAAAAACCTTAAGGTGTTCCGGCACCTAACAGCCCTTGGTAATCAGAGTATTCTAGGCTTAGCGTGTTCACCATCTCTCCGACCACATCATTGCTTAACACCAGGTTTGATTGAGGTCAATCGCTAGCCTGTAACATTATTTAAAAAAGTTTATCAGTTTGCGATAAGTCCCAAAATCTAAATATGATATATGACATTTCGTAAACCTCGTAGTCCACTTGACGCTAGCGCCCACAGCGGATAAGTCAAACGGGATAGCGCAGAACAGATAAAAGTACTTCGGCGATAGTTCCCATTAGATGTTGAGTGTTGCATGCTCTGTAATTTAATGAGACACTTTGACCACCAAACCGTTGGTTGAATTACGGAAGAAGTGATGGCACCGTCCACTAGCCGAATTTCTATCAATAAAAAATGTTAGTGCTAGTTCTATTCACTAACTTCTTCTTCTTCTAACTAACTTCTTCGGGAGAAACGTGAAAGTTATTTTCGGATACATAAATGTATATACTTTTATAGCTTGTATCAGCAAGGAGAAAATGTGGGATTTATGTGTTCCGTACCAGTCCGTCCTATAACCTTTTGAACTTGCCCTTCGTATGGTTCACGTAGCTTTCTAGTGGCGAGGCGATGCAGAAACCGACAATTAGAATTTTGAAACTCGTAAGTACAAGGTAAAATTTTATTGGTGGCAAAATGTCATTGTTTAATTAGGTTTTATGAGATATTAATAGTAATATAGGTATTAATTTATCATCAGTTCAAAACCGTCTAGCGTAATGTTGATTAAATTTCTTCTTGTAACTAAATTGTACCTATTTTTAAACAGTGTAACCGCGTTAGGCATCCGTATTACAAGACCGCTAGTTGACGATTGACAATGATTGATCGAACTCCTCGAGTGGAAAGGAATACCTTTCGTAGTTGAGATTTTGTTTTACAAAATGTTTGAAACTTCTGCAAAGTAATTTCAGATCAAGTTTAAGATTAGTAGAGACGAGACAAATTACTTAGAAGAAAATTTATTATTTATAGATAATGTTTTTATTTGTAGGTATTGAATATATAAATAGGACTACCGTATTTTTTAGGGTTCCATACCTTTAAAGGAAAAAAGGAACCCTTATACGATCACTTTATTGTTTCGTCTGTCTGTCTGTCCGTCTGTCAAGAACCTTTTTTTTATTTGCATATCCCTGTAAATAAAATTATGATTTTTATACGTAACTTAAATAACTCAGATCACGCAAATGTTGATTGACAGAGCTTTGCAGTGATGAAATTCTTGGTGTACGTGAACGAAGTTGCGGGTATCAGCTAGTAGGTATATAAACATACCTTTTACTAACTATAAAAATTCAAAAGCATGACTCTATATGAATAATCGAGCAGGATGATCGTGCACTGACATCAGCGGTATACCAACGCGGAAAGGTTACTGCTTCCCGGTCGGCCGCGAAAGGTTGCATGAAACTGGTTTAGAGCAGTTTGACCATACTCGGGTGATTCATCATCTAAGTACTTGAGACGTTTACTGTTTAGTTGTTAATATAAACCATGGTTTATTTTAACTCTCACATAAAAGGTATTCAATGTCCGATTCGATACTTCTTTCATCGTAATAATATTTCTTGATTGAGATATGAGTTGTAATCGCAATATCACCTATAGGTTAAACGTAAAGGAAAAATATAACTTGTATCATTTTACTGACTCCTATAATATAAATATTAGTAGTTCTGTGAGAACAGTAGACTTTACTTGCCCTTATGAAAATTGAAATCCGTCCATATATAACGTTTCAACAAAATTCAACCCCTTTCTCCCCGCCACTCCCCCTTCTTGGATTTTTTTTCGCCACAACTTATGTAGAAAGAAATCCTTAGTGTGCTTTTAAAATGTGGTTGAAATCCGTCGATAAATGACGCTACAGCAAACTGCCCGTTCCCCCCCTCCACACCCTATTTTTTTTTCGCAACTTATTGTGTCAAATGAAGTTCTTTGACTGAAATTGCCCCCTCCAAATCCCTATTTTCTCCCCAATCAATAAAACGTAATAGACAAAAAATCTTAAATAAATCTAGGAAGTCGTGTGTCGTTCGTCAAAATCAGTTGAATAAAACTGGCCAAGTGCGAGTCAGACTTTGTCCCGCACACGGAGGGTTCCGAACGCCATCTATCGAATTTCTAATGAACTTCTAACACCAACTAAGTAAACGTTAACACAAAGGTAGAATAGTATTATATAGTAGTAATAGTAATAATAGTAATTGTAGTAATTAATATTATTAAATATCTGGTTGACCGAGCTTTGCTCGGTATTTTTTGCCACTTAAACAGACAAATATGACTGTTCCCGACATCTATTGACGAATAATAATACTATTTTTTTTAATTGAGAGCAACTAACTGCTTTACTGAAACAGTACTTCTACTCGCCAATAGATGTCGGGAAGAGTCATATTTTCAGTTGATTATCAATAAATTTGATTATTGAAAACACGAATAAAACAACATTTTCTGAAAGCCTAGCTAGATCGATTTATCGCCCCCGAAATCCCCTGTAGGTATACTAAATTTTATTTAATCGTTGGAGCCGCTTCCGATATTCAGATTAAGGTAAAGACGATAGCGCCATCTTAGCAACTAGATAGGTGGCGCTGCGCTATCGTAAAAAACTTTTTTAAAACTTTTCTTTAATTTTTAACTTTGTTCTGTTTTTAGTACTTGTTGTTATAGCGGCAACAGAAATACATCATCTGTGAAAATTTCAACCGTCTAACTATCACGGTTCATGAGATACAGCCTGGTGACAGACGGACAGACAGACAGACAGACAGACAGACAGACAGACAGACAGACAGACAGACAGACAGACAGACAGACAGACAGACAGACATACAGACAGACAGACAGACAGACAGACAGACAGACAGACAGACGGACGGACGGACGGACGGACGGACGGACGGACGGACGGACGGACGGACGGACGGACGGACGGACAGACAGACAGACAGACAGACAGACAGACAGACAGACAGACAGACAGACAGACAGACAGACAGACAGACAGACAGACAGACAGACAGACAGACAGACAGACAGACAGACAGACAGACAGACATACAGACAGACAGACAGACAGACAGACAGACAGACGGACGGACGGACGGACGGACGGACGGACGGACGGACGGACGGACGGACGGACGGACGGACGGACGGACGGACGGATGGACGGACGGACGGACGGACGGACGGACGGACAGACGGACAGACGGGCAGACGGACAGACGGACAGACGGACAGACGGACAGACGGACAGACGGACGGACGGACAGACGGACAGACGGACGGACGGACAGACGGACAGACGGACAGACGGACGGACGAACAAACGGACAGACGGACAGACGGACGGACGGACGGACGGACGGACGGACGGTCGGACGGACGGACGGACGGACGGACGGACGGACGGACGGACGGACAGACAGACGGACGGACGGACGGCCGGACGGACGGACAGACGGACGGACGGACAGACAGACGGACGGACGGACAGACAGACGGACGGACGGACGGACAGACAGACGGACGGACGGACAGACAGACGGACGGACGGACGGACGCACAGACAGACGGACGGACGGACGGACGGACAGACGGACGGACGGACGGACGGACAGACAGACGGACGGACGGACAGACAGACGGACGGACGGACGGACGGACGGACAGCGGAGTCTCAGTAATAGGGTTCCGTTGGTACCCTTTGGGTTCGGAACCCTAAAAATGCGATCTGTAGGCGAGAACAGACAGATAAATATCCGGACAAAACAATTTTTGGCCTAGTCGAAACTGATATGCTTTGCTCGCTTATAATATACTCGCTCGGCCAACTACAAATTTGCTTGCTGATATTTAATTAATTAAAATCAATCGTCGTCTAATCGTTTTACCAATTTTGTTTTTTTTTCTATTTAAAAGACATTAAGAAACTTGACCATGATATTACTTAATGATAAGTTACGATGCAATTAAATATTATATTTACACTTGTCTAGGCGTAAAAACTCGTTGTGGGATTAGGCTCGGAGCTGTTGTGCTATAGCGTGTACTATTATTTATTCTTAGGCTATAGCTGGCGCGGCACATGATATAAAACGTTAAAAAACATTTACGTGAATATTATAAGCAATGTTTCCCTCGCTTTTGTAATCTGATACTTTCCATGACATTAAGCAGGGGACACAATAACTTGCCGATCGGTCTAGCGAAAGCCCTCGGCACTTTCACCGCAACCTCCGACCTTTGACCGTGGATGTGGGATCCTCTCTATCGATTGTACCTGTCGACTCATGCGGTTCACCGTTAGTGTGCACCGTGCCTTATGTTAAGTCATCGATACTAATGAAAAGTTTTTTTTTTGGAGAGGCATTCTTCTTATAACTTGCCTTGCATTTTCCATGCTTTTAACCTTCCGCGCAAGAAGAAAGTGTGTTATAAGTTTGACGTGTGTATCTGTGTATGTGTATGTCTGTCTGTGGCATCGTAGCACCTTAACGGATGAACCGCCGATTTGCGTTTAGTTTTTTGTGTTTGATAGATGTCTTAATCGAGAGTTTCCTTTGTTTTAATTTATGAAAATCCGTGCAGCCGTTTTAAAACTATGAGCGGTTTTCTAGACGATGTCGCTATGAAATTAATGTTCATAGCTCCGATCAATTCGAATTTCGGTATCCATTACTTTATAGATTTTATCAGAACATGGTAGCATTGACCTGATGCTGGGACATCTCCTGGAATCTACATATCGAACGCCTCACAAACTTACAGCAGTGGCGTCAGTTTTGGGCTCATTGGAATGGTTTCAATGAACAGAACATATAAATTAGTTAGGGGTGATTTTAATTATTTTAAATTAAAGGTTTTTAAATATTTTTTTTTAATTTATCGTTGAATCACTGATTTCCGGTCGTAAATACAACAAAAACTTACTTACTAACATAACAAAATTAATTATGACTCAACTAGTTAAGTTGTAATTATTATACTATCGCCACTCATTATGATTACATCTAAACGCTTCAGCTCACGAACGCATTCATATTAAATATTCACCCCACGTTTCATAAAGCTGCCATGGTTACTTTTATTTTAAGGCTATTATTAAGCAAAGCACTGTTATTAAATTTTGCACTAACGATAACGAAGGGCTCGACCCATTATACTCGTATCTTCTGCTTTGTTATTTTTTTGTTGGACAGAGCTGCGCTTAACCACTATCTCACAAGGTGATCATGAAATCAAACCCTTTAGTCTAAGTAAGAAACATTTTCTGGAAATAGAAGAATAGTTTGAATTCCCGCCGTGAACCATTTGTATTTTTTTTTTTGGAAAAAATTCAGCTGGCCTTCTGGTGAACGAAAAACATCACTAAGAAACCCTCAACTCCCTCATAGTGTCTACTTGGCCAGCTACCACCTGCAAGTTGGAAAATCTGTCACCACACATTTAATGTGTTACCGCAGCCTGCTGTGCTTGAAAGCCAGTTCCCATTCTAGGCTTAGCGTTCTACCATTCTCGTTCACATTATCACTTACCAACAGGAGAGATAGTGGTCAAACGGCAACAAAACAACCAGGGATCACGTGTAGGATCAAGGTAAGACTATGGACGCAGGAAGTTAACAAAAACACTCCTATGGGTGACAATGATGTCAATTATCATTAAGATAGAAGATTAAGATCAAATTATATAATATAACGTACAAAGCAAGACTCGTATTTCATTCAACTTGATGTAAGAACTTGCTCATAAAAGTCCAAGTATGAAATTATAACCGACTTTTCTTTTGTTTCAGGTCGGTATTAAACCTCTCGGATCGCGTTTCTCGTGTAAACAAACCTGAAGTAAGTCGACACTCATATATTGTTCTTAACTCTATTATCCAATCATCTTCGTGTAGCGGCGCCCTGTTACATGCTTGAGCATGTGAGAACGTGTAATTACAATTTTGCAATTACATAACATGCTTTGCGCCTGGTGAGCTTATTCCGGTAGATGATGTACGTTTTATGTATGTAGATGTGATTTTAAGGATTTTATCATTTTCTTTCAACTGTTTTCATGTTTTGATTTAATCCCTTACAATCTAGTATTTGACAATCGTTTGGCAACGAAGCGGTCTATGCTCTATGGTCTATGGTCTATATGGAATTATGCTTGTTTATATCCACACATGTAGGTCTAGACAAAATATGTTTCTGTGAATGCTATTCACGCCAGACGCTAACATAAGATTGTATAGATTGCATTGATGTAGTACTAATTTACATCAATAATTGTGGAATGTTTTTTTCTAGTCCTGCTGGAGTACAATCTATTATCTATTATATCTATCAGCGCATTGATCCGTCATTTTTAGGGTTCCGTACCCAAAGGGTAAAACGGGACCCTATTACTAAGACTCCGCTGTCCGTCTGTCTGTCTGTCTGTCTGTCTGTCTGTCTGTCTGTACGTCTGTCACCAGGCTGTATCTCATGAACCGTGATAGTTAGACAGTTGAAATATTCACAGATGATGTATTTCTGTTGCCGCTATAACAACAAATACTAAAAACAGAATGAAGTTAAAAATAATAGAGGTTCCCCATACAAGAAACGTGTTTTTTTCGGCATTTTACGCCATCTATGAACGCTTAGTTAGGTAAACGTCCCATAGATGGCGTTATATTGAAATGTCGATCCCTAACACCTTTGTTAGACGTTAGATGGCGTTATAAGTAATAAAATGTTTATTAATTATTATTTTTCGCTGGCGAAAAATGATAGTGGTATTTTTTGCTCAATCTTATAAAATACTGTAGTGTGTTACGGAACCCTTCTAGTGCGAGTCCGACTTGCACTTGGCCAGTTTATTTAATATCATAATATAGGATAGCGTTTGACTATTTCAGGCTTATATATATATATATATTCTATAGGCTATTTCACCTGTTGATAAGTGATGATGTGGTCGAGCATGGTAGCAGGCTAGGCCGAGAATGTAAACTGGATCTCAAGGATAGCTGCCGGAACGCATTAGATGTTTGGCAACAGCTTTTCTAACTTGAGGGTAGTAGCTGCCAGGGGGACACTGAATAGTGTCCTACCTCCATGTAGACTTATATAAAAAAAGCTAGTTAGTACAACATCAGAATTCGCACCATGTTATTACAAAGTTACAATAAATATTTTAATTGTACCTACACACAAGTGATCACCGTAATTTTTTGATGGCACACAATATTTTTATTTTCAATACCATAATAAAACATGAATAATGTAAACGCGATGAGAGATAAAATAATAAATTATGTATCGTTTCGGCTACGTGTCGTGATTATTTCAGTGATACTGAAATTTATTCAGCGCCGTAAATAAAGAACGCCAGTTGGTACTGTAAAACCAATTTTATAGATAAACATTTTATATTATATGGAATTCAAGGATAATCAATAATATATATTACACAATTCTATTAATAATTATCCTCGGGGAAAATGCGAGGAGGTTGTATTCTTTGACTTGGTTTACCGCCAAAATACGCAGGATATTTACACCATCCTTTGCAGTCTCGAAATATTATTTTATTTTAGGTTTTCTAGAAAAAATGTTAATGCAAGAGAAATAAAGAGCATGTTTCTGTTATTACTAATGCATCTTATTGAACCTGTAGCTATAGTCTTGATTGATTTCCAAAGCGTGCCATATCTCAAAGACGTACAAAAAACACATACAAAAAACTTTTTTTTTCGATATATAAACAGAGCTACTTACCCCAAGGTCTTCTGAAAACTAACACACTCATTCAAACACCCAAAACACGGCGAGATAAACTATTGCATTATTGGTCCCTTCACACACAAGTCTTAAAAATTGAATTTTACACGCGAATACGGATAAAGTGCGCCAAAACACTATAATAATAAGGTAAAAAACACAATCGTGTTTGAAAGGACGGTATATGTCTACACACTCACTTTTTCGTTCTTCTGTCATACTCTTATCTATGAAGCTCGCTTCTCACGGTTGTTCATATTGCGAACAGACACAGGCCAGCCCGCACCAACACAACATACAGTGTAGAGTCCGTAGTAACTATTATATATTCTGTGTAGAGTGACGTTCGTGAAAGTGCGGGCAAATCCGAAGCGGGTAAAGGCAGGTAAAGTAGTGCGTGGCTGTAACAGCGTGGTCGTCACCGTGCTTTTGATAATCCGTGGAATCGCGCACCGTGGGAACTTGGGAAGCAAGCTTATATGAAAAGTTATGAAAGCCATCTTGAAAAATAAATAACCTTTATTGCAAAGCTAAAAGCATACACTTTAGGAGCAACAACATCTTTTACCTTTTTACGATAGTCGTGAAAGAAAATTTTCCTGAATTGGAACGCGTTTTTATTATTAACATGACACGAAAGGGGTGAATTTTATGGATGTCGACATGATGTCGACCGTTTTAGTTCAAGGTGAAGTGTTCAACCTAATTTGAGTTATACTACTGATTAATAAAATATGCTGATGTTATATTGAAATATGTTTTGTTATGATAATAACTATTTTAATAACCTTCGCGTCGGATATTATGCTTTAAGTATTTGCAACATTATATTCAAGTCTTTATACTTAGTCATACAGTTATAATTTATGTATTTAGGCTATCCATTAACAGTTACATTATGACTTATTCTAATACTTGATCAACTTTACTTGCTTAATGCATTATTAATTTAAGGACAGCACCTCCTGCTTTTAAACAAAACTATTATAATATTTAAAAATATTTGTGCACTATTACGCCAAGCCAAAGCTTGAAGTACTTTCATTTTGAAAACATGGTTTGATTTAAAAAAAAATTATATTCATTAATTTTATGCTTTTTCCCTTATTTTATTTGAATGACTAACATTGTGTTGAGGTACACGATACGATTTTTTTTTAATTACATACTCGGATAACCCTACATATGTAAGAATTGTGATGATTGTGTCACATAGTTTTACCAGAACTATTATTGAACGAAATTTGATAATATGCCATGGAAGATAGATTTAAGCCTGGCAACAAAAATATATTTGAATATATTTCGTCATTATCACCACTGTTAATACAGGTACCAAATATAAAACAAAAGCTATAAACGTTATAAAGGGAAATACTCTTTACTCATTTTGGGAAATAGGTCAAAAAGCGTGACAGCACTTCAAAGATTTCCTCACGCCACAAAGTTTAGTAATATAATATTTTAAGTACTAAAGCTGATTATAAGTATAACCGAAATAATCAGTGTGTATCATGTAAACCTTCTTAATTACCGTTATCATGGCACCCACATGAGTTTCTAATTATTAAACAAAGTCTTTTTGCCTTGCCACGTCTGTCTGTCTTTATGACTCTCTGCACGCAATACACTCAAAACCACCGTACGGATTTTCATACGGTTTTAACCCCGGAAAAAGTGAATCTAGGAGGAGATAAATTAGCTGAAATTTCGAGTTTATTTATGACTAATTCATAATTTATTTTTAAAAACGGAAGACAATATTTAAATCGATCTTGATAAAAACATTGTCGCCAGTACTTTTCTCATAAGTCCAACAAACGAAGGAAAGAAGGAGTTCTATTTAATTTTTGAATCAATACAGAATTGAAGCACGGTATTGAAACGTCAAGACAAACAACCCTTTAGCCTCGTTCCGCATTCCCCTTGTTGTTTTCTAATTATCTTGCCCCAACGGTATTGAAAATCAAACAGAAACAGCACCAGAGGCGAACGAATGTACCCAATTAAACAGACAATCGTAAACACATATCGAGTACGAGTTAATACGTAGCAGAACTAGTAAATTACATAAACAAAAGAATGACAATGTGCACAATATTTGGTCATACTTGCTAAAGTTCAATTTCAGAGCTTGCAATTTAGAAAGTCTTTAGTTTAGTATTTAATATACGCATATACACGTCTAAAATTTTAAAATAAATCATAATCAATTAACATGTAAACATAGAAAAAGCATAGGTATTAAAAAAAATAAACAAAAGTAGTGAGTCATTCAGCTGTCATCCAATTATTTTGTACATTAACTATTTCAAAATTTCAATATGACTTATATATGGTGAGCTTTAAAAAATGTGCTTTTACATATAAAGCAAAATAGAGACGACAAGGGTCTTAAGAGCTGTCTTTGGCTTAGTTTAGTTTAGCTTGATGTTTAGTAAAGCAACATTAGAAAAGAGACCACTGTTACATTCGTATTAGAACTAGTATATAGTTCGAAAAACAATATTAGCTGTCAAGCATATTAAACGTTAACAATTTCTAATTTATTAAAATCGTGTAGTTCTACTATATAGTTTACAACTGTTATCAAACGAACACGTAATTATTCGACGCATCTACTTGTTGTTTGGTATTTTCCCTCGTTTCCATTTGTTTGCCCTGTATCCTCAGCCTTAAATACATGTGCAAATAAATAGAGACTTTCCGCGAACAAACTGGAGTTTAATACTTCAGATTGAAAGTTAATTACGTTTTCAAATTCACGAGGCGAGCGTGCCAATTGTAGGCGAAATTAACACGAACAGAGGTTTCGAGGAAAATAATGCCATCACCAGTAGCTTATAGTAGGTACTTGCACTTTTGTTTGATTGAATTTCTTAGTATATTTTTAAATAAATTAGCGTTGGATGTTTGTCATACTGCCGCGAGTACAGCTCCAACAAAACCAACAACAATACTTTACTATATTTCTTCAGGGGGTATGACAGTGAATAACTATTCGATCGTGAAATAGAAATGTATTTAGTACGAAGGACAAAGTGGCCAATGAAATTACAGATTATTTGAAATTAAACGTCAAAATCTTTTAATCAATCTTTCGTTTTCAATCAATTGATTTTTTAAAATTTTTTTGACGCCAATTTTTTTTTCCAATTTTTTTTATCTGTTACCTAGTCTAGCGTTTGACCACTTTTTCGCCTGGTGGCAAGAGATGATGTGGTCAAAGATGGTAAACACGCTAGGTCTAGAATATCTACTCGATCCTCAAGGGTTGTGTTCTCGATTCTCAACGCTTCGTTTAATAGTAATGAGATATCTACGCCATGTAGATAAATCATTATAAGAAATAAAAACTAAATAGGCAAATGGCAGCAAAAATAACTCATGACAAATTCTGCAGTTTGCGTAGCAATCATCGTAAATATTAAAAAAATATTTATGGATTAATCATTTGCAGGCTGGTAAATAAATGGTAAATCATGTTCGTCGTTCCAATATTTTGTGACATGTTTCTATCCTGTCATATAAATAAATTGCTGAGTTTTATGTAAAGATTTGATTATATAAGGCAATTTTTTTTAAGCAAAGAAGAATTTTGAAAATCAGTCCGCAATTGACAGAGGAATTGATGATTTAAAAAAAACATACTGACGAACTGAGAACCTCCTCTTTTTGATGTCGGTAAAGTCCATCATCATCAGCCGGTTTTATTCCATTGCTGGACGTAGGCCTCTCCCAAGATGCGTCACTAAGCCCGATCTTCGGCTCATCTTTTCCAGTCACTGTCCACCGCTTTGCGTATGAATGTCGTCGCTCCACATGGTATAAGACTATACACTAAGGTAATAATAATTATTCATATAAAAAAAACGTGTGTGTACTCATGTACACGCGTTAGAAGTTATACTTCTGTGGCGTATGGAAAAAAAATAACTAAAATGCAGTAGTGATTAACGATAAATATTAAAATTAATAATAAATAACAAATTCACTCTCATCATTTTTCTCTATAGCGCCAAAAGAAGTATAACTTCAATAAAAAGGCAATACAAAACTAAAATTTGTACTTTTACGACATATTTTCTGGAACGATATGGAATCCCAGTGCCTTTCGACACGTGTTTCAGTCTCTTCCGAGTAGAGAGCATACACAGGACATTAACATTAACTTCATCATCATTAACTTCATCGACAGTAAATAAATAAATAATTTATGAGGCAATATCTAGTGTCAGATATGAATATTTTACAAAATCGATGTACAACATCCACTCACATACAAAAAATTGTTTAAAAAACAGTAATATTTAAGACAATTAATAATTGTGACAACAAAAGTGAATCTTATATCTAAGCAATACTGCTGTAATAAACATAAAGAAACGTTTATGATTCATCTATAGTCTATCTATACGCAATCAGATGGCTTTGGTGCGAGCTTCCATAATTGCCCAAGCATTCTACTTTGGAGCCGGTAAGCCGCAATATGCAATTAAATTTAAATAAGAAATTACGTGGCATTTTGCAGACGATGTCAGGGTTCACAGACAAAAGAATTATTGGGTTGAAAGAGGTGGCAATCAATGTAAAAAAATCTTCGTTGTATCTGTAGTATTATCAAAAGCAGTCAGTGCTTACCAGTTTTGGTAGGCGAGTTGGGGTGATTGCGCTAGATGTGGATTGGATTAAAGTCAGTTGTGCAGCGCCGCCCAACCGCCGTCTTTCATTTTCAGACAAACCCCATCCTACCTTGGACTGCATCGTCACTGAGATAGTGATCACTTCACCTTGTCTACTCGGAATTAAAAAAAATGTTATAAGAATATACAACGCGTTTTTTTTAACAGCGAATACATATATTATCATATCGCGGTGAAATATTGTGACTAACTAAATAAAAATCTGATAGATTCATTAGTCACTTCTAGCTACAATTATCTCAGCAACGTCAAAAAGCTTACCTTCACATCTTACAAGCTTGGACGCCTCGCACTATCCGTTTTAACCCAGGGTTACTACCGCGTACCTGTAAGATGTGGAATGACTTGCCCGCCCCGATCTTTCCATCTAGCTACAGGATAAAAAGGGTATCAACAGCACTCATGATAAATTGTGAAACACAATCCAAAATGTCATCGTACCGACAGGACTTGAACCCGCAACCTCCGGAATAACATGTTCCGGTGTTTTGCCAATTAAGCCACAGTGCGAAGTATCGTTACGACGAAATTAGTGGATTTTCAAATCCTCAAATCCTCATGGTGTTGCATTTGTTCATAAGCGATGGTAGCCGCTTACCATCAAGAGGGTTGTCTACTTGTTTGCCCACTATTACATTAAAAAAATGTCTCATTGGAAGCATCTAATCAGTTGCAAGTTTCAAAGCACTGCATTTACATTTTCGAGTTAAAAAACTAAAAGAACCAACTTAGAATTCCGCGCTATTAATTTTCAGTACCAAGTTTGAGATGTTTATCTCAATATCTCTGGAGATACTTATCAAATCTCGATGAAATTATTAAAGTACCATTTTTGGGATATCTCTTTTCCAACAAATTAAAGAATCATTAAAATCGGTTCATAAACGACGACGTTATCCACGAAAAAAAAAAAGATAATATTGAGTACTATCTATTTGAATTCCTAAACGAATGCGATATGAGTAAGAAGGTACCAACAATTTGTATATCAGAACGGAGCTAATACAAATAAATTCAAGTAATACTGCACTGCGAGATGAAAATGTATGATCATAACTCGCTGCAAAGCGTAAAATATTTTTCAGAAATGTAGCGAGATTCTAACAATAGAGTGGTACTAGAATAATAAAGCGTAATGCATATTATATTACTAACAAACAATTTATGAGAAGGATTTTTAGTGGCATATAGCTAAGATTTTAATAAAGCTAAAGTTATATTAATTTCAGGGCTACGAGTATATTGTGTCAAGGTATTTTTGTAGAACTGTTTTATAAGGCAAGGGCTTTTATTAATTTTGTCTGAAAATTGTAGTGTTCTAATAAACATGAAACAATAATTAAAATAGATTTTATGGATATGTATGTACCTTACAACAAGCCTCTAATTTTTCAATAAAATAACGGAACCAAGGCCACCAATTTTTACTTCTGGCCTAAAGTATATAAGCAATACTTTGATTTAAGATCATTTAAAAAAACTAAAAGAACCGAATTCAATGCCGCGCTATTAATTTTGAGGTGTTTATCTCCATATCTCTGGAGATACTTATCAGACCTCGATGAATAATAATAATCAAAATCGGCTGATACTGGACGAAGTTATCCACGAAAAATCATAAAAAAATATATATATACGGTCAAATTGAAAAACCTTCTCCTTATTTAACCGACTTCAAAAAAAGGAGGAGGTTTCTCAATTCGACCGTATATATATATATATATATATATATATATATATATATATATATATATATATATATATATTTAAGTTTGTTCGCGGATAACTTCGTCGTTTATGAACCGATTATGATTATTCTTTTTTTGTTGGAAAGGAAATATCTAAAGTGTGGTACCATAGTATTTTTATCGAGGTCTAATAAGTATCTCCAGAGATATGGAAATAAACACCTCAAAATTGCTACTGAAAATTAATAGCGCGGCATTGAAGTCAGTTATTTTTTTAGTTTTTTAAACGATCTTATTATTTTGAGTCGGTTAATAAAATTCATTTACACTTAAAATATACAAATTTTAACGATACTCCATAATTATAAATTCGTCAACCTATTTAGACTAAAGTCACAAAGCACAAAAAATATACATCTGAAGAATATTTACGCTCATTCTGAGGTACACGTATATTATTTAGTCTAGTAAAAACAAGGCGAAAAACATAGCTGCTTCATTATTTAATAGGTTTTGTGTTACACACGCTAATTAGAAGATTTATTTACGCAGCTGTATGTAATTTGGTGATCATGAGAAAGTTAATGAAATTAAGTAAACTCATATACTTCTCTTATCAGTTAATAATATATGCTGAGATTTTTTTCTTTAAATTAGGTAAAGTATTTTATTCTTTACTCAGTTGTGAATATCTATAATTTGATTAGGCGTATCAGAAACCGGGTCGAATAAAAATTCAACATTAATTTATCTTTTTTTTCCGTTTCAAATAATTACGTAATTGAAAATTTACAGAATAAACTAGAAGCTAACCTAGAAGTGAAGCCACTAAATCACTCTAGTGTGGTTCCACACGCCAGCAATTTGATAGTTACTCTGAGAACGTTGCTGCATCGATATCGTCTCTTATAAATGTCTTATTAATTATTTATAATACTATAAGAATCTTTGTCCTGACATACTGACTGACTCACTGACTCACTGACAGACAACGCACAGCCTAAACCGCTGGTCGTAGAGACTTGAAATTTGGAGGGTATATTTGTCTTAGTACGTAAGGGTGTACTAAGAAAGGATTTTCCAAAATTCACCCCTTAAGGGGATGAAATGGGGGTTCAAAGTTTGTATGGAGAAACAAGATTAGATCGTCTTTTCTATCCGAAACATCACATAAGTGCTTCAGTAAAAAAATAAGTAAAGACGTGTTTCAGGTTTTTTTGGAATTCCACCCCTAAGAGGGTGAAATGGGGTAATAAAGTGTAAAATCAATATTGTTTCGGATTACGCTGAAATTTGGCATGCAGATAGTTATTACGACGTTAATTCCCTCTAAGAAAGGATTTTCCAAAATTAACCCTCTAAGGGGATGAAACGGGGGTTCAAAGTTTATATGGAGAAACAAGATTAGATAGTCTTTTCTATCCGAAACTTCACACAAGTGCTTCAGTAAAAAAATAAGTAAACACGTGTTTCAGGTTTTTTTGAAATTCCACACCTGAGAGGGTGAAATGGGGTAATCATCATCATCATCAGCCTGTATCAGTCCACTGCTGGACATAGGCCTCTCCCAAGATGCGCCACTGAGCCCGATCTTCGGCTCTTCTCTTCCAGTCACTGCCCACCGCTTTGCGTATGTCGTCGCTCCACCTGGTCACAGGACGTCCTACGCTACGTTTGCCGATTCGCGGTCTCCACTCTAGGACAAGTCTGCCCCAACGGTTATCAGTCCTGCGGCAGATATGACCAGCCCACTGCCACTTCAGCTTGCTAATCCGTTGAGCTATGTCGATAACTTTAGTTCTCTGGCGAATTACTTCGTTCCGGATTCGATCCCGCAGAGAAATACCGAGCATAGCTCTCTCCATAGCTCGCTGAGCGACTTTAAACTGGTGGACCAGTCGGACTGTGAGTGTCCACGTCTCGGCTCCGTATGTCATCACAGGTAGGACGCACTGGTTAAAGACTTTTGTCTTTAGACACTGTGGTATCGGCGACGAGAAGACTCGACGGAGTTTTCCGAATGCTGCCCAGCCCAGCTGAATTCTTCTCTGGATTTCCTTCTCGAAGTTATGTTTGCCTAGTTGGAGCGTTTGCCCTAGGTAAACATACTTAGTGACAACTTCGAGTGGGATTCCATCTACGGCAATCGGTTCCGGAACAACGTGCTCGTTGTACATGACTTTGGTTTTGTCCAAATTCACCGGAGACCGATGCTACGAGAAGAATCAGCTAGGCCATTCAACATCCTTTGTAGGTCCTGCAGCGTCTCTGCCATAATGACGATGTCATCTGCGAATCGTAAGTGAGAGATGTACCTGCCGTTGATGTTAATGCCACGATCTTTCCAGTCCAGCGTCTTAAACATATCCTCCAAGGCGTTAGTGAACAGTTTCGGGGATATGACGTCCCCCTGTCTCACTCCTCGACGCAGGTGGACATGTTTAGTTCGCTGGTTCTGTACTTGTACAGTCATCGTTGCGGCATTATATAGACATCTCATCACTTCGATATATCGCCAGTCGACTTGGCAACGCTGCAAGGACTCGAGAACAGACCAGGTTTCGATTGAGTCAAAGGCCTTCTCATAGTCCACAAATGCTAAGCACAGGGGCCGATTGTACTCTTCGGTCTTCTGTACAATCTGCCGCACCGTGTGGATGTGGTCTATGGTGCCGTAACCGCTTCGAAACCCGGCCTGTTCCGGAGGTTGAAACTCGTCGAGTCTTCGCGCAAGACGGTTCGTGATGACCCTTGAAAACAGCTTGTAGACATGGCTCAGAAGCGAAATTGGGCGATAGTTTTTCAATAGGGTTTTGTCTCCTTTTTTGAAAAACAAAACCACCATGCTTCTGTTCCATGCCTGTGGAGTTCTCCCAGTAAAAAGAACGGAATTAAATAGCTGCTGAAGCTGTTGAACTGCTGGAGCTCCTCCGGCTTTTAAAAGCTCCGTTGTGATTCCGTCTTCTCCTGGGGCTTTTCCATTTTTGAGTTGTTTAAGGGCCATCACGATTTCGTCTCGGCTAATTTCAGGCAGATCTTCTGTGAAGTGGCGGGTTAAGGTGGCTCTAGAATCCTCAGTATCGGGTTCGGGCCTTGAAGCATGCGATGCGTAGAGCTTGCCGTAGAAGTCTTCGACTTCCGACAGAATCTCCGGCTTGGATGCGACGACGTTCCCCGTTGACGTTGTCAGCTTTGTGAGGTGGCTTCTACCCAGAGGCTGGACGAACACTTTCGACCCCCGATTCTGCTCAATTGATTCTTTAATCAAGAGCGTGTTAGAGGATCGGAGGTCGCGTCGTACCAGCTTCTTTATGGATTTGTTGCGCACCAGGTTAGTTGACAAAGCTGACAAAGGGTCTGTTCGTCTCTCTTCCATTAGCCGAAGTGTTTCTGCCGAGAGTTTGGACTTTTTGCCCGTACGCTTGCTCTCGCAAAACTTCGTCCCTTCATCCCTGAGGATTTCCACCACTTCTTCGAGTTTCTGGTCTACGTCATCTGTGGTTTCCAAGGCAGCGAATCGATTTTCCAATTTTAATTGGAATGTTTCGGACCCAACAACGGTTTGGAGTAGGTTCGGACGGAGCGTAGACTTCATCAATCGGAATCTCTCGGCTTTAAAGTCGATATCCAGAGTGCCTCGTACCAGTCGGTGATCACTTCCAGTATTAAACCTAGTGATCACTGAGACGTCTCTGAATATGCGCCGTTTGTCCGTAATGATGAAGTCAATCTCGTTTTTAGTCACAAAGTCGGGGCTTTGCCACGTCCATTTCCTTTGGGGCTGTTTCTTGAAGAACGAGTTCATCAAGAAAAGCCCCTGAAGAAAAAATGGGGTAATAAACTGTGAAAATCTATATTATTTCGGATTGCGCTGAAATTTGGCACGCAGATAGTTATTAAGACGTTAGTTCCCTCTGAGAAAGGATTTTCCAAATTAACCCTCGCAGGGGATGAAACGGGGGTTCAAAGTTTGTATGGAGAAACAAGATTAGATAGTCTTTTCTATCCGAAACTCCACACAAGTGCTTCAGTAAAAAAATAAGTAAATACGTGTTTCAGGTTTTTTTGAAATTCCACCCTTAAGAGGGTGAAATGGGGTAATAAAGTGTAAAATCAATATTGTTTCGGATTACGCTGAAATTTGGCATGCAGATAGTTATTAAGACGTTAGTTCCCTCTGAGAAAGGATTTTCCAAATTAACCCTCGCAGGGGATGAAACGGGGGTTCAAAGTTTGTATGGAGAAACAAGATTAGATAGTCTTTTCTATCCGAAACTCCACACAAGTGCTTCAGTAAAAAAATAAGTAAATACGTGTTTCAGGTTTTTTTGAAATTCCACCCTTAAGAGGGTGAAATGGGGTAATAAAGTGTAAAATCAATATTGTTTCGGATTACGCTGAAATTTGGCATGCAGATAGTTATTACGACGTTAATTCCCTCTAAGAAAGGATTTTCCAAAATTAACCCTCTAAGGGGATGAAACGGGGGTTCAAAGTTAATATGGAGAAACAAGATTAGATAGTCTTTTCTATCCGAAACTTCACACAAGTGCTTCAGTAAAAAAATAAGTAAACACGTGTTTCAGGTTTTTTTGAAATTCCACCCTTAAGAGGGTGAAATGGGGTAATAAAGTGTAAAATCAATATTGTTTCGGATTACGCTGAAATTTGGCATGCAGATAGTTATTACGACGTTAGATCCCTCTTTCAAAGGATTTCCCAAAATTAACCCTCGAAGGGGATGAAACGGGGGTTGAAAGTTTGTATGGAGAAACCAGATTAGATAGTCTTTTCTATCCGAAACTTCACACAAGTGCTTCAGTACAAAAATAAGTAAACACGTGTTTCAGGTTTTTTTGTAATTCCACCCCTAAGAGGGTGAAATGGGGTAATAAAGTGTAAAAATCAATATTGTTTCGGATTGCGCTGAAATTTGGCATGCAGATAGTTATTAATTACGACGTTAGTTCCCTCTGAGAAAGGTTTTCCAAAATTCATCCCTGAAGAGGATGAAACGAGGGTTCAAAGTTTGTATGGAGAAACAAGAATTGATTGTCTCTTATATTCGAAACTTTACACAAGTAGTTTAGTAAATAAATGAGTAAATACGTGTTTCAGGCTTTTTGAAATTCTATTCCTAAAAGGGTGAAGTGGAGTAACAATGTCTGAAATCAATATTGTTTCGGATTGCGCTGATATTTTGCATCCAGATAGAAATTTTGACGTAGGTATCCACTGAGAAAGGATTTTTCAAAATTCACTCTTCAAGGGATGAAGCGGGGGTTCAAATTTTGGATAGTCATTTTATTCGACATTTCACACAAGTACTTCTGTAAATAAATAAGTAAATACCAGTTTCAGACTTTTTCAAAATGCCACCCTAAAAGAGTGAACTGGGGTAAAAAAGTCTGAAAATCAATATAGTTTCGGATTGCGCTTTATTGGGTTTTTCGGGTTTTAAAAATATGAATCCTGATTTGTCTTAGTCACGCGATAACATGAAAACAGGTGAACCAATTTGGCTAATTTTTATTTGATGTCTTTAATGATAGAATCGTTTTTACAAAAGAAAAGTTTTAAGTAAATAAAAGGAGTTTTTAACGCGGGCGTAGCCGCGGGGGACTTCTAGTTAATTATATTAAGCTATCTTGTACCATTCCTACATGTCAAAATGCTTACAAGTTGCTAGCAACTTTACACGGATTAGAAGGGAGGCGCGCGCGAAATTTCGGATTTGTTTTTGGACACGACATCTTTGAAATTACGCTTTGACGCGGTTTCTGTTTTTTTTTGTATTCTAAGATAGATCAAACATAATTATGACCATGCATTAAAGTATACTTTGCGGATTCTTTTAAGGCCTATTCCAGCACATTTTGCTATCCTGGTGAAAATTTTCAGGCAAATCGGATTTTTTAAGTCATTAATCAAGTTCAAGTCATTCAAGTTATAAATTTAATGTATGTAAGTAGGTTTGTATAGGCTGAGTGGCTGCACTCTGATAAAGTCTACATTATTGTACTAGAAATAACCGTCTCTTTAGAATATTTGTAGTGATTGTAGAGTATGGTAACTAATACGGAAAAGTGAGATGACAAAGTGCACTTGGTTGCAGTGTCTCCAGATGGATGCTCTGAAAAGGGAAGGGGTATCGAGTGGCGATTGCTCTCGTCGCTGCCTCCGAGGTGAATCGACCTCTGGCCTCTTGTTAGTGAAAGTACCTGATTATAATGATGATGATGAGACAATAGGGCTGCGGAGATGGAAAAAAATAAATTAAATAAATTGACGTTAAAACAATACTGACAGATCGTCGGCAACGTATGAGAGTCACCACTAGTGTTGCAAGTGTTTATAGGCAGACGGTGACCACTTTCCATCAGGTAGGCCGTTTGCTTGTTTGGTACCTATATCATGTGTGACCTTTGATATATAATTTGTTACCGTAAGACTAATTTGCTATGCATGGCATTTAACTTTGGAATAGATTTAAGACGTTTCTCATCGCGATATGATAACGAATATAATTTCATACGGCGTATTCTTGCTTTAGTAAGCAATCTTTTATAGCTAAGCCAAAACTGAGCACGATCCTCGACAACTCTCATCCAGCTCCAGTTGGAAAGGCCTATGTCCAGCATTGGACTAACATAGAGTTATAATGATGAAGACAAAACTATTCCCATGAAGATATTTAGTGTGACAGTGTTAATTCCATGAAAACTTGATGGATTATCCTCAACGTTTACAGAATCGCCATTATTTATGTCAAAATTATTGTAACCGAAACAAGTCTTTGTACAATTATTGCTACATGAAATTGTTAACTCTGATTAATTTTAAAATCATATCTTCATTCAAAATTTAACACATACCATTCTCACTTAAAACACTGGAAAGGAGCGTAATAAAACCTTTGAAATTAGATTTGTGCCCGCCACACGTATGAGTGTAGGAAAATTTAATTAACGAGCTGGATCTGCACATGTGTGGTTAAATACGATTGTGTGTGTGTGTGTGTGTGTCAAAATTTCATTTGGCACACATTTGTTAAGAGTGAACGCGGGGTGCAGTTTCCCATACAAACGTATTCCCCCGTTTCCTCCCTGGAAAATGCGTCTAGAGCAAAATTTGTTTCTACAAAACATTAAGGTCTGCTGTAGCTATGCCTTTCATTTGCTATCATTTGCTTTTTTTGACCAACCAGTCGCAAAAATAAATATAAACCTTTTTATCTCCTCTTTATTAAGATTTTTGAAGGGTCATGATTTCTATTTGCAATTGGTTGGTCAAAAAAAGCAAATGATAGCTATAGTAGACCGTGATTTTTTCTAGAAATAAATTTTGGTCTAGAAGCATTTTCCAGAGAGGAAATAGGGGAATACGTTTGTATGGAAAACTGTACCCCGCGTACGCTCTTAATGTACTAGAATCGAACTACTACCGCAGTGTTTGTTGGAGTCATTTCGAATTCACTGTGTGAAGCACAGAACACGTATATAGTGTGTCAAGTGTTAAGTAATACTGGTATCCCTGGTTTTAGCTATCTATGTACGTACTTATACTATAGCAGTGTGTATTAAATGCAGTTAGCACTTGTCGATGTTGATCGACTAAATTGTTTTGTGTTCCTGAAATACTAAACTCCTGTATCTAAGAGAACTTTGTCTGGGTTTGATGTGGTTGTTGTGAGTTTGATTTTTTAAATAATTTAGTAGCAGGGAAAATCTGCTGTTTGGAGCACGTGGGTTCCGATAAAAGTTACGGAGTTTGTCAATACTAATTTTTACCTTGGAATTTTTCGAAATAAAATAACTTTTATGTCAATATCTAGTTCAGTCCAAATATATGTATCTAGGTAAGAAATGACGCCTACGAAGGACGTCAGAACACACCATATAACATTTCATCAACACCAATATTATAAATTCAAAAGTAGGTTTGTATATTTGTTTGTTTGTGTCCTCTTCACGATCAAACGGCTGGACTGATTCGGTTGTTTAATATTATAGCCAATGAAATAGGAAAGGACATAGCATAGTATACACTTTTCAACGCGGGCAAATTCGTTAGTTTATAATACATATCTTCATTCTGAAATAACGAAACGCTTCTCTCTACGAAATTCAAACATCCCATTCATGCCTTTCAATTAATACCATGCCACTGAGATAAAGTAATTCACAGACCATAACGGTTACTAATTTATATTCAGAGTACACGGCAGCATTCAGTTTCCGTTGTCCGTAGTACAAATTGTTGCTAAAGTAAAGACGTTAGGTCCCAAGTTTATTGTCTGGCCTATAAAATAGGTTTACCCGAGGAAACACTATAAATCTTGTTTCCCTTTTCAATCCAGCCTGTTGTGCTGGTGATAAAATTTGCCGCTTATATAAAGTAATCAATATTTGTCTTACACAGCTACTAGCGGAGCCCTAGTACCTATAAATTTGTAGGTAGCAGTTATCGCTGGAAATCTTTCAGCCTTAAGGGGTAAACCCACTGCGCTAGGGTTTATTATATGTGCTGTCTCTGATAGGGTAGGTAAGGCTAATAGTCTTCAATACTTCGTACCTTGAGGTTGCGTACCTTGGGATTAATGTAATTGCCTCAGATCAACATTTATTTTCGCAATTGTATAATCAGTAACTAGAGTTATATTATAGGTCACCTGAGTGTATTTGTGTCATACAAGTGTCTTCAGCCTTCAATAAGCATCAGACTTTATTATTTTGTAATAATTTTAATTTGATAGTCTGGTGTTTGACCACTATTTCGCCCGGCGGTAAGCAATGATGTGGTAAACACGCTAGGCCTAAAAAGGTCAAAACATCGTAAGGTTAAGGCGGCAGATTATCTCCTGTTTAAAATAAAGATGAGAGATTAGAGTAAGTAGCGGTACTAGTAAGTGAAAGTGTTGTTTAAGTGAAGAATGTATTTCTCGCATGTGACCAGTACGGAATGAAAAGGTGTAGTGAACAAGATCCTCTAGAGTTTATCGATCACTGCAGATGCTGTCTGCTTGTCTCCGGTGATGGATAGGATGTTACAGAGAACACTGTGAGTAAAGTTCCGCTCCGTCGGAGTCTAGGATTTACGGCAGATTAACTCTATCATATGAATGATTGAACTGTGCTACGTTTTGATAAGATGGTTCGTCTTATTTAATGTGAATAGAATGTTACTTATTTTGTTACTTATAAGTGGTATTCGTTTGATTTGGACCACTATTTGAATTTGGATCAGTACTTGACGTTGCATTTGAAGTATAATGTTCAAAAACTATAAAGATGATCGTTTTTTTTAATTTTAAATAGTTAACTGAGAAACACGACACTCACGCTCATCTGATTGTGAGCGATTACTTTTTTCTTTGACAGAAACTGTAGCATGCCAAACTCTAGCTTGCCGGTATTTTTGGGCGTCACTGTACTGCGCCCGTTACTTTGAGACGTCAATGTTAAATCACACCTGCCTTGTAATTTCACTGGACACTTGGATCTTTAAAACTAGCTATCTAAAAAAGTTGTGGTAACTACCTAAGCAAAGTAGAAGAGTCCTACCACTGCGCTGTGCAACTTACTTTGATTGATAAATAATGAAGGCTCATAGTTAGTCCCTTTGCTTCCATTATCTAGTCTCATCAAACTGGTCTAGTTTTGACGCGCTAAAGTGAAACCAAAATAGTGTTGGGTAACGAAACCGATAAACTTTTCTGACCACGTAATTTCCTTAAAAGACAAGTGCCGCAATAAATATAATTTTGTTACATCTAAAACGCTGGAATTAAATCTTCAGATGAGCAATCTACGTTTCATTTCAATTGTGGGTGAGTGGCTTTGCGTAATCACTTGTGTAATACAGTTCATGATTTGCTTGAAATGTGTTTGCCTATTGAACACTTTATGCAAACTGGCGACTTTCTAAATAAACATATCCTGCATTATATGTTGTGGAATGACAAATAGATGTCTGAGAGCCAAAGACATTTTACTATAAACTGGACTGCGCACAGCAGATTTTTGATAAATACAATTTGATACGTATAATCCGAATAATGAATAAGGTTGTAATTGCAATGATACATCAATACTGACCGAGCAAGAGGATTTTAGAAATGAGTGTGTCATAGTCAAACTACATGCCATTGCAATATATTTATATGTATTAAGTATATTATATCTATAGCATATGTATAATATATTTATTTCTTAACAAAGGAACAAATACCGTGCAAGTGCCGTTCTTGTTCAGTGCGCCTAATGCACAGTCTTGTAGATGTTGCAATGACTTTGCTGAGAACTTTGTTGAGATTTGATCTCATGCTCAGCTTATTGTACAGTTAGGATTATATTTTTAACAACAGGCTAATACATGATAAGTGAGTTACTTAAGTTTACTATTAGCATTCCAAATTATGTATCAAAATTCTAAAGTTATTACGGATGCAGTTGCTATCAAAATAAAACCATGTACGCTTTTGTGAATAGGATTTGGACATCATAATAATAATTATTATATTTAGACATCATAATTAATTAATTCTCTTGTAACCAGTTTGTAATAAAAACTTACGACTGTCTGTCCAATGTCCATGTACCTATTAACTTTTTTCACTTGGCCATAGGGTGGTTGACTAGATGGCTTAATAAAGGTCAGCATATCTACAAGTCTTTACAATGTATGACCTCTGAAGTTACGGAAGAAGTCATAGTGTCCTATCACCATGCGGGGGTTGGGGGTTTCTTAAGGATGCTTTTCCTTCATCGTAGGCCCACTGTGAAAAGAGCTAAATTACCAGAGATTCCCTCATAAAAGTCTCGCCCCAAAATGTCAATATTCTTCACTACCTAATTATTATTGTTTTATGTCAAGACTCATAGCCAACCGGATGTGAAAAATATTAAAATAAGTTAAACTTTAATCAAGAGATCTTCTTTAGACTTTTGTGGGAGTCCAAAAGTGGAACAGCTCTTTGTCATCTATTGTGTGTAAAGGTCACCGAGTACATTTTGTTCCGAGAATACTTATATAACATCTGTCTGGACACGATTATATTAAAATCCGGCTTAAGACTCTTGTATTTACCTAGGTGTTTTTAATTTTATTAGTCTGAGGTCGAGGCTTTTAGAAGGCTCGGTGGATAGAGAGATAGATAGGTATACATGTATTTATTTATATTTAAATGTGCCATATCATGTACATGGTTATATTTTTGTGAAATACTTGCCTGAAATTTTGCACAAGAATGCAAGCTAGTTTGGTGATATTCAAAAGCACTTTTAAGTGTGGGCAAAGCCCCTCGTGAATAAAAGTTAAGCCATAAATATAACTCTTAATCTTAACATGTCCTGGAGAGCCAGTTCCCATTATAGACCTGTACGTACCCTTAGTAAGAGTTTTCATCGTAAACGCTTTCGACAGATCTCACATAGTTTCGACTTATTCTGGCTCCCTGATTGGTCCAAATTTAGTGAAGTGTAAAAACCACTAGAGACGCTGTAAAATTTGTTCGATATACGATATCCAGTTTGGTATGAAAACTCGTACTAACGGTTTTGGCGTGCTACCATTCTCGACCGCATTGTCAGTTACACAGGTGATAGTGGTCAAACGCTAGCCTAGATATATACAAAAAATAACATATTTTCTTTTTAGTACGTATTCGGTTACCAAGATTTAAGGAAGACCAAGATACATTTATTTAACAAACGTTACGATCTCTCAAAGAAAAATCATCAGACATTAATAATAAAATCTATCGAAAACCTAAAATATCGTCATACGACAAAAATAACGTATCTAATTCAGAGAGGACATTCACATAACCATTGAATGATTTACTACTAGATGAATAGAGATAGTTCGTGTTATAAATCAAAGGAGCATACAAGCGAGCACAACAACAAGTAATCCTATAGAGCACACGATCCCGGCGACCGGACGGTGCTATCGTATATCAATACGGACAAGTGTTTCGCAAGTGAACTTGCACTGTGATTTATAGCTCAGTGTGAAAGGGTCCCAGCACCTATGACATTGATATCAAAGGCCTATACTTCACTTTAACTAGTTGATTAGGTAGTACCTAAGTATAGGCTGGTTCTGACGAGAGGTTCTCGAATAACTTAGAGAATGAGATACTTCGTATTCGTTGCTCGAATCTCAGATGTCTTATACACGTTAAAAAAGCGTTGATCACTTCATTTTTGCTAGCCGCGCTCAATGATATATACATATTAGCTTAAGTAATAATTCGATGGATACATACTATAGATAATCCTAAAGCCGCGGTTTTCACTCGGGGATATTTTTTCTGCGACTCAGTCGCTCGACACGAAATTCACGCGATGTCGCCCGACGTCGCTTGGGACATTTACGGGTCGCGCAGCTTGTCACTAGTCGATGCTCTGCGAGCGCGCGACCTTCGTGTCCCTCGATAGTCGCCGGACAGGCTGTGACTAGTGAGAACGTGTGTCACTTTGTGTTCCTGCTGCACTGAAAAACGCTACCTCCTCGGACGACATACTGATCACAACTGGCTAGTGTGAATAGGACACATGTCGCGGGAGATTGTCTCACAACTTTTGCAGAGACAATCTCCCGACTGCGTGAATGTCGGGCGATTTGTTCCCGCAACATGTCCTCTGGTGAGAACGCGGATTAATTGTCTCTACAATTAACAGTATACACATGGAAGGAAATTCGATAAAGCAATTACTACTTCAAAAATATCTTTATTATATGACTAATCAATTCACTCAGAGAGTTTTAACAAGGCATACCAATTAATTCGTGTGTCATGGATATTTTGTGAAGTCATAATTACTAAATTGTTTGAAGACTATTGCCGACAGGTTATTTACCATTGATATTTCCAGTAGCAATCGTTTATTGTTATTGCAGATGTATTAAGAGGCTGTATTAGTGTTGTAGAATAATTGCGACGCAACCTTGTCTTAGCCAGTAGGGTTGGCAGTTGTTCAACAATAATGTTTGAAATTACTGCACTAGGAAATAATTTATCACATAGGCATGCACATTCTGTTGAATCAGTAGATATATAAAGTTAGAAGAAAATAGACAAATGCAATATTATTGAACGTATTACACCGGAACCGATTGCCCTAAAAGTAGTTCCTCTCGAAGTTGCTCACGAATACGCCTACCTTGGGTAAATCTTTAAATTGGGTAGTAATAACTTAGAGAAGGAAGCTCGCAGAAGGATACAGCTGGGATGGGCAGCATTTGGAAAACTTCCTCGAGTATTTTATCGCTCACACCGCAAAGCCTGAAGACGGAAGTCTTTGACGAGTGCGTCCTACCTGTTATTTCTTACGGAGCCGAGACGTGGACACCGACAGTGCGACTGGTTCACCAATTCAAAGTCGTTCAGCGAGCTATGGAGAGGGCTATGCTTAAAGTCTCTCTAAAGGATCGAATTCGAAATGAAGTCATCCGTCAGAGAAACAGTGTTATCGACATAGCTCAAAGGATTAGCAAGCGGAAGTGGCATTGAGCTGGTCACATCTGTCGTAGAACCGATAACCGTAGGGGTAGACGTGTTCTAGAGCGGAGACCACGGCTCGGTAAACGTAGTGTAGGGCGCCCTCCAGCTAGATGGAGCAATGATAAAATCGCTAAGTAAACGTCTTGGAATAAAACCAAATAGCTATCACACATCAAAGGCAAACATGAATTTGTAACCATGGCAACCCTAACAAGCTGCGAAGATTATTAAGGGAAGTTATACGCGAGAGGGGAAGGTTACGAGGTTGCCTCGTAGGTATTTACTGACCGAGTGAAGCGAAGGTCTCCTATTCAGCTTGGGCAAAAACTCTTTCGTATGTCCGACGAATGTCCAGATTCTGTTCTCACCTACAAGTCACAATTCTTTTTTTTATGCGAAAATGGGTAGCGCTTGACCACTATCTCACCTGATGTTAAGTGACGATGCGGTCGATGATGTAGTGCGCTTGCCCAAAAGCGATTGTCGTAAAATTTTGGGAGCAGATTTGATAATTATAGTAAAAGAAAGCCGTTTCAAGACAACGAGCTTTTTTATAGTTGATGATGCATTGAAATCAACTTTCATAGGTCTGATCCTTGCAAAATTCAGTATTTAAATTTAATTTTAGATTGAACTGAGATCGACTTAAATAGGTCTAATCAATCGTAATTCAGTATCCTCTTACTTCAATGATATCGTAAGAATATGGTAGCATTTATTTTTTAAAGATTACTCGCAATGTAGGTTTACATTACTAGTATTCTTGTTAACCCTTCCAATTAAGCTAAATATGCTTGTGTCTGGAGTGGGTTCACGTCAATAGTGCAATAGGTAGGGTGGGGATCGAACTCACAACCTCTCGATCGCCAGTCCGACACCTTATCCATTGGGCTATTGTAACTGTAAATCATTGACCTTATGATGGTTCATCTCCTGGTATTTGCAGAATACTCTACTCCTTACCAACTTACAGCAGAGGTGTCGTATTTGGGCTTATTGGAATAGCCCTAATGAACAGAAATACATAAATCAGACGGGGGTGGTTTTAAATGTCGAATTTAAGTATTATTTAACGAATTGTTTTAAAATGAACAACATAATTATTTTGTAATGTATATCAGAGATGATAAAAAAAACATATAGTTACGAGTACATAAGCAGATGTTATATGAAAGCAGTTAAACTTAGAAATATCTCTACTGTATTAAATTTTAAAGGTATGTAAAGTAACTGTAGGGAGAGGCCTATGTTGGGAGAGGCCTATGTCCAGCAGTGGACTGATACAGGCTGATGATGATGATGATGATGTAAAGTAACTTTGTGATTTTGACAACCCTACTAGATGCAGCAATGATGCTTGGATGGGTTTACAAACAAGGGGGGAAAGGTCAGCCAGTTTCATCATAGGTATGTCAGATGCTATAATATGCGACCATTGAAAACTAATCATTAGACGACGCCACCAAATATGACCATAATATTAACCACCAAAATATTAAATTAAGTGTCTCGGCATTTTGTATGCAACAAAATATGTCATATATCAAAATATGTATTATATGTAATCAAGTTGTATCGTGTATTTTTTAATACCTCATAGGCTAGCTTTGACCACTATCTCGCCTAATGGTAAGCTATTATGTCAAGGTCAAGGTCAAGGATGGTGAACACTACGCTGGCAGTGTCTCTTCTGTGGCGCTAGCCTAAATTTGTCTGAGACTCGAGCTGTGCTTCCGGAACACCGTAAGTTTATGGCGGCAGATTTTCTCCTCAGTGATAGTAAGTTATACTCTGTACCAAGTCAGGCGGAACATCGGTATTATTCCACCACCTTTGGAAATTGTATCTGTGGAATCTACTTTTCATTTCCCAATTGCATTCCTAAAATGCCAAACATGGCACCTTTCAACATTTAAACCTTTGACCCATAGTCTGTAACGAGTTTCACATACATTGCCGTTTCTTATTGAACTCCTTAAAATGAGTTTAATGCTCAAGCAGTAATGGATGGCAGAAATAGTAAAATAGAAGTGAGACTTAATTGATCTGATACGATGCTGCGACGAACAAACAAAGCAATTGTTCTAAGGCAATCGTGATACATCTTGGACCACAGCATCTCTTAATATCAGGTAAGATAGTTGTACCAGGCAGTGCACCTGAAGGTGGTGCAATCAACTACTTAATTTTTTTATTAACTGAACAATACCTACAATACTTTTATTAATATTTATGGCAGCTAGCTAGCTAGTAGTATTATAGAAGATGTAGTGATGCTAATAGAGGCTTACAAGCGAGGAGGGGAAAGGTCAACTGGTTGCTTCACAGGTTTGCCAGATGCAATGCGATCGTCGTGAACCATAAATGCGACGACTGACGACCTTTGCCTAGGTAGGTATTTCATTGTTTTGTTCGTTGGCATTCATAATGAGTCACCTGTGATTAGACTTACCTTTAAGTTGGTTGTCTATGAAGCCTGCTATTTCAGTTAACGAAATTTAATTGAAAAGTTGTTAATGTAATTTAATTTGAGTTTGCTTACAGTGTTTATAATTGTTTCGTTTTTTAAATAAAATGTGTGTTTATAAAGTAATAGTGAAGTGAGAGTCCATTACGTATTTTTCTTGAATATTTTAACGGTGTAATATTACTTTTCTTTAAAGAAACATGATAGTGATTCGTTTGTTACATTGAAGTAATTATTTGAAATACATTAATCTATGTAAAAACTTTAAATTTAAAATTTAAAATTAATTTTTTAGAGTACCTATTGTATAATTTTTATTTGAACATTTAATAGTAGACACCAGCTATAATTTTTCTCAAAAACATTTTCCAATTAAAAATGGCGTAAAAACTTTTCAACAAACCTTGTCTGAATAGAAGTACACATCTAAATCTAGAAAATACAAACAAAAGGGAAAACGATTTCGGAAATTCGTTAATTATGTAACTTGTTGGTTTTCTTAATTATGCCCCAAAGTTATGTTCAAAGAAGCGGTCGACTCTTAATGAGAGGGTACTAAACCATAATAACTATATAAAACGAAAAAAATATATTAAGATGAAAATGTAAGAACATATCTCAAGAAATGTGTGTTTATGTTTTAGGCGCGATAAGTCCCGTATTTTAATATTTATAACTATATCTCAAGAAAGTTCAAGACGGCATCCAAGTTAAATCACTGTAAAAATTGTTGATATTTTATTCTAATCTAGATGGAATAACTTCAAAGATGTTTCAGTGATCGCCCAACTGAAAAATTAATTAGTGAAAAGTAATGATTAAATTTGTTGTAAACAACATAACGATAACGATGATTATAGCCTAGATAGAACAACTTCCGTACCTATCCTGGGTGTGAATATAAAGCCGTTCTAAGTATTTAGTCTCAATGAGATACGCGTGAATATTACGTAAAACAAATAAATAATTACCGCCACTCATCATTAATCGTTATTTTTACCGACAAAAAAGGAATGTATTTTGTTTTATGTTTTATGTTCACCGATTTCTCTGTCAATTTAACCCTTAATAGCCTGATTTACGAAAGTGATTTATTTTTAATATTACTGTGTTTGCTTGAGGGTCTAGATGAAGGGAAAAATAGCTAAAGAAATCACAATATTTATTTATATTTTTTATATTATATTATTAATTTATTATATTTTTTTAATTTCGTTGGAAAGAATATTATACAACAGTAAAATACGTACAGCCAACCTATAAAAAAAAACTAATAGTAATGTGAACATTCGGTTTAAAAGATTGGTATCAAAATTGAAACTCTAGGTTATTAAGGGTTAAGAACGATTTTTAAGATTATTTTTTATTCGAAAGTGTATACTCCTGAAATGGTCCCAATGTAAATTCATTGAGATCTGATGAGTATCTTCAGAGATATGGACAAAAGTTGTTATTGTTATATGTATTATTGTTTATTTATTATTACTTTCTTTGGGTGGGCATAACATTCACACCATTACCTCGTCTAAGTTCCTAAAACAATATTTAATACATAGTCAAACTTACACAAAAAACAAGAAGAAAATTGCACAAAACCAAAAATAATGTATCTATATTATGGATCACTATTCGTTTCACATTACAATGACGTCATTACAATTTGTACAAAAATTGCTTTGCAATATAAAATTATAAATAATAGCTATAAAATATCCATCTGGCAACCGCGATAGGTAAAGGTCACGCACATTACATAGAAATATTACATCTCAGCTCTTACTTTCATTGACATTACCGAAGTTACGATACTTGCACATAATTGCAAAACTTACGATTTACGTGTAAAGGTGTTACTTAAACTAATGTTAGGATTCACTCAAACTACGTATAATGGTCTACCATCGCATAATAAAATGGTACATTAAATCTGTGAATGCAGTTCACGGTACGTTGAATTTTGTTTGTCTCTAGTATGAACGCGATCTTTGGAGAAATTTATGTAGTGTCCAAAAAATGGGGAAACTTTTACTGTCTTTGAAGACACTCCGCCGAGTGGAAGAACGGCGCAATGAATTTGTTGAATAAATTATCATTTCATTAATTTCATTTTCTATGCTTTTAAGTACCGCCAGAAATGGAGAGTTGCTTTAAACATGTATTAAGGTTATATATGCTTGTTGGACAAGTTAAAAAGTCATAAAAAGTTTTATTTAAAGACGAATTCAGTATTCCATATAGTTCAGCTAAGCACTTTTGCTTAGGTATAGGTATAATAATATTTTACTCTATATGAGAAAATATATAAAAAAATATTATTGAGATAGCTCAGGCAAAAAACAGTTTTAATATCAAGCTAAATTTTAAGACTGTTAAAAAGAACTAGAAATAATAATAGATACTACCCTAAATTGAACGGTTCTACCATTTGCTATTAAGGAGTTCCAGTTCCCATAGCTCGGCTCTATCATCAGGTAATCTGGATGGTACCATATTATTCCATTGTCACCAAAGATACGCAAATATACCTTGAATTCAATCGAACGTTAGGATGTGGTTCTAATTTAGAATCTAACATTTTACACACACAAACATATATAATAATTTAATTAAAGCCATAATAAGGTACAGTTATACATGCATTTGCTGTGGGCCCCACACTCGGCCAGGCCTGTATCTTGGGCACCTGACGTGTACATTTCGAAATCTCGATTTAAATATTCTTTACGTGGTCCACAATGCACATAAAAAATACAATGATACAATTATTATTAGAACATGCATAAACTTAAAAGTAAAATATATATATATTATATACTAATAAGGCAAGTTAAATATAAGTTTGTAACAATAGAAACTAAGTCAAGCAGTTTCAGAAGTTAGTATGAAACTTTCTTCCGGTGTACTGAGGGAATCGCAGATCGCTTTTAAATTAATAACTGAGAACTATTTCTTGGCTTTTGAAATCGACAAAATAGCCTCAACATTTTCCGACACGGACAACGAAATAAAGTTTTATTTTCTTCTTACTTTACGGCAGTGTTTCAACATTGCGATAACCAAGGCGTAGGTATTTTTTGTTACCTACGATTATTTGGTTTGTTATACATGTTTTGTAGATCTGCTATTTTACTTATAATCACGCCTTATAGCTTCAGCACTTTTTAGGGTTCCGTAGTCCTAACAAGGAACCCTTATAGTTTCGTCATGTCCGTCTGTCTGTCTGTCCGAGGTTTTGCTAAGAGACCGTTAATACTAGAAAGCTGTAATTTTGTAGGAGTATGTAAATAAATGACGCCGACAAAGTGCTGAAAAAAAATTTTGAAAAATTTTTTTTTTAAGGTAGCTCCCCTATGTGATAAGTGGGGATGATTTTTTTTTTCATCGTCTACCCCATCGTGTGGGTTATCGTTGAATAGGTCTTTTAAAATGACTAAATGGTTGCTAATACCATTTTTCGATTGAATGCTTCTGAAATCTGGAAAAATTCGTGATATAGCGCATTTTATGAACTTTAAAGGAAAATTATAGTGGTTAAGATAACTTTATTAGTTAAGAAGTTTAATAGTCGTTGAACTTGGGTGTTGGATAATTTTGTAACAAATACAAAATCCTTAGAATAAATCCTTTAAAGTGACAAAGGCGGAGTACCTAGTTGCTTGTTTATAACGGGTAAAGCCTTGCATTGAATAACAGGCTACTACGGAACCCTACACTGCGCGTGGCCCGACACGCACTTGGCCGGTTATTTCGTCTTCATGGGAGGCCAGCATATCAGCTCCGATGGATGTAAGATATTTTCAACCGACTTTACAAACAAGGAGGAGGTTCTCAATTCTATTGTTTTTTTTAAAATGTTTGTTACATTAGAACTCCGTCAAATCTCAACCGATTTTGATTTTTTGTTTGTTTGAGAGAGTATGCTTCCCGTTTGGTCCTAATTACATTTTATCGAGATCTGTTAATTATCTCCGGAGATATGGAGACAAGCATTTCAAACTTAGTACTAAAAATTACTATCGTGGCATGTGAAGTCGGTTTTTTTCGTTACAAAACGAACTTGAACAATCTTAATTATTAAATCTATATTTTACTTACAAAAGCCATATACCATTGACTGACTAAACATCCGCTAAGGATATAAATAAATTTACTAATTAAGGAGATGCAAGGGTGAGGAAGTTTTCATGAAACGAGCCTAGAATAAAGCTGCGGGTTGCCACCTAAATATGATAAAAAAGTCAATAAAAAAAACACCTGAATCATCAAATTTATAATCGTTTTTTACCAGTCCCATACCATCTCGAATTCAATTACCGAAAAAATCATTCAGTTTTTACATGGAACATTTTTTGCCACGCTCGAACACAAAGGCTTTGAGTGATTTCACATCTCCGGGGATTTTCAATTTAGAATTGATCGTAAGTAGAATGGGGTGGAGAGAGAAGATTGATAATTCGGATTTTTCCTCCCGTCCCGTCAGTTACGGAGGCCGCACAAGTGAGCGATCGGGCACGATGGCTAATGATATGCCAAGTGTACAGTTTGCAGTAGGACAACTTTTTTTAGTAATAGACAGTTTTGCATTGTTTCTTTTATTCGTCCAGGTTGATAAAATGGAAATCTAATCCGAAAATATTTCAGTCTGGTTCTTTGCGTTATTTATTTTGTTGGATTTTAGCTTTTCAGCATTCGGCCTAAAACTATAACGACTAAATAATTATTGGTATAATTATTTGTATTGTTAATATTACTCTTGATAAAATGATAAACAAAGAGTTTATATTTTTATTAAGTATTAGGTAGCATAATTTAGAAAAAAATCTTGGTATGCCTAATTCCTTTTTGAGTTAGGTATATAAAAAAAAAATCGATATTATTTTATTAATTGCCTAAGTAATGCCTAATATTTGCTGAAGAAAAAGCAAAGATTTCTCACTGGTTGTTCTGTGACAACAGCTTATGGGCTCGACTGTCGCGTGTCATTTTTACGGATTCCCCCGGATTTATGTAAATTTGTTTTGTCAGCGGTTTACCTTGTTACGCGAATATCAAATCTGTCTCCAATATTGAATTTTTATAACGCTTTATCGATACCACCAGCCGCCATATCTGCATCATTTTTAACCGACGAAAAAAAGAGATCGAATATTTTAACCGACTTCAAAAAAGGAGGAGGTTTCTCAATTCGATCGTATGTATATATTTTTATGTTTGTTTGTGAATAACTTCGTCGTTTATGAACCGATTTTGATTATTCTTTTTTTGTTGGAAAGGAGTTATCTCAAGTGTTATACCGTGATACTAATTTCATCGAGGTCTGATAAGTATCTCCAGAGATATGGAGATAAACACCTCAAACTTGGTACTAGAAATTAATAGCACGGCATTTGAAGTCGGTTCTTTTAGTTTCTTAAACGATCTTATTACTTTAATTTTTACGCAGAGTATCAATCAGGGTAGAATAGAAATGAAATACACTTAGCTTAAAACCAGCACGGTAACATAGCATACAAACAACTTTTGAAATTTAACATGTTTGTCTCAATGTATATATAACAGGCGCAGTACAGTAACATTCAAAATTTCGGGGCTGCCAGAATTTTGCATGCCACTGTATCTGTAATAGGTAGACGTAATAACTTATCATCAGGCGAGCGTCGTGCTTGTCCTGTTACCTTTTACCATAAAAAGAACTTTTTTAAATTAGAATGGGCGGTTTTATCGCTAAAACCAATCGCTTTCAGACAACCTTAGATGGACAGTATCGTAGCAAAATTTGGCTCGTAGTTCAACGCGCGATACATTAATCCAGTGTCAGAAAAATTATCAATTTAAATAAATTAATAAAACACTTAGTTATAGGAAAACGATTACAAGGGTAGGTATTTTTGTACAAAAATTATAAATATTTGAAATTATAGCTACGAGTACTGCTTGTTATTTATAAGCGCATTTTCAATCTATATAAAAATACAGCCAACCCGTTTGCGATCAAGACCAACAGTATATTTTGTAATATTCTTTATTTTGTTAACTGTAATAAATATTATAGTAAAAAAAATTAGAAATAATAATAATATTAAAATAATTATGTAAAAATTTACTATTACTTTTATGAGTAACTAGCTGTGCCCCGCTTTTTTATAAGAACCATCTTCTGACGATAAAAAACACAACAAAAAAGAATTAGCGAAATCGGTCCAGCTGTTCACGCCTGATGCCGTGACCAAGGGCAATTGGGATTCATTTTTATATATAAGACTAGCTTTTCCCCGCGGCTTCGCCTGCGTTAAAGACAACTTTTTATTTTAATTTTTTTTCATAAGAACCATCTGACGATAATAAACACAACAAAAAAGAATTAGCGAAATCGGTCCTGCCGTTCACGCGTGATGCCGTGACCAAGGGCAATTGGGATTCATTTTTAGGGTTCCGTAGTCCTGACAAGGAACCCTTATAGTTTCGTCATGTCCGTCTGTCTGTCTGTCTGAGGTTTTGCTAAGAGACCGTTAATACTAGAAAACTGTAATGTTGTAGGGGTACGTATATAAATTACGCCAACAAAGTGCTGAAAAAAAATTTTGAAAAATATTTTTTTTTGGTACCTCCCCTATATGAGAAGTGGGGATGAATTTTTTTTTAATCGTCTTCCCCATCGTGTGATGTATCGTTGAATAGGTCTTTTAAGAAGACTTAACGGTTGCTAATACCATTTTTCGATTGAATGCTCCATTTACGAGAAATATATAGTAGGGCGTCCCCCCCTCCTCTAAAAGCTAACCTGCTGGCTTAAAAAATCTGGAAAAATTCGTGATAATAGCACATTTTATGAACTTTAAAGTTAAAAAACTATAGCGGTTAAGATAACTTAATTAGTTTAGCAGTAATAGTCGTTGAACTTGGGTGTTGGATAATTTTGTACCAAATACAAAATCCTTAGAATAAATCCTTTAAAGTGACAAAGACGGAGTACCTAGTTGCTTGTTTATAACGGGTAAAGCCTTGCATTGAATAACAGGTTACTACGGAACCCTACACTGCGCGTGGCCCGACACGCACTTGGCCGGTTTATTATACAGTGTGGAAATTAAACTCAGGCCCTGGAGGAAAACTACTTTAAATCCTTAAGCTGGCTCATTTTACTTAAAGGAGACATTCCTTTATATTTGAAAAGAAACAAATCTGCATTAAAAGATTTTTTAAAACTCGCTTGCTTCGCCCGGGACTCGAACCAACTAAATTAAAAAAAATAAACACTCTTTATTTTATTATACTAATCGGTAGTATTAATATTCAGGATAAAGTTTCTCTAAAAAATGTTTGGTTACTGTTCACTTTTAACAAGTAAAAGACACGTAACAGTTCTGTTATCTCTTCTTTCTTCTTCTTTTTATGGGGTCATGTAAAAAATGTTGTTTATGAAACTTGCTATAAAACCGTTCAAGAGCTAAGGATTGCGATAGAAAATGTTATTAGGGGCATACACCACAACACTTTGCTGAAGGCTACAAGAAATGAATTTCAACGGCGACTAATGTTGTGTAGCCGGAACGACGGGGCTCATTTCGAACAATTTATCAGTTAAATAATTTAAGTGTTACAAAATTGATAGTAAAATAAAGTTGATGTTAGATTTAACGATTATTTTTATTTTTAAGACCTAATGTTTGTTATAGAAACTTTATCCTGAATATTAATAGTACCGATTAGTATATTAAAATAAAGAGTGTTTATTTTTTTTAATTTTAGTTGGTTCGAGTCCCGGGCGAAGCAAGCGAGTTTTAAAAAATCTTTTAATGCAGATTTGTTTCTTTTCAAAAATAAAGGAATGTCTCCTTTGAGTAAAATGAGCTAGCTTAAGGATTTAAAGTAGTTTCCCTCCAGGGCCTGAGTTTAATTTCCACACTGTATATAAGAAGATAAGTAAATTCTGAATCTTTTGGGAATCTGTTAAAATAAACACAAAATAATTGTAACGCAATGGGTATCGATATTAATGACTAACATCATTAGTACTATTTGGTTTGCTATCTAATGAAGTTTCATAATCGTTATCATCAGACTTGAAATGTTTACAGTCGCATAAAATTATACCACTACACAAACCTGAAGTGAGCATGCACTATTAATATTCATAGGAGTTGGCACATTACTTGTGCAAGTTGCTCGGTACCTGTCAATGTAATTAAGGCGCTTCACCCTGCACAATGTGAACATGTGACTAATATCGTATTCAGTAATATATGTGGCCGACGTGGTGAAATGATATTATAGTGGGCGAAATTCATTCATACCAATGTCTGTGTTTCCCAGTAACTATAACCCGGGAGTTTTCAAATCGCGAGTGAACAGGTATCTTCTAGGTAAGCGTGCTACATCGTCGATCGCATTGTCATTTAACATCGGGTGAGGTATTGGCCAAACGCTTACCTATTTAGAATAAAAATATGTCGTTTTTCATAAGCGTAGTTTGAAGTTTTATTTTTTTCAATGACCGATAGAATTATTACTCATGTCATTATGCTGAAAAGCTAAGCTAAGCTTTTTGATCTAATACCAGTGCGACTTTTTTATATGACTGCCCAATCGTTGACAATTACGATCCATCCTCACATACATATATACATACATATACCTCGCCCCTGTAAGATGTGGAATGACCTGCTCGCTGCGATTTTTTTCTTTGTTAGATTTTTCCTAGAGTTTCCACAAATACCTCGAAGATCAGTAACGCATTAACAGCACCCATGGTGTTGCAAATATTTATTAGCGACGGTGATCACTTTTTACTTACCGTCAAGCGAACCGTCTGCTTGACTTTCCGTACCAATATAATAGGTAATTAAACTAGGTAAGTTTATTAAGTATTACCGATAATCCAGTTTTTATTATAGCCGAAGTCAATATATTGACTCAAACAAAAGACGACTCGAAGATCCTAGAATCTAGATCATTTTCTTCAGGAGATATAAATGATACTATAGAAATTGTTACCTTGTCACTGTTAGACAAAGGTCTCAATTCTTGTAGCAATATTATTTGTCTCATCTTAACGATTATCCCGATTCCATTCCTTGACCTTTCATAACCGTGTAGGTACTTTCCGTGTCACGATATTAATATCGCCGTTTATTAATTCTTGCTCTCAGTCAAAATTGCTTTTTTTTATTTCGTCGAGAATTCCATAATCTTTCTTTGTTTTATATTTTTCTCCGAATCTTTGCTGTCCTTCTTATATTAATATTGTTTTAAATGATTTTATTTGCTGGACCTTTTGAGGATTTGTTAGATTCTAGCTTAATACGCTGTTTTACGCGGTCTATGGTATTTGAAATTATGTATTTTACAAACATGTTTTTAAAATGAAATCAGAGTACTAATGGACATGTTTTATCTCTTTTTATTTGTATAGTTGTATTTATATTGAATTACCGATGTTAGGAATCATCATTATCAGCCAACATCAGTCCACAGCTGCACATAGGCCTCTCCCAATGCACGCCACTGAGCTCTGTCTTCAGTTATGTTAGGTATATTGACCTTCATATTTTGCAATGTCAATTAGCATGCTAATTACCTTGTCAGTTAAATCAATATGATCTTTTGTAAACTTTAAACTTTCGCGATTTGAACACATAGTTATAAATATGAAAATACGGGACTTATCGCGCCTAAAACATTAATTTTATTTAACTCGACGTCAATAAAATCTGTTCTGATTCTGATACGTCTATAAAAACCACTGACATCTAGTGTTTTATTTTTATCATCCCAGAGACTAAAAAGTCGCAACAAGTTGGAGACCCTGGCTCCACCTCCACGAGCGTAAAAATCTATCACATATCCTACTCTACCTCATTGGCTACCTACATACCTTCCTTATATTAAATACCTTCGCAAAATGTTACTCTAATTGGTCTACTTGTGAAAACGGACCAAACAGGACCTGAGTGACAGAGTAATTACTGTCAATCATTATTTAGATTCCCAAAATTAATATGCAGTCTAAGAACCCATCTTGGTTTTGTGAGGTGGAAAAGTCAATTACCCTAACCAAATTAGTGATTGAAATAAGTTTACAGTCCAAATCGGTAACTGAATGTGACCTGTGTTTCCGAGCATGAAATTATATGCCTGGCACGCACGCATTGCTTCAATTCGGATCGTTTTTCAATTTATTGTTGAGCGTGTCTGATTTACGCCCATGTTTAGATGTCTAATGTTGATAAGTTCTAATAAATACGACCTGTGTGCTGAAGCGAAAAGTGTTTGGCTTGCGCTGGATGTGTATTTATCCGTATATATATGTAAATGTTCTCGAACTTATTAAAAAAGTTATATAATCGTTTAGGTACCTGCGCAATACAATACATTACCGGTAAAAAATATGAATATCTGTATTTGATATTTTGTTTGTATTTAAGTTCCAACACATAATGATTCACTCGTGAGTACTGATCAGAATCTCACTAGGATACCTTTAAAACTTGTATTAAAGAACAACTTAACTTGATGCATAAATTTGAAATCATAAAATAGAACAGAACATTATTGTATGTGTTACCTCATCGTAACTTAAAACTACATCATGTTCTATAAATAAATATTGACTAAAATATAAAAAACTTCATTATAGTGGCAGAAATGGCGCTATTACCGATAAAGCCGGCTTTGGCCAATAAATAGCGTTTTCGAAACTACTTTTGGATAGAAAGGAATAAGTTTACAGTCCAAATCAGAAAAAAATCGGTCAAAACACACTAAGCGCAGGCGTTTCTTAAAATAAATACTCCATTATCGTCATTTATTAATGACTGTTGCTTACTTGTAAAGTTGCATGTGAGTCAGCTAATCCCAAAACAAATAGTCAGGCAGTTTTAACGATTGTACAATCATCGGGATAAATCTATATGCAGAGCTTTGCACTAATCGCACTAGTTGAAACTGGTTCTTGATCCATTCAGATCTAAACAGAATAGGATATAGGGTAGATACGCGCTAAGGACTTTAGCATTGATTCACGCCTTGATTGATGCTCCTCCGACTGAGACGCAGTAGTAATCCGATCCAATTTACTGTGCAAATCAGTGATAGAGATTGAAACAAGCAAGGATCTCACGCTCACACGCTTATACCTACTTCGTATTATTCTATTGTAATGCATCACATTTTTTTTCGACTGAGAACAATCGACTAGGTAGGTAAGAGGTCATTGAACTCTAGAGAATAATTAAATTATGTTAATAAACCTATAAAATATTTACTGTTATGTTAGGTTCGACTTATTAAAATGATGTATATGAATAGCGCTTTAATGAAATTATTTTTTTGCTCTAAATCTATTACTTACTAGATGTAGGTGGAATTGAGGCACTGATTTAATAAAAACTATGTATTCAATGTGCACATTCGATCCACAACAATGCATAAGGTGATTGCATTATAAATGGAGATGACCGATTCAATATACAGACGATAAGAGTGCTACTAACTACACAACAACTACACTATAACATCATAACTTGAATGATAATATCCAAACCTAAACAACCAATGGGACTTATTATGTGGAAATAGCAATATTTCAGAGTTCTCTGAATAACATCTTCCCCGCTACTAGTAATCATTATTTTGACAATATTGCTTATTCAGAATTTAGATTAGCAAATTCCTGACATCGGGGAATTAAAGTCAAAGTTACAAATTGATAATTGCCATCACAGACAGGCAGATGAACGCTGACCTTTGTCAATATTGATCGGGGATGGGTATTCTGAATGGAAATAGATCGTCTCTGATTTTAGTTGGCTAACAGTAGTTGAAATTGTAAAGTTTGAGAGTTAGGTAATTTTGTTATATATTTTTTGTTGGATCGAGTCAATTGACTCTTATTGCTCTTTTGCCCAAACGCATATCCAGTCTCCGTTCCTTTGTGGGTAAAAGGAACGGAGACTGGATATGCGTTTGGGGCGAGAGGATGTTTGTTTGTTTGTTGTGTGTGCAAATCCTTGTTCCCATTTTTCTCCAAAACTACTAGTCCGATTTTGATACAGTTTTCAGTTATAAGTTGGGGTGTCGTTGGTCCATGTTTTTATATAGGTGTAACTGTGACAACTCACCAGGGGCGCTGCAGTGATCATTTGTTGGTGCAAATCGATGTTGCCATTTTTCTTTAAAACGACTAGTCCGATTTTGATGCAGTTTTCAGTTATGGGTTCGTGTTTGATTGGTGCATGTTCTTAAATAGGTGTTACGGTGTCAACTCACCAGGGGGCGCTGCAGTAAACATTTGTTTGTGCAAATCCATGCTGCCATTTTTCTCCAAAACTAGTTCGATTTTGTCTTTAAACGGTTCGTAATTAATCAGTGGTGGTTCTTAAATAGATGTTATGACGTTAATTTTCTAAAGGACATTGTCGTGGGTGTTTATTCCAAATTTTGTTACTTGTATTGCTTTTCATTCTGCATTAGCTGTAAGTCCTGCTTTAAAACTAGTCGAATTAAAGTTTTCTGCCGATAGAATACCGCGACTTGTGACGTTATTCATGACTTATAGCTTCTTGGTATCCATTGCAGCAAATCTTTTTCTAATGTTATTAGTATAACACAGAAACGTTGTACACGAGTTCAATTACTCGTATTATCAAGCTTCTCTATTATCAGCTTCCGTTTGAATTTGTAACTTTATTTTTACTTTTCCTCAAACCAGCACTAAGTTGCGATTGTAATTCAACCATTCACATTATCGTGGGTAGTGGGCGTGAATAGACAGATAAACTGGTCCCGGGCACGGTTTGTTGAACAAATACTGGCGTTTGCTTTTAAACTGTTTTTTGTACTGTATGGGTTTGCCGCGGGATCGTGGTAGATAAGCCTAAAATCTGGACAACCGACGCGATATTCGTTACGTATGCAGATAAATGCTGTATTTATTTTATGAAGATGCTTTTGATTGATCTCAGCTTTTTTAGCAGCAAAGATAATTTAAACAAAATGCTCTCTCTGTCTCTTTCTTTTTCAACTCTCTGTCTCATCTATCTATTCCTTCCTTTTCTAACTATTCATCTCATAATTATTGGTGTGGTAGCTTGTCGACTCTTTTTGAACCGACTTCAAAAAAAGGAGGAGGTTTCTCGATTCGACCTTATTATATTAGATAGAGATTATATATATATATATATTTTGTTTGTTCTCGGATAACTTCGTCGTTTAAGAATCGAATTTGATTATTATTTTTTTGTAGGAAAGGAAATATCCCAAGTGTGGTACCATGGTAATTTTATTGAGGTCTGATAAGTATCTCCAGAGATATGGAGATAAACACCTCAAAATTGGTACTGAAAATTAATAGCGTGGCATTGAAGTCGGTTCTTTTTAGTTTTTTAGGGTTCCGAACCCAAAGGGTACCAACGGAACCCTATTACTGAGACTCCGCTGTCCGTCTGTCTGTCTGTCTGTCTGTCTGTCTGTCTGTCTGTCTGTCTGTCTGGCTGTCTGTCTGTCTGTCCGTCTGTCACCAGGCTGTATCTCATGAACCGTGATAGTTAGACGGTTGAAATTTTCACAGATGATGTATTTCTGTTGCCGCTATAACAACAAAAACTAATAACAGTACAAAGTTAAAAATGAAAGGGTTTAAAACAAAAAACGTGTTTATTACTATACGATACGATACGAAATTAATTCATCTCGACGCAGCTAGATGGCAGCACAGGCAAAATTAGCACGCGCAAGCGTTTCATTTGTTAAATTTGTGGGCCTCGGTCGATTTGTTTACTTAGTTAAGGTTTATTTGCACACATGTAGTGTGCAGGATTGATTAATATATCCACAATATTAGTAGTTAGTACTTACAATGAAGAGCTTCAATTAGTTTAGTTAGATTCAGTAGAAAGTTAGTCGTACGAACACTCGGTCTTCTAGATATTTAATTATATTAATAACCTTTCTTTGTGATAATACTTACTTATTAAATACTTAGTTGGTGTTAGAAGTTCGTGGCGTTCGGACTTCGGAAATTCGGAACCCTCCGTTTGCGGGACAAAAGTCTGACTCGCATTTGGCCAGTTTTATTAAACGATCTTATTTTTAATTGAATTGAACAAAATTGTTCTAAAATTGCACATTCCACTCCACTAAATTCCATACCAAATGCCTTTCAGTGTTACACTGAAGATTGCTTGCTTTTATCATATTTATTCTCAACGTTTGCCGCCTCATATCAATGGTTTGAAAAGTGAACGTGTATGCTGGAATAAATAAAGATTATGTTGAGTGATGAGTCGTGATCGAGTGTCTGTTGATGGTTTTTACTATCCGCTCTATTACGCAATGATATGAAAGCTTTTTTATGTGGCATCTGAAGTCAAGTGTTGGCATCTTGCCTTAGTTTGATAAGTTCAGAGTGGTGTCAAGACTTAGTAGATAGAATGTCAAAAAAGGAGGGTTCTCAATTCGACCGTATATATATATATATATATATATATATATATATATATATATATATATATATATACTCGTATGTATATTATGTTTGTTCCCGAATAACTTCGTCGTTTATGAACCGATTTTGATGATTTTTTTTTGTTGGATAGGAGATATTCCTAGAAGGTACCATAGTAATTTCATCGAGATCTGATAAGTATCTTCAGAGATAATTATGGAGATAAACACCTTAAACTTGGTACTGAAAATTAATAGCGCGGCATTTGAAGTCGGTTTTTTTAGTTTTTTAAACGATCTTATTGTAAGTTTTGTTATTCAACTAAGGGTTAATTAATGTCATTTATTTTAAGGGCCAGTTTCACCTGTTCCAGATAGCGCTATTATAAATAAATCTGACAGATTTTTCACAGCTTTTACATGGCGTCATCTGTCAGATAGATATCTTACGCATTATCAGGGACCGGTAAAACTGGCACTTAACCTTATATTATTAGTTAAGGGTTATATAGATGACTAGAAGTGTCCCGCAGCTTCGCCCACGTTTAAACCTTCTTTTATTTACTTAAAACTTTTCTTTTGTAAAAATGATTTTATCATTAAACACATCAAATAAGAATTAGCTAAATCGGTTCACCCGTTTTCATGTTATCGCGTGACCAAGGCAATTCGGGATTCATATTTATAAAACCCTAAATTTACTGACTTTGTTACCTACCCCGTTTCGAAAAATCTTACAACACGTACTTTATCCCATCTTGTTTCGCCACACAAACTTTGAATCCCCGTTCCGTATCCGGGAGGAATTTTCAGAAAATCATTTCTGAGCAGATACCTACGTCATAATAACTATCTGCATTGACTGAATTTCAGCGCAATCCGAAACAATATTGATTTTTAGACTTTGTTACCCCAGTTTATCCTCTTAGGGTGGCATTTTGAAAAAGTCTGAAACTCGTATATACTTATTTATTTACGGTGTGAAATGTCGAATAAAACGACTATACAAACTTTGAACCCCCGCTTCATCCCCTTAAAGAGAGTATTATGAAAAATTCTTTCTTAGCGGATACCTAAGTCAAAATAACTATCTGCATGCCAAATTTCACCGCAATCCGAAACAATATTGATTTCAGAGTTTGTTACCCCACTTCACCCTTTTAGGGGTGGAATTTCGAAAAAGCCTGAAAAACGTATTTGCTTACTTAAGTACTTGTGTTACATTTCGAATATAAAAGAATATCTAATATTGTTTTTCCATACAAACTTTGAGCCCCCGTTTCATCCCCTTCAGGGGTGAATTTTGGAAAATCCTTTCTCAGAGGGAACTTACGTCGTAATAACTATCTGCATGCCAAATTTCAGCGGAATCAGAAACAATATTGATTTTCACACTTTGTTACCCCATTTCACCCTCTTAGGGGTGGAATTTCAAAAAACATGAAACACGTATTTACTTATTTTTTAATGGAGCACTTGTATAAAGTTTCGAATAGAAAATACTATCTAATCTTGTTTTCCCATACAAACTTTGAAGCCCCGTTTCATCCCCTTCAGATGTGAATTTTGGAAAATCCTTTCTCAGAGGAAACTAACGTCGTAATAACTATCTGCATGCCAAATTTCAGCGCAATCCGAAACAATATTGATTTTCACACTTTGTTACCCCATTTTGCCCTCTTATGGGTATTTAATTTCAAAAAAACCTGAAACAGGTATTTACTTATTTTTTTACTGAAGCATTTATGTGAAGTTTCGGATAGAAAAGACTATCTAATCTTGTTTCTCCATACAAACATTGAACCCCCATTTCAGCCCCTTAAGGGGTGAATTTTGGAAAATCCTTTCTTAGTACACCCCTACGTACTAAGACAAATATACCCTCCGAATTTCAAGTCTCTACGACTAGCGGTTTAGGCTGTGCGTTGTCTGTCAGTGAGTCAATCAGTATGTCAGGACAAAGATTCTTATAGTATTAGATTATCATTTTAGTGACGTTTCTATAGCTGTAGTGCCGCTTGTTATTTGTATTTTTAACTAATATATTTGTTTGAAATAAGCGACCACATAATTACAATACAATCTTAGTGAATGAAAAGTAACAGACTGAGCATAGGAGCTAGGTTAGATAGAGTACATAAGTGTAAATCGATAGTGTCACTCAAATGTACTGTTTTTATTACATTTCCATTTATCAACCGACTTCCAAAAAGAAGGAGTTTCTCAATTTGTCTCTATGTTTTTTTTGTATGTATGTTACACGTAGTAATTTTATTGAGATATGTTAAGTATTTCTATCTGACTACTGAAATTGAATCGCGGGGTATGGAAGTTGGTTGTTTTAGTTTTTAAACTATCTTAATTATTACTAATTTGTTGCAGCGCAACATTTTGCCTATCTTATTTATATAGCAAGCTATTAAATTCGGTAATTTTTCATGAGTAGAAGCAATATCATCATCACTGAGATCGTAATTGAAAATAGCAAGGTCATGCTACATAAAGACCATCTCTGAAACTAATCCCTTTGATGATCTAATAGTTTTGTTCCGTCTTATTGTATTAGATAACTTAATCCATCTAAAGTCAATTAGCAGCCTTACTCGTCAATATAGTTAACAATCACTTTTAGTTCTTGATCACGAGCGCTGAAGTAATTTATACTAAAAAACTTAATAACCATAATGCGTCTTCTCACACGTAATAAAGAAGATGATAATAGTTTAAGATTTTAGATGCGAGGTCAGCTCTAAGCTCACGGTTGCTTACTAAGCTTCAACGAGCAGACAAAGGATTTAATCAATTTTTCATCGCTATCTATTTGTGATACATATTGTGAGAATCATTGGTTTTGTTTTTAATTTACTTTTATTAATATTTATATTTTTTATATTTTTATGTTATATGCAAAATGTGTGTTCTTTCTTGAAGCCTAACGACTGGCATGCTTCATCGGCATCAGCGCTTAAAGAATTGTCAAACTTTAATCAATAGCCTAAATAGTAGAACAGACGATACTTTAAGTATCTATGTATATATTTATCTATTATGATGAGGCGCTTGTCTTAAACTCTCTTATAATAAATTTAAATCAGCTACTAATATACCTACCAAAATTGTTTAGACAAATGATCGTAAATTCACAAAATTATTGTTTTGTTTCCAGGTAACCACAACCAACACAAGTCGAGCAAAACACGACATTGGTAACAGTAAGAAATTTGATAAAACCTTATATTATAAATCACGAACATTGACACAGATTTGGAAGCCCAAAACTTGGAATATTTCCAAAGCGGATTTCGTACAAGTAAGCGAAACCTTGTATCGAGGGGCAATTTCTTTCATTCCCAATGCTAAATTGGCTCTTGAACTTCTATTCCAATTGCTTTTATTAATTTTGTACCTATATACCTTTACTTTAACGTCTTTAATCTTTGTACTTTTGATAAATATTACGTGATTAGAACGCCGATTTATGTTCGATAATTATAGTAACGTACCGTCACATTTTGTTCAATCTCCTATTAAATCAGTCAATTGAAGAAGATATCAGAAGTTATAGCCACTGATAATTAAGTTTTAGTAAAAATTAAAGGCACCACAAAAGATGACAGATAGATTTCTTTAAACTTAACTATAAAAGTCGAAGTTTTGTGTTTTATATTGATTCATGCCATTCTACTAATAATCGTCTATCATAACAATCGATTAATCAATAATTTTATACATATGCCTCGACAGCTTATATTCCTTTCAAGACAAAATTGTATCAGGTAAATTTAGAAACAAGAAAATCTCAGATTTACAAACAACCTGATCTTCATATACAATGTTTTCTTTTGGTATGTAACAGATTACGGAACCCTAAAACAGTAGAAACTATATTGACAATATTGCATTTGCATAGCTTACAATCAAATCTACCCGCCACATGCCTGCCTATAATTCATTACCTGAGCCATTATTTTAGCGTTGAGTGCTTCAATCACCCGATAAATTAGTTAAATCCGTCCATTCGGTTTTGTAGCTTATCAAATATTTTGCAGTATAAGTTCTAATATTATTTTCCATTGTTATACTTACTAAATGTTCTGATGAATAAAGTTTTTTCATTTAAGTTTTACAATAGTGCTATCTTTATCCCACTCCTGGAGTAAGAACGAAACAAAACAGTTTTAATGCTATCAAATTTAGTTTTGCTAGCGCAATATCAGAATCAGTACCATTTACAATGAGCACTATATGGAAAATTAACGAAATGATGACGAATTAATATAATGTCGGTAATGATTTTTAAATTGTTTCTTGTTTTATCAGATTCTCCCTCTTAACAAAGCTCACATCATTCTTTCCGCATCTAACGAAATCAACGTTAAAATCAAACTTTCAATCAAGCTGGTCACACTAAAACGCTCTCTGGATTCGTGTTTAATTGGAACATGCCAGAATTAGAAGCGGAATAATTGACAGTATTGTTCTGATTCTCGGCATCAATTTAACAGATACCAAATCTATCCAATTTGCTTAGGAGGTGACGCAAATCTGCGCTAATTAAAATTGTATTAACTGCTGATCCGGACTGTAATTTAAAACACGTGGTACCGATATTTTGGAGGTTTATTGTAGCACATAAATCAGAATAAAATAATCTTTTTAAAGAAAAGCCATGTCAAAAGTACCTTTAACCGGCAAGCATGTATAAAGGCGCTCATAAAACTGGAAGAAGCGAAGGAGGTATGTCAGAATCGTAGCATGTGGAAAGAAGTAGTCTCTGCCTTCCCCAACGGGAAAAAGGCGTGATTGTGTGTATGTATGTACATAAATGAGATAACGTTTTTGATTTTAAGATAATTTATTGTATAATTTTTATATATTTACAAGCTTTTGTTTGCCGTGTTAGTATAGTTTATGTTGGTGTGGGTCAATGGGTCGATATGGACTCAAATTTTGTATACTTGCATAGTGAGTATAATAGTTGGTACTTTATAATCAAGACGTAATAATATGTAAGTTTTTAAACCGTGGACATAGCGTTTGTATCAGCGCCGAAATATCGGAAACTCGTATTAAACAAAACACATGGTAAATTTCCCGTAAATAATACTAATAATACGTAATAAAATACATAATATTATGTTAACTTATCTAAGATATCCAATCTGCTATTATTATTCGTTCTGTGTGATAAAAATTACAAGCATAGGACTCACAAACTGTATCTATTTATCGTCACTAACTATATGTTTTATTCTTAAAACCTACTCCATTCCACCATTTTAGAATATACATAAATAATACACAAACGTTAGTGCAATAAATGAAATCAAATGCCAAGGCTTTAGTTAGTATTTAATTTTTCACGACCATCATTTTGTTAAATATTCTGTCAGTTATAATTTTTAAAACGATTCTCCATAAGTTCATTTTCGTAATCATTTTACGACCCCTTCTAATTGATCTGTTGACAGGCCCACGTCTAAAAGTGACGTTGGATGCTACCTTGAAAAACTTTTACAGCCCAATCTTTTCCTAATCTCTGAAAGCTTTTCGTCGAGTCACCGATAGGTATTACGAGATCCCTAAATCTGTAAACGAAGTTAAACGATTAAAGATTTACGATTCGTCGAGTTCTCGGTCGTTAATTTTGCGGAAAGATAATCTTGTGACAAATTTGTCCGTGCCCATAAAGTTATAGGCAGTAAAACGGTTAGGTTACGAGTTTCTAGTTTATTAAAGGGAAATAGAGTAACAATTTCGCCGTGACCTTCTCGTGGCTCGGATGAAATTGGCATGAGGCATGCGGTCACAGAGGCCTTCTATTGCTTGGACTTACTTATGTTGCAGACACAGTAAGCGCTCAAACTCATCTCAGGTTCTGACATTTTTTTTAATCAGATTGTAGGATGGTTACAAGTAAATGCTATCCGAGAATAGTTTTAAAACTATTTAATTTAGTCATTGATTTGGAGCACAGCTATATAGTTATAAATATGAAAATACGAGACATATCGCGCCTAAAGCACGTCAACATATTTCATTGTTTTTTTGTTGCAATTTAACAATATCATTAGTATCTTAAAACAAGACTATAAATCGCCTTTCGGTTAATTTTATCTTAATGTATCGTTCAGTAGTAAGAATTTCCCATTTTCTAAGTTTCATGTGTGTCACTAGCTGTAAAACTACCGTATCTGCCTTTCCCCAACCGGTGCCGACCTCCGCCCTTACCACTGAAACAATTACCGTGTCGTGTCCTATACGTCGTGCTGTGTTGTTTTCGGAATTAGCCCTTTGCTGCATGATATATTTATGTAGATGTCTGTCTACTATTATTTGTTGGAGCTTTGTTACATTGATTGGCTCTTCAGAGTGTTGTAGGGTTACGTAAATCGGTATTAGAATTGTCTATGAGATTAATGTACTTTCAAAGATCATTGCCTACCTACCTATTTTCAACCGACTTCCAAAAATAAGGAGGTTCTCAATTCGTCTGTATGTTTTTTTAATGTATGTTACACAATAATTATGTCAACTGTGAATTGATTCGAATGATTCTTTTTTTAATCGATAGGGTACGTTTTCGAGATGGTACCATTGTAATTTAATTGAGATATGATAAGTATCTCCAGAGATATGACGATAAACGACTCAAGCTACTGAAATTGACCGCGGGGCATGGAAGTCGGTTGTTTTAGTTGTCAGGCTTTAGAAGATTAGTTACGCTTTAGCGTACGCTAGCTTTATATTTTGTAACCTTTAGCTCCCGCAGGGATAACCTAAAATTCTTATTCAGGTAGCATAAACATCTCTTAAGAAATAATAAAACCACATTTAAAGGCCCTTGGTCTTTCAATTTTCGTATTGACTCAACCACCACGTGATAGTAAAACGACGAGTAAATGAGAAAATCAGTAGATTTTAATACGTAATTTCAAATACATTTCCCTTTTATGTCATTACCACCATCAATATAGATGTTAAAGCACTTAGAGTTTATCGACGCAGTTGTCATCCGGAATCACCATTACCATAATACGATGTTACATTAGCATGCCAATAAATATCTCGAGAAACAGTCCCAAATCGATCCCTGAGGCGTTTGGCTATCGACCAACACAATGACACTGTATACAAACATATCAGAAGTTAGGTTTGGATGTATTGCCTTCCTGATAATGGTAATTCGTGTTCGACTGGTTCGATAGCGTATGGATAGGCGACGATTTTATGAGTGCGAGCGGCATTATTTTTTTATAGTACCCTTTTGAGAGGAACAATAAATCATGTTTGTTTTTTTTTTATCAAGTCAACATGTTATTTTCTTAATGACCTTCATGTTACGCTCTTGAATATTTGTGAAGTATGTTGTTATATGCCAGCTGTTTTTATGAGTATTTAGTGTTAAGTAGTCTTGCCAAGCTCTCAAAGTTTATTAACAAGTACATCAAAATACCGTAATTTGATTTATACCGTCTGAACACGCTTTGTTTTTCCTATAGATTCGTGTGAATCACCGTAACTGTTAACCTAGCCATCCTCGTACTGCACGCGGCATAATAACGCCATTTGGTAAGGAAAACGCAATTTGGCATTACCAATATGAGGCAATTGACTGCCGAAGTTATGTGCTCACGGCATTGAGTGCTGTAATGTGCACAATTCGAATAATTGAGCCGTTATTCGTGGGGTTGAATGGAGTCTTTCGGGGCAGTGGGTTTTGGGCTTTGTATTTATGTTTGTGGGGAATTCGCCTTTCTGTTTCATCGTAACTCATTCGTTTATTCAGTTGCTGTTCAATGTAAAATAATATGTTTTATAAAAATTGGATTAATTGGTGAAGTTATGACTGTATTTAGCTATTATTTATATAAATCATAATATTATTACTATGATGTTGTCATAGAGCCAGAGGCCAGAAACTTTTTACCTGACTTTAGGAGGGGTTCGATTTTGATCGGTATGTTTGTACGTTCATCTGTTTTCTCATAAGCTCATAATTTTTTAACTCTTTATCATAAGTTCATTATAATAATCTTTATGATGTCACATTAAATCGAATAATCGCGTCCTCTAGTCTAGAGGACATAAAGTAATTTTTTTGTTATAAAAAAAATTGTTCGAGTTATGACTGAATTCACCCGTCACGATTAGTACCATCCAGATATCACGTGCAGAGAAACAAGTAAATTTACGGACGTACGTGAAATTTCATTTAACACCCATATAATTGGCTAAGCATTAGGGTCAATAACTTATTAAAATCCATCTACAATCATGTTAATATCTTTACTGTGGGAAACGATTCTTCTCGTGGCACAGTTCTCGCAATTCATCAATATTCATCCAATCTTTTTATGTGTAGAGTTAAACTGACGTTCCCATATTTTTTTATGCTTAGCCTTTTTTAATTCATAGCAAGTCGTGCCATTAAACCTTATTACAAAAATTGTCGACGTACGACTACTATCTATGGTTACGATCCATTTTTATGTTTCTTGTACACGAATAACTTTTTGCCATGGATAAATCTATAGTTTTTGTGTTTTAAAAGCATATCAATAGATAATCAAATGATCAATATATTATAGGTATTTAAATGATTGAATAGCTTATTGACGAAATTTATAGTTTTCTTCATCTCAATGGAAAATAAATTACGACAAACAATAAATTCGCTTAGACTTTCTGTAGATAAATATTTAAATAAATAAATTGAAAACATGTCAGCACCTAACATTATTATCATCTTTGTCAATTTAAGTACCTATTACGTGGAGGGACCTATCGTAAGCATGTCATTTTCTGCTGGCAATAATTGTCACGCAAAAATTATTATAGGTAGTCGATTATTGACTAATATGTAATATCTTTCGCCAAGCGCTTCTTAGTTTGTTCTTTAGATTTCAGTTTCTAAGTACTACAAGCTAGCTTGTATATCGACGCTTCATTCAAGTCGTTCTAACACTTCTAAACTAATATTATAAGATCGTTTAAAAAACTAAAAGAACCGACTTCAAATGCCGCGCTATTAATTTTCAGTACTAAGTTTGAGGTGTTTATCTTTATATCTCTGGAGATACTTATCAAATCTTGATGAAATTTCAATGGGATATTTACTTTCCAACATTTAAAAAATCATTAAAACCGGTTCATAAACGATGAAGTTATCTGCAAACACATATTTACGATTTCATTCAATTCAAAATTTCTAAAATTCTTTCACTAATGGAAAGCTACATTATCAGCTAGTAACATAAGCTATATTTTATCCTCAAATTCTCACGGGTACAGGAACTATGCGGGTGAAACCGCGAGGCGATGCTAGTAATAAATAAGAAAGTAGCTTTCAGTAAAGTAGTATTACGTAGTACAATTAGGTATTCTGTGGTAGTATTCAATAACATTTTAAGGGTTGATCGTGTGGTGGAACTCTAAGCTCTAAAGTTCTGACTAAAAGCCGATAACCACAGCCCATAGTTATGAGACGTCGTAAAACATTGACTTTTATGTCAACCATAAATGGCAACAACGTATTATAATGACAATTACCGAGTCCATGGCAACTCATTAATTGAAGGGCCGGTTTGGGAATAGTTTTCTGAGAATCGACTGCATTATCGATTCGAGAGTTGAGTATTAATGTTTTATTACTATAATTATCATTATACGGTTAGGTTTTGGAGATGATACCTTAAAGGAACTTTATCATTTTTAGTTATTACTATGCTACACGAAAACTCTCTAAAGACTAAGGACTAGTAGGTATTTTGTGCCACTTATAGATAAACCGGCAATCAGTTTCAGATACCTTAAAAAATGTATATTATCGTCAGCAAAAATTGTAAATTTTTGGCGAAGTTAAAAATAACGAAATATTCACATTAGCACATTTATTGCAATACATTTTTGTCGTATTCGATTCGCCAAAAAAGGTTAAAGGTACACAGAAGGTATAACAGAATATAAAAACACGCTTTATTCATTTTATATACCAACTAACTGCACCTCGCGGCTTCGTTAGTTTTAAAAAGTATCCTATGTCCAATTGTATGTACAATATTCAGCCAAATCGGACAAGCCTTATAACAGTGAAAACGTTAATACATACAAACAAATGTGTACACTGACTTTCACATGTATAATATTGGTGTTAAAACAAAAAATAACACTATGTCTTCTAATCGCTATTTTTTGGATGTACAAAATCCAAATAAAACCGAAATATTATCTAGCGATGGGGTGGATGGACTTCCATAAAAACTACTTAGCCCTGTTTGATATCTGACTCGTAAAACTACAATTACCTGTGTATCATTAAATGCTAATTATACGAGTATATCGACACACTTTACAACCTCTTTAGCGTTTTCTTATCAAGCTGCTATGTAATTTATACACTAGAACGTAGCAACTTGCTTGAGGCCGTATAACACCTACAAATACCTAAGGAAAACATTCCATGTATGCATTGATAAGGGCCGGTAGAGGCCGGAAGTATAATCATTATTAATCAGTAATTTATCATAAAATCGTTTTAAAAACTACAAGAACCGACTTCAAAAGCCGCGCTTTTAATTTTCGGTACCAAGTATCACCAACCCTACCACCAACACCTAATAAATACCAAACAAACACAAGTTTGTTTGGTATTTATTAGGTGTTTATCGTCATATCTCTAGAGATACTCATCAGATCTCGATGAAAATACCATAGGATATCTACTCATCTACTGATGATACTGACGGATGTTGGAAACAAAAAAACATCAAAATCGGTGCGTAAGATAAACGACGAAGTTGGATAACTTCGCGAACAACCATAAAAAAAATATACGGTCGAATTAAGAAACCTCATTTTTTTAAGTCGGTTAAAAATTGGAGACATCTTTGCCCAGCCGTGGGATAAAATAGGTTAGTTAAAAAATGTTATCGAAGGATGTCCCGAAGAGATCGCTAGAGGGACAAGATCCCTATGTGTATTGTATATAATGTCGGCAAAATGTATAGTAAAGTAAAACCTTAACAAATAATCTTTGCTCCACGCTATTTGGTGATGATGTTTTGTTACTGTGACAAAAAAAAAACAAGGACAAAACAAGTTACATTTGGATAGAACGCACAGCGTGCTACGTACAGTTTTTATAATAAACTGGCCAAGTGCAAGTCGGACTCGCACTCGTAGGGTTCCGTAACACAGTAAAGTATTCTATAACTATGATTTTTCGCAACTAAAAAATTAACTTTGATTTTCATAGTGTTTGTATGAAAAACAAAGTTATCTTTGCGGTCGCCATATCTCAAAAACTGCTGCCTGTATCTCGTTCAAACCAATTTTCGTTGTTAGTTTTTATTGAGATCTACAGCATATATTTTTTTTAGATTTTTCACTCTCATACTTCAAAAGTTAGAGGGGGGGGGGACACACATTTTACCACTTTAGACGCGCCTATCTTTCAAATGATTGACTTTGAGAAAAAATTATTTTAGGAACCTTAATGTCATTTTTAAATACCTATCTATACATTTTTTTTACATCAAACCTATACGTGTGGGGTACACGTATAGGTTTGATGTAAAAAATAAATATTTTTTATATGTTATATTATTTATTTTTGTATAAAAATCGGAAAGCGGTTCACAGTATACATCTATCTACCAAGTTTCAATTCTGTAGTCTTATCAGTTTCGGAATAAAATGGCTGTGACATACGGACGGACAGACAGACAGACAGACAGACATGAGGAAACTATAAGTGTTCCGTTTTTTGCCATTCGGCTACGGAACCCTAAAAATACTTCATAATTATATTGTATTTTACTTTGAATACTATCTACTATTTCTTATTTCTCGTTTAACCAGCCAAGGAAATTACCTTCCTACACTAAACTGTCACTTTTTAAACCACTTACATACGTGTCTAGCAATTATGTATATTTAAAGTTGGTCTTAAGTAACTAATGGTAGATAAGTGAGCATTCAAATGCATGAACAAGTTTGGTTCCGCGACGATGCGTTTATAGTTTTAGGAAATAGGAAAATGAGTAATTAGACTTGAATGATAAGGGCTGGTTAAATTATACGAATGAAAGTAAGGTAATTTTAATTAAGTAAAAGCGTGACTAAGACAAACACATAAATGTGTGAATTTAATCTTTTAATTGACTGCCTGCTGGTAACGTTAATAATTATATGTGTTAGTGTACTTTCTACTGTAGAGGAAGATTCGCCTTGACCACAGAATAAATAATAGTATCAGTTTGACTCCGCAGGATGATTGTTTACGGACTACAAATAAAACTGGCCAAGTGCGAGTCAGACTTTTGTCCCGCACATGGAGGGTTCCGACTTTCCGAAGTCCGAACGCCACGAACTTCTAACACCAATTAAGTAAATATTAACACAATGGTTACAAATACAAATACAAATTAATGTAATTAAATATCTGGAAGACCGTGTGTTCGTACGACTAACTTTCTACTGATTATAGCTAATTAGGGAAGGTACGTATTTACGTTACAAGGTTTTAAAACCTGGTTTATGCTTGCAAGTACGCCAACCAGGGTCCGACCTTAAAGACTTGCAAGACTTAAAAGTATTTTTTTCAACAACTCACTCGTTAACTTGGAAGTCTTTTTTATGTAACGCTATATTACGCCTTATTTAGTATTAGTAATAAGAGTCAATTTTCCATGCAAGTATTTTCAATTCCTACGCTTGGAAGTATTTCATTTTTATACACACGATATTCGCCTCTATTCTCTTAAGCACATGGATCAAATTCCTATGCAAGTATTTCGGCTAATCTCAGTCGCATCGGGCGCGCCCATCTCATACGAAATACTTTGAAGGTTTTTGCAACTTGCAAGTCTTAAAAGTTTTTTTTATTGTGAACGCTATATTGCGCCTTATACCGACAAGAATAAGGGTCAATTTTCTATGCAAGTATTTTTGATTCCTACACTTGGAAGTATTTCATTTTTATACACACGATATTCGCCTCTATTATGTTAATGCATATATTAAATTCCTATGCAAGTATTTTAGCCGGGCTCGATAAATACTTGAAAGTATTTTGAACCCTGGTTTTCAGCCCTGGTAGTTGATGGTGGTCGTACTAGGTAGCCCTGGTACTGGATTTATCAAGTACGACCCATCGCTATAGCTAATTGTCAAAGCTCTTTGTATACTAAAATTGAAGATATATTTTTCAATACTGTACACTACATATGTGCAAATAAACTTTATCTCAACTAAGTAAACAAATCGACCGAGGCTCACAAATTTGACAAATGAAACGCTTGCGCGTGCTAATTTTTCCTGTGCTGCCATCTAGCTGCGTCGAGGTGAATTAATTTCGTATCGTATCGTATTGTAAACAACACGTTTTTTGTTTTAAAAACCCTTTATTTTTAACTTTGTTCTGTTCTTAGTATTTGTTGTTATAGCGGCAACAGACATACATCATCTGTGAAAATTTCATCCGTCTAACTATCACGGTTCATGAGATACAGCCTGGTGACAGACGGACAGATAGACAGACAGACAGACAGACAGACGAACAGCGGAGTCTCAGTAATAGGGTTCCGTTGGTACCCTTTGGGTTCGGAACCCTAAAAAGGAGCAGGTTATCGATTCGCCTGTGTATATATATATATTTTGCTAGCGTTCCGTTTTTTTCTTTCCTGGAAAAGAAGAGCAGAAGAAGAGGCTTACGTCCAGCAGTGGACTGACAGCAGTTGATTATGATAATGATGCTTTCCGTTTGGTCTCGTTATCATTTTATCCAGATCTGATAAGTATCTTCAGAGATATGGAGATAAACACCTTAAACTTACTACTGAAAATTACAAGCGGGTCATTCGAAGTCGACTTTATCGTTTTGTAAAAGATCTTAAATTATTTTTAGATTAGATCCATAAGAGTAGTTTTCTATTAAGGATCACAACATAACATATAACGCTCTATCGGGTCTGAGGCAAGAGTACTTGAAGTATTAGAAATCGGAAAATACTTATCAGTAATTTCTTTTGAACTCAGATTTCTGATATTATCTAGTACCTAAATAACTCTAACTGCGTTAGTCCGATATATTGTTTTAGTCTTTATAAAAAACACGATTGGCATTAAAAATATTCTATAAGACAATTTGTTGACAGAATGTCTACAGACTGAAGATAGTTCATTCTCATAGAATAAAAACCCATATCTCAATATAAAGACAATCATAAATATTGACGAACCGAACAATCTTGACCTTTTCCCCTAATACGTTGTAAGAAGTACCTGTATGAGTCTTATTATATCGATATTTTGTTGCCATGAATTGTGTATTATGATTTACCTAAATCAATATAATGTTATTTTCAACGACTTCCAAAAAGAACGAGGTTCTCAATTCGTGTGTATGTTACGCGATTACTCCGTCATTATTAACCGATTCGTATGATTTTTTTTTAATCGGTAGAGAACGTTTTCGAGGTGGTCCCATTGTAATTTAATCGAGATCTGATAAGTATCTCCAGAGATATGACGATAAACGTTTCAAACTTGCTACTGAAATTAACTCGCGGGGCATGGAAGTCGGTTGTTTTAGTTTTTAAACTATCTTTATTATTTTAAATATCGTATTGGCTAGAGTTTGTAAGCTTAGTGCGTGCAGAGCTAGGAGCTTGACTCTCCCTGAGATCTGATAACTTTTTTACAGTGCAAGCAATAATGTTCATCTGATGAAATCTGAGTTTAAGTAGTATAACTGTAGACAAAAGCAAGCAGTCAAAAGCTCACCTACAAAAATTGGAAAGTATTACAGCATTGCAGATGAGATGACACAGAGAGACAACACGTAATTAACAATGATTCACGCGGGCCGAATCCCACGCCTCGATATTGTAATTGTTAAGTAACTAACTGCATTCTATGTACATGTATGGTTGCTGAGTGTTTTTGTACTGCTAGATAAATTGTTAGATTCTCATTAAAATCGTCTTTCCATCTTATCTTTCCTTTATGCTGTCCTTTCCGAAGATCGTACTTATAGAATTAACGGAAAAAAATCAAACAGTTAGATACCTACAGTTCAGATCTCTATGCGATAGGGGTCAATCAAAAAGTCACCGCTTCCAAGCAGCCCTATTTGGAAATTATCTGAGAGATTTTTGACAGCTTTTATGTTTTATTTTAACACTAAACTGGATACCACTTGACCATTATCTCGCTTGATGTTATGATGTTAAGTAATGATACGGTCGATGATGGAGCGCACTTACCCAGAAGACCTACGAGTATTCACTCGTGATTTGAAGACCCCCATATTTTGCTTAACCGGAAACACAGACTCAGGCAGAGTAGGAATTCCACTCCATGGCAGTTCGTATGATGAACGTCGAAATATGGTGTCATGTATTATTATAACTCTCTCAACCTTTAAATTAGGAACCTGTGAATCTTGGCCCTTAATGTTATTCGATAAAATACAGACACAGCCTGTCTGGTCAAAATCATAACATCCGTAGGTCCCGTAGTAAACCCTGTAGTCGGGTCAAAAGATCTTCACTTAACCTACGGCCAATAAAATTATTTTCAATAAGTAAAAGTATTTTTTTTAATCACACCCATAATCGTATAAAAGAAGGTAAAGAGCGCCATAAATTAATTATTCAAACACAAACATTAATGAAAACAATGGGCCATAATATTAATTATTAAACATTGCGTGGATGATTCCATCGATTACAAGTGTGCTACGACTGCTTCCATATTCTTCTACATTACAGATATTGCGTAACCTCTCGATGTACATATTGTACATATATGCATTACTTAAGTATGTTTTATGATGCAATAAATGTGATTAAATTGAATTAATGATATATACTTAATGGTATATATAAATTATGATATTATGTAAGTAAATATACTATTGCATTGATTATAAGTATTTTGCAAGTATTGTTGGCCACCAATCGCAGTTATAATGTACTGTCCTGTCCATTCAAAGGTTGTTTGGGACAAATCTTTCTAAAGGAATATTTGACGCATATATATATATATATATTTGTTAAACCTTTTTGTTCTCATCTTAAATTATGTTTAAATTATATATATTAATAACAAACGTCAAAAATCAGTCAAACTCTATACAAAAACACCGGTTATAGTTACGGTTAAAGTAAGATGGTGCAACTCAGCCTAAGTATGCGATGAATTATTTGCCATAGAAGAGGCCTATGTCCAACAGTGGACAAATTGTTAATGATGATAATGAAAGTGTCCATATTGATAGATTTAACGTTATAATGGTGATATTATTAATAATATTAATAAATATTATTTATGGCACATTTTTAATTTATTTAAAACTAACTGCACCCCTCAGCTTTGCCCGGGTATAATCCTAGTTATAAACCTTCCTTTTAATAAACTCTATCTCTTGATGAAAATTGCATTAAAATCTGTTGCGTAGTTTAAAAGATCTAAGCATACAGACGGCGGGAGCAACTTTGTTTTATACTATGTATATAAAGTCGTGTGAACGTGATATGAAATATTTTATCTACTAAATTAAAATATAATGTTTTCTTTGAAAATCCATGTATTTTTAATGGATATCCCCGACAAACTTTATCTGATTTAATAATCTTATCAAAAGGTTCGAAGAAAACGTTATACGTAGGTGCTATATAATTAGGTCCCGACATAATAGATATTAATAACGAAAACGCGGATACCTTGAAATGTTAATACATTAAATTAGCTGGAATACCTACTTATTATAGATTTGATAACACGATTAGTTTTTTTGTACTAATTAGGTATTTAAAACATTTTATTTCTATTTGATAAGTACATTATGAGATAAAGAGAGATATTTCATAAACATTATTATTATCAACCGACTTCCAAAAAGAAGGAGGTTCTCAATTATGTTACGCGATTACTCCGTCAATTGTGAACCGATTCGAATGGTTCTTTATGTAATCGGTAGGGTAAGTTTCCAAAGTGGTCCCATTGTAATTTCATTGAGATTTGATGAGTATCTCCAGAGATATGACGATAAACGTCTCAAACTTGCTACTGAAATTGACTCGCGGGGCATTGAAGTCGGTTGTTTTAGTTTTTAAACTATCTTAATTATTATAGTTCTCAAGTATCAGATATTGTAATATGACAAGATGTAAATGCGCACTTATTTTTTTTGTAGGTATATTAACAAATCTTACTTAACATAAACATCCTAGTTTATGATCCAGTCGATAATATATAGATCGCTTTTTACTCCATGCAACCTATAGAATATTATTCAGACATATATATTGCAGTATTGCAGATTGTAGAAGATGCTTGTGGAAAATAATAATAAAAGTAAAAATGTTTCACCATACAGTTACAGAATTTAGTTCAAAAATGTAACCATTCAATGATGACACACATCATTACACAGATAACTAAGTAAATAGCAAAAAAGACCTTGAATTTAACCACTGACTTGAAGTAAATTGCCAGACAATCGGGCTAATGTCGGCTCTCGAGGTCACACATTATGTGGAGTGGAGGGCTCCATATTGTACTCCTAATGGATACGCCATATGCACTGCATTGTCCGTGTGCTTAGTGGGTCAAGTGTGCCCCCGGCTTGACATAGGTGTTCACGGCTAATCGAGGGTGTTTTTGAATGTCACGTACGTGCCTCGGGTAGATTAATGCTTCTTTGAGATAATGAAAAGAATTTCACCTCATTTTGTCATCTCTCTTCCTATTAGATTATGTCCTAATGGACGGCATATACACTGCATTGTCCGTATTTTTAGTGGATAAAGTGTACCCTGAGTTGACATAGGTTTTCACGGCTAATTGAGGGTGTTTTTGAATGTCACGTAAGAGCCTCGGGCGGCCTTGTGGTTTTTAGAGATAATAAAAAAATACAACCGTGTTAAGTCATCTCCTTTTCTATTAGAATACGTCCTGTCTTTTTTCAATTAGTATATGATATGGCATTTGCACTGCATTTTCCATGTGCTTAGTGAATCAAAGGTACCGCGGCTTGACATAGGTGCTTACACCTAATCTAGGGTGTTTTAAATGTCGCGTACGAACGTCGGGCAGCCTTATCAGATCAGTCGAGATTATGAAAAGAATTTTACTGCGCAATGTCACCTCTTTACCCATTATATTGTCACCTGCAGGGTATTATACAAATGCTAATCCGATGAGATATACGTTAATTTTTTTAAATACACTAGTTTTAGTCGATTGTCGTGACAATATAATTATTTTGAACTATGAGCTCTACTTACATTAGATATCAAATGGTTTCTGAGATCTTACATTTTGGAAAATACTGAAACTGAATTGAATTTTTTGAACAATAAAACATTTATAGCAATTATCATTTGTTGAGTAAGTATATAACTTACCTCATATTTATGTTGTGCGATACATAGAAGTCAGTTGGAAGCAGAGTTTATTAATATTTCCTAAGAAAAATGTGTTTATTATTTAAAACGGCTATAACCTACTCCTACTCCTGTTCTACACAGCCATTTTGCACCATGTTACATGTCGTTCATAGTACACTAATTTACTAGATTAAAGATTCCAAAATAAACGGTAGCTTTGATTCCCGAGTAAAGAGAGAGTTTATTCATCTCCACTTGACCCGGTAGACACAGGAACAATACAACTAACAGTGCGCATGGCGTTTCCATTACTGGTACAATGAGTCTGTCACTCCTCCAGAGGCACTATGTGGATTATATTACTGAGGTTAATCCGACTTCCGAGTAGGAGGAGGTTCTCAATTTGTCGGTATGTTTTTGTTTTTATGTTTGTTACGCGATTACTCTGCCAATTGTAAACCGATTCGAATGGTCCTTTTTTAGGGTTCCGTACCCAAAGGGTAAAAAACGGGACCCTATTACTAAGACTTCGCTGTCCGTCTGTCTGTCTGTCTGTCTGTCTGTCTGTCTGTCTGTCTGTCTGTTTGTGTGTCTGTCTGTCTGTCTGTCTGTCTTTCCGTCTGTCACCAGGCTATAGCTCATTAACCGTGATAGTTAGACAGTTGAAATTTTCACAGATGGTGTATTTCTGTTGCCGCTAGAACAACAAATACTAAAAACAAAATAAAGTTAAAAATTAAAGGGGGTTCCCATACAAAAACGTGTTTTTAAACGCCATCTATCTAATTAGTTTTGGCAAAATGACATAGATGGCGCTAGTAAACGAGCTCCGTCTTTCTAGATCACGATCAAACCACATATTCTTGGTAATATCAATTAATCAAATATATGAGGTTGAAACTCTGTTATGTTTCGTATTGTACGGAACCCTCCCTAAGTGTGCGATAAGAAACGCGATGCTGACTCGCACTTGGCCAGTTTTATTTAACCGACTTTTCCACCGTATTATACATTTTTTTATGTGTGTTCGCGGATAACTTCGTCGTTTATGAACCGATTTTGATGATTCTATGTTTGTTAGAAAGGAGATTAAAACTACTAAGGTAAGATATATCTTAAGAGTAATACCTTAGTAATTTTATTGAGATCTGATAAGTATCTCTAGAGATATGGAGATAAACACCTTAAATATGGTACTGAAATTTAATGTCAGTTCTTTTAGTTTTTCAAACTATTTTATTTAATTGGTAGGTTTACATATCAACTAAAAATCATAGATTTAAATATCACGAACAAAAATGAAACTCACAGAAGTAGGTTCCAAATCCTAAAATCCACCCTTCCAAAAATAGATACCACCTGTGGTTTTGTACAAATAAATAATTTTCTAACGTGTACGTGACGTCTAATACGGCTGGAGTGTGGATAATGTTCATGTCTTGTACATAATTTATATTTTACTTGAAAAAAAGCGCTCTGTGTTGTTGACTAAAGTGTTTGACAAACGACTGCATTATGCTTCAGTGTCTCAATTTCAGGACGCTTTTTCGTATATTTTATATTCCTTTTATGTACAGGTTTTTAAGATAAATCACATTGGTACTTAAAGGTGCTGATGTGGGACTAAATAACTGAAAGAGATTTGTAGTAACAATATAAAATGTATTTGGTCTTTTCTAGCAAATCACCTAGAAAGATATAATAAATTAAACCGTATGTACCCGATAACATGACTGTAATTATCTGTTAGGAGTTGCGCGCATTGCGGTTGCGGTATGTTTTTCTACAGGGAAACTAGGAAGGCGATTTGTTAAATACTGCCTCTCTAGTATAGTATGTAAATAATTCCTAATTAATAATCTGTCTAATACAGTATGTAAATAAAGTCCTTATCATTTGTTTGCCTAGTAGTTGCCGTAGTGCCGGAGATATAGGAAACCCAAAAGTCTTTCGACACGTGTTCGGCCTCTACACGAGGCATTCTCAGTCTATCAGTCTATCTGATAAAAACAATTAGTTCTGCAGATTGCCCAAATTATAAAATTGCTCATTTAGATTATAAGTGACAAGTAAATGGTGCCAAATATAAAATCGATAAAACTTGACGTCAATAAAAACAGTGCCACCTTATCTCATCTATAATAAAATATTAGAAACGGCAAGAGTTTCAGCGCTAACAAACTTTGTATAGTTAGTGCAACGATCGCCAGTAATCGGTACCAATGACTTGATTGAATCTATTGCGCCAAAATAAACGCCAACCAATTGTTTTCCCTGTACCGAAATCCTGACAGACTAAACACGAAGTAAACCATAATGTGTGCAGTGGTTTTGGCACCAAGTTTCATTAACTTTAACGCACGTGAAACTTAGCTTAGCAACTCATAAGTGTCAAACATTTCTTGTGTGAGGTTTGTCATGGTGGCAACATGTCAACGAAGGTGACTTGTTCAACACATTTAATGTTCAACAAAGTCTGTTAACTGTAGACTATCGCTTGGTTGAAATCAACGTTAGCATTAAATAATCACTTGCACTACTCTTGTCAATTACAAAATTGAAGCAATTCAATACTCTAAAAAACTTAAAAGCAAAACTGGGCCCCCACTTTGGTTTAGCGCTGAAAACTCTAGCCTGTCATATGGAGACTTTCCCTAACAATGGTAAAGTGATTTTCACTGCTGGCACAGAATAAGTAATAGTCTGCTGGACACGAATCATTTTCTTCAGCATGTTACTAACTGAGCTGAAACGACCCTGTATACAGACTTAGAACCAAACTTATTAACAAAGATTTCACAATGCTACGATGCCACAGACAGACACACACACATACACAGATACACACGTCAAACGTATTATGACACCCATTCTTTTTGCGTCGGTGGTTAAATAAAACTGGCCAAGTGCGATTCAGACTTTTGTCCCGCACACGGAGGGTTCCGAACGCCATCAACGAATATCTAACCGTTAGAAGTTCGTTAGATTCTAACGAACTTCTAACACCTACTAAGTAAACGTTAACACAAAGGTAATTAATATTATTAAATATCTGGAAGACCAAGTGTTCGTAATCGTACGACTACCTCAAAGAGAATATAAATACTACGTACGTGACTAAGTTTCCACTGATTCTAGCTACATGAAACTCTGTAATAGTCGTGTGTAGTTCACGAATGAATGACAAAATTGAAGTACTTCAATTGCTTCTTGTCATTCATTCAGCAGTTCACTTTTACAATATGTAGTCCAGTAGTCCATTTAGTTCATCCATCTGCTTATTGCTTAGAGAGAGAAGGCAATTGCATAGAGAGATACTCCCTACGGCTTATTGCTACTACGAATGCGAATGAGCCGAGGCGCCGCGCCGATTTGAGCCGATCATTGCCGAACGTAAAATCAATTCTCCTCTCGCAACCAAAATTTTTTTTTGGTTAAATTATGTCCTCTTAAAATTTCGTGTACCTAAAACTGGTAATGGTATTGTCTTAGTACCTTCATAATAAATATTAAATTAATTTTATTTAAGCGTATAAAATAAGTCACATTTTAAAATAGCTGTAAGACACTTCATTGTTTATAGTAATACTAGAAGTCCCCCGCGGCTACGCCCGCGTTAAAAACTCCTTTTATTTAGTTAAAACTTTTCTTTTGTAAAAACGATTCTATCATTAAAGACATCAAATAAAAATTAGCCAAATTGGTTCACCTGTTTTCATGTTATCGCGTGACTAAGACAAATCAGGATTCATATTTTTAAAACCCGAAAACACAATAAAGCGCAATCCGAAACTATATTGATTTTCAGACTTTTTTACCCCAGTTCACTCTTTTAGGGTGGCATTTTGAAAAAGTCTGAAACTCGTATTTACTTATTTATTTACAGAAGTACTTGTGTGAAATGTCGAATAAAATGACTATCCAAAATTTGAGCCCCCGCTTCATCCCTTGAAGAGTGAATTTTGAAAAATCCTTTCTCAGCGGATACCTACGTCAAAATTTCTATCTGGATGCAAAATATCAGCGCAATCCGAAACAATATTGATTTCAGACATTGTTACTCCACTTCACCCTTTTAGGAATAGAATTTCAAAAAGCCTGAAACACGTATTTACTCATTTATTTACTAAACTACTTGTGTGAAGTTTCGAATATAAGAGACAATCAATTCTTGTTTCTCCATACAAACTTTGAACCCTCGCTTCATCCTCTTCAGGGATGAATTTTGGAAAACCTTTCTCAGAGGGAACTAACGTCGTAATTAATAACTATCTGCATGCCAAATTTCAGCGCAATCCGAAACAATATTGATTTTTACACTTTATTACCCCATTTCACCCTCTTAGGGGTGGAATTACAAAAAAACCTGAAACACGTCTTTACTTATTTTTTTACTGAAGCACTTATGTGAAGTTTCGGATAGAAAAGACGATCTAATCTTGTTTCTCCATACAAACTTTCAACCCCCGTTTCATCCCTTTCGAGGGTTAATTTTGGGAAATCCTTTCAAAGAGGGATCTAACGTCGTAATAACTATCTGCATGCCAAATTTCGGCGCAATCTGAAACAATATTGATTTTACACTTTATTACCTCATTTCACCCTCTTAGGGGTGGAATTACAAAAAAACCTGAAACACGTGTTTACTTATTTTTTTACTGAAGCACTTGTGTGAAGTTTCGGATAGAAAAGACTATCTAATCTTGTTTCTCCATATAAACTTTGAACCCCCGTTTCATCCCCTTAGAGGGTTAATTTTGGAAAATCCTTTCTTAGAGGGAATTAACGTCGTAATAACTATCTGCATGCCAAATTTCAGCGTAATCCGAAACAATATTGATTTTACACTTTATTACCCCATTTCACCCTCTTAAGGGTAGAATTTCAAAAAAACCTGATACACGTGTTTACTTATTTTTTTACTGAAGCACTTGTGTGGAGTTTCGGATAGAAAAAACTATCTAATCTTGTTTCTCCATACAAACTTTGAACCCCCGTTTCATCCCCTTCGAGGGTCAATTTTGGAAAATCCTTTCTCAGAGGTAACTAACGTTGTAATAACTATCTGCATGCCAAATTTCAGCGCAATCCGAAACAATATTGATTTTCACACTTTATTACCCAATTTCACCCTCTTAGGGGTGGAATTAAAAAAAACCTGAAACACGTGTTTACTTATTTTTTTACTGAAGCACTTGTGTGGAGTTTCGGATAGAAAAGACTATCTAATCTTGTTTCTCCATACAAACTTTGAACCCCCGTTTCATCCCCTTCGAGGGTCAATTTTGGAAAATCCTTTCTCAGAGGGAACTAACGTCGTAATAACTATCTGCATGCCAAATTTCAGCGCAATCCGAAACAATATTGATTTTCACACTTTATTACCCAATTTCACCCTCTTAGGGATGGAATTAAAAAAAAACCTGAAACACGTGTTTACTTATTTTTTTACTGAAGCACTTGTGTGGAGTTTTAGATAGAAAAGACTATCTAATCTTGTTTCTCCATACAAACTTTGAACCCCCGTTTCATCCCCTTCGAGGGTTAATTTTGGAAAATCCTTTCTCAGTGGGAACTAACGTCGTAATAACTATTTGCATGCCAAATTTCAGCGCAATCCGAAACAATATTGATTTTACACTTTATTACCCCATTTCACCCTCTTAGGGGTGGAATTCCAAAAAAACCTGAAACACGTCTTTACTTATTTTTTTATTGAAGCACTTATGTGAAGTTTCGGATAGAAAAGACGATCTAATCTTGTTTCTCCATACAAACTTTGAACCCCCATTTCATCCCCTTAAGGGGTGAATTTTGGAAAATCCTTTCTTAGTACACCCTTACGTACTAAGACAAATATACCCTCCAAATTTCAAGTCTCTACGACCAGCGGTTTAGGCTGTGCGTTGTCTGTCAGTGAGTCAGTGAGTCAGTGAGTCAGTGAGTCAGTCAGTATGTCAGGACAAAGATTCTTATAGTATTAGATGGCGCGCGACCAAAGCGCGCCATAACGCATGACGATGGAGTACAAATCATTTTAATTTTCATTCAACTTCATTACCTACACATTCAGCATGATAGTTAGGCGAACTAGCCGAAGAAAGATAACCTCATAATGAAACGCCAAAAAATTCATTCATTCACTGAGCCTTTGTGGACAACTGAACTAAATGAACTACTGGACTAGAAGAAGGATATACTTCAAAGAAAGAAAAGATATGTAGATATGTACATATCTTTTCACTACAGTGACACATTCTGCACATGTTTACTCTGTAAGTACTAAAATAGAAGATATAATAATCAACACAAAACAACACTGACTACAGTCAGTGTTGATTATTATATCTTCTATAATACTACACTTCTACACTATTACAATTAAAACTAAAATAGACAAATCGACCGAGGCCCACAAATTTAACAAATGAAACGCTTGCGCGTGCTAATTTTTCCTGTGCTGCCATCTAGTTGCGTCGAGGTGAATTAATTTCAAAGGCTATTACACAGGTAAGTTATTTGTAGTTGATTGCAGATTGAACACCGCACACAGCTATGCTCGGTATTTTTTGCCACTTAAATAGAAAAATATGACTCTTCCCGACATATATTGGCGAATAATAATACTATTTATTTTAATTGAGAGCAACTAACTGATTTAACTGCACAATAACACTAAAGCTACTTCTACTCGCCAATAGATGTCGGGAAGAGTCATATTTTAAGTTGATTTTCGATAAAGTTGATTATTGAAAACACGAATAAAACAAAATTTCTGAAAATTAATCCTAGCTAGATTGATTTATCACCCCCGAAAACACCTGTATACTTAATTTTATTTAATCTTTGGAGCCGTTTCAGAGATTAAGGTAAACACGATAGCGCTATCAATGAAGATTCATAGAGGCGCTATCGTAAAAACACGTTTTTTGTTTTAAACCCTTTAATTTTTAACTTTGTTCTGTTCTTAGTATTTGTTGTTATAGCGGCAACAGAAATAAATCATCTGTGAAAGTTTCAGCCGTCTTACTATCACGGTTCATGAGATAAAGCCTGGCGACAGACGGATAGACAGACAGACAGACAGACAGACAGACAGACAGACAGACGGACAGCGAAGTCTCAGTAATAGGGTGCCGTTGGTACCCTTTGGGTTCGGAACCCTAAAAACCGACTTCAAATGCCGCGCTAGTCATTTTCAATACTAAGTGTGAGGTGTTTATCTCAATATCTCTGGAGATACTTATCAGATCTCAATGAAATTACAATGGAATCACATTGGAAACGTACTATGTAAGAATCATTTGAATATATTTACCGTTGGCGGAGTACACATACATACATAAAAGGCAAGCCTTTTACCTGTTGGGCTATGCAGAAACTACTTCTTTCCACATGCTACGATCCTGACATACCTATGCTTATTCAACTTTCATGAGCGCCTTCATACATGCTCACCGGTTATAGGTACTTTTGACTTGCCCTTTCTTTAACACGTCTCCGATCTGGTCGTGATTCATTTGCCTAGGTCGGCCTCTACCGGCTGCCCCATTAACACTCGTCTTATAAATCTGCTTCGTCAATCTTCCTTCATCCATCCTCTCTAGATGACCAAAGCATCTAAGTATCCTTTTCTCTATCTTTGTCACTACATTTTCTACCACACCACGACATTCCCTTATCACACTGTTCTCCACCTTATCCATCAGATTCACTCCAACCATACTTCTCCAACTTCATATTTCTACAGCATTAATTTCATTTTTATGCTTCTTATGCCATACCCAGCATTCACTGCCATACATGAGGGGAATAATCACGTGAAAACACATAAATAGAAATAAAACATACAGACGAATTGAGAATTTCCTCTTTTTTTGAAATCGGTTGAAAATTAAAGGCAGCAACAGACATATCAGATTCAGTAGCCCCTTCACGAGTGAATAGTAATACGTAGTATTAATAAATAATATCGTTTAAAAACGAAAAAAGAACCGACTTCAATGCCACGCTATTCATTTTCAGTACCAATTTTGAGGTGTTTATCTCAATATCTCTGGAGATACTTATCAGACCTCAATAAAATTACCATGGTACCACACTTGGGATATCTCCTTTTCAAAAAAAAAAGAGAATAATCAAAATCGGTTCATAAACGACGAAGTTATCCGCGAACAAACATAAAAAAACAAAAATATATATATAAAATAAAAATATATACGGTCGAATTGAGAAACCTCCTCCTTTTTTTGAAGTCGTTTAAAAATAGGTACTCGGAGTGACGTGAGCGGAAATGCAAATGCGATCGGCAACATACAACTGTAAATAAGGGTGTGCCGATCGAAGGGGTGAGAATTACGAGAACTCGCGTAGGGGAAGCTTGTGGTTGCGTTATTTGTATAGCTAGTACCGTGGTAAAATATACTGCTCGGCTTTTACTAGATGTGTAAATAAAGGAAGAAAATATATGTTTAAAGCCAGTTTCTATGCTGACTTTTTTTTTGCGATTTATACAAGACTAGCGACGCTCCATGGCTTCGCGGGCGATAAACCTATTTCCTACCTTTTACCATATTGGTTAACCCTGTGCAAACGTTTGACGTTTGACTGATAATAGGTAACAAACAAATGAATATACAGACTGACTTTCGTATTTATAATATTATTAGTGTATTGACATTCAGCTGTCTATAATGACCTGAGACCTAATCAGCTACGATGCTCGTTGTAAGATGAACATTTTTACGAGATATTCTAGCTTATGGGATAGGTTATACCAAGGCATATGAACACATTACTCGTAAGTACAACTTACTGTTATTGGTAAAGTTGAATATAAACCATAATTCATTGTAAACTAAGAAAAAAACAGTGAGATGAGAACAACACATGTAGATTTTTAACCACCACTGTAATAATCTATAGAGTCTACATCCAAGAATACCCGTCATCATTTAGATTCGAACGTGAAACTGCAAACTCAGCACCTCTAATACAATAATGCGTTGCGAAATCCTCCTCCGAATTTCCCGGCGGCTCGGGAATTTAGTTACGGAAGCGTACCGGCCAGCTCCGGTTGAACTGCCGATATACAGCTGACCTCCGCTCACAGATTACCCCATCAATGCATATATAGATACCACATTCGTAACAACTAATACGAACGCCATTTTTGTGCAAATGATCTGTTAAATATAATAAGGACTTCGATTTTAGTTTCGGACAAGTGTCAATGTTGTGCCTTGATCTATCATAGTTTTTTCACACCATTTCAATTTAAAATATACACCTTCACAGAATATCCGACACATGCTTGAAATTAAAACTAACATTGTAGAGGCGAATATTTTTACTAAAAGCTTCGATAAACTTTTAGCGTATCTTAAGTATAGTCTAGACTCCAGTAAAAATTATTAGCTGTTGCCACGTTATTTTACACTTACCTCTCACATTGACCTTGCGTTAAGTATGTTTTCTGTTTACCCGAAGCTTTAAAAGTGTGCGCTAATGTAGATATGGTACATTTTCGGTGCTATGCATGTGGCATCTTCAATAGGGTTATCTACGTCTCCAGTAGTAAGTTTGGTACGATGACATGCACTAGTGTCTCTTGGTGCGATTCATGTGGTTACTATATATTGGGCGAATGGTCGTGTGTCGTTTGGCTGCCTTAAAGTCCTTTGATCATCTATCTATGTAAGCGCTAAGATCCTTTGTTAGATGATACGTATCATGCAGCCAGGAATTCATCATGTTATTTTGTGCTAGGCTGTTGGGGTCGGAGAAAGTAACACAGATCGTATCCTACAATAAATTAGCAGACGGGCCTTTAATCTAATAGACCTGTAAACTATAAACGCATAGAAAAATGTTGCAGACTTTTTTTTTAAGAAATATTAACTTGCCATTCATCTACAGCATGGAAAGATGGTTAAATATGACAGCTGGATTTTGTCATTAAAGCCGATAATCAGCTAATATACTTACTATCAGTGGTCGTCGCGATCTAGCTGCGTAAACTCTCGAGGAAGTGCATCGGACATGCACGAAACCTAGGTAGAGACAGTCGACAACAAACAGTAGTGAGTATAATAGTCGGTAGTTTATAATCGTGATTCAAACTCACGATAACTATAAATCTAAAACTGTCTATCTTAATAAAAGTCCTTACATTAATCTTCTACGTCTGCTATATCACTCATTTTATTCTACAAGTAAACCATAACAATGACCCCTGACGGGTTATTATGACCGGTTACGCGGATCGTACTTTTCCCATCACTATTCCTAATTAAGTTAGAGCCACTAAGAGCTATAGCTCATCAAGTTGGTTAAATGCGGGTAATGTGTTAGTTACATACATTGTTAGAACCGGTTTGAAATTAGCCCGTATACATACAGTTAGACTTTATTGCAACAGTAACTTCTAGTTACATACAGAATAAATGTTACATAATACTCGTACCTATAAAAAAAACAATAATAATGTTATTTTAGTACTTGTGCAATAAACAAGCTTTCAAATGAAGATAGGATATCTCTATTGTTAGTAATTATTAGTCTGAACGAACATGCATATACTTACAGTGCTATCTCACTAAGACACCAACTGGACACCAGTGGTGGCGCAAACAGTCGCGCTACCATCAAAATGTATACAGCTGTATGGAGGGTATCTCACTTAGTGTCGGGTTGGTTGCGCAACCAGTTTGGTGACGGCTACCGAATCACCCGCTAGTGGCGCAACCGTGGTGTCTTACTGAGATACCTAACTAATAAGGGTTGCTTTTTTCTTTTGAGGTACGATAACCTAAAAACACGACCTTATAGTCGCATTTACGTGCATAAAAAGGCATTTATAACAAAACACGCGAGAACAGTTAGGGTCAACTCAGACCGGGACGTGACGCAACGCGACGCGGCGCGCACTTATTAAGAGAGTGATACAAAAATAATCTTTATTTACTACACAAAAAGATACACATTTCATTGCGTTAGTTCAGCGGCTTCATGCTGCGCCGCGCGGCGTCGCGCTGCACCATGCGGCGCAGCTGAAGCCGCTTGATAAACAATTGAACTTTATTAACTACACAATAAGATACACATTGCATTGAGGTAATTTGATGGCGTCGCGCGTTCTGCTGTACCAGATACAGCGCGGCGTCGGGCTGCACCGCGCGTCTTCTCGTTGTGCTGCCCTGCGTCGCGCGAAATCAAAATCATCGTCGCGTCGCGTTGCGGCGTGAACAGACCCTTATGCGCAATTTACACAATAAAAAGACGCTCACCTGAATTCGCTTTTACCTCTTATTCGAGATAGGACGGACATTCTAATACAGTGTCAGTCTGGTGTCAAGAACTTGATGTCTGTCACTTTAGTGCCGCAATACGTCTACGATAAACCTGACTAGTTTATGTTGCGGACTATCAAACTATCTGCCCGCTATGAATTTTAAAACAACTTGTTTGGAATACGAGCGTTTTATGGCTGATGCGGTGTGATGCCTAGAAATGTACTGGATAGATGAATCTTCTCTGAATGAGATGATCTAGGTAGTTTTAGAGCTGCCGGTTTACGGTTATGGTTTTACTGGTTTTATCTTTTTCTTGTTTTTTGATTAACGATTGTACATTTTATATTATGAATCAAATACTAACACGGGTGGTCGACCATAGGTGGTAAGAGCATAGTACATTGATGTTTCGCCTGACATGCTACCAAAGAGTAGCTTACCACCATCAAGGAGAAAATCTGCCGCCATATTACACTGTTCCGGTGGCACACAGCACTTGGGAGTAAGAGTATTGTAGACCTAACATGTTCAAAATTTTCGACCACATCATCGCTTAACGCCAGGCGAGATAGTGGTCAAACGCTAGCCTATAAGTTAAAAAAGTCATCAGTTCTATAAAAACATAGGTAAGATGTGATAGTTCGGTCTAAGATTGCATGGACTCGGCTTTCTTGTTCTTTGCCGTAACTGCATTCACTAGGCCGTTGTAGCTCCAAATGGTGTCAAGCTCAAATAATAATTGTTTTCAGTTACCTTTAGTTATGGCTTGTAAGTAGTTGATGGTGTAAAAAGTCTTAAATGTAAATGGTGAAATATAACCAATAATATTATTTCAAGGTAGCAGGGTAATAAAGAGAACTGTGACGCGTAGCTGTCAATGTAGGAATCCAGTCGTATTGCTATACGCCATAAAACGAGTGTCATCTAATAGCGGATCCAGCACTAGACCACGAAGTGGTTCTAACATAAACCATATCTCCAAGCAATAAGATCCACTTTATACCCCGTGAAAGACAGTTATAGAAACGTCTGGACATGAATGCTTTCTCCGTTAGACTGTTTAGCATAATAGCGTTGTTTATTTATCGATATGTGACAGATTGGTGTATGATATTAGGTAGTAAGAACCAGTTATTTTCCCTTGAAATGTCTCGCCTACGCGGAAAATACTGTTTCTTGCGATACTTCCGTGCCAGCGACGTCGTTTTCTAGGAATTCAATATTAATTATCGTCATTTTCATTCATATCTGAGCGTCTCTTCAACCTCAATTTGGTTTGATATCAACACCGATATCATAAATGCAGAAGTCAATTTATTATCTGCTTACCTATTCACGGTTAAACGGCTTGATCAAAATAATATCAGTTAATGACAAAATTGATAATGTACAAATTTTATAATCCACAGAAAGTAAGATAATTTTTAAGCGCTGGTGAAACCGCGGGATTCTGATATTATGATATCGCACAGCCACCGCTAGTTGAAGCGCCAGTGAACTGATTGATTAAAGTACCTTACAAATAATATGTTCCAATGTATAACAAATTATTAATAAGTAATTTAATTTTATATAGAAATATGGTCTCTTTGGTTCTTACAAACTTATTATTACTATGATATGGCTAAGTTGAAAATCAGTAAAATAACGACGTATACAATCCCATTAAGTTTTAGGTGCGATGATTTACCAAATAAAACTACACAATATAATTTTTATCATGCAATCGTAACAAATGAACAAAGGACGATTTCACGCAACATTTATTAATAGTACCTAGGTAATATTAAACGCCGTGCGCTGTGCACGTTAAAATAAACACATAAATCCGGCTACGTGTGCACGGACGTCCGAAGGCAATGCAGGTGTGACTGCTGAGAAGTAGGGGAGAAGGTTAGACAGTATTAGGATCCGGTTGGCAACCCTATATAATTAATTATACAGCATTCATCATGTAAATATCAGTGTAATTATGTCGATGGATGAGAACTAGATTAACGAGTTTTACTAACTCAAAGGTTATATTATTGATTTATATTATGTGATGTCATTTTAATTCATTTGAACGTGATGCCTTAGCTATAAATTATTTTTGTGACAAAACTAATAAGTGTAACTATGTCATCATCATCATCTGCCTATACTAGTCCATTGCTGGACAAAGGCCTTTCAATTTCACTGAGCGCGAATCTCGGCCACTCTCATCCAGCTTTTGCCAGCCACCTTGCGAATATCATCGCTCCACCTAATCTGAGGGCGTCCTATGCTACGTTTGCCAAGTCGCGGTCTCCACTAAAGAACTCGTTTACCGCAGCGGTCATCGGTTCTTCGGCTAATTGCCACTTCAGCTTGCTAATTCGGTGAGCTATATCAGTGACTTTGATTCTCTGTCAGATGTCAGTACCTATGTATTTTATACTAAACACTAAAGAGCTTTGACTTCTTTGATTCGTAATTAGGTTTATATGCTACGACAATTTAAAATATCTGTGTCTTGTGAAACTAATTAATTATCAGGAAAAGTTAAAGTATTAGGTTTCAGTGTTATTTACATGTCGTTTTATTATTAATGCTTTGAACTGTACAATGTGTATTAGTGAGAACACTTTTGATGTATTAGAGTAGTTAGGTATAGATACAGCTTGATATGGGAAATGCTAAATAAATACCATAGCTTCGTATATTATATAGATGGAACATCTATCTTACTGTTTCAGTAATGGTCAAGTTTATTTATTTCTAAAATGTATAGATTTGAGGAATTTCTCAGCAAAGAATACTAAAAATTCTAGCCACATCACTAGCCCAAATACGTTATTTTTATATGCTGATCAGGTGCGACCATTTTTTCAACTTGCACCTTCATGTTTAGATATTGCCGATTTTATGTAACATATTCCGATAGGGAAATGACCGTTTCGATGGTTTCTCGTAAATGTTTATATCCAGAGAAGGAAAATATATATTCCGGCAAAGAAATCTATAATGTTATGCATGGCACGTATGTATGACGTTTTAGTTTAGCTCGATTCATTGTGATTGATTTGATTTGAATAAAGGTATGAGTATAAATATTATTTTATTTGATACGGTGAATTTACCATCCACCACATGAAAAGTTTGTTGACGATTTTCTGCCAATTACACAAATCATATTTCTTGTGCTAGTTTTGTTACGATTCGCATAATGCTAGGATTTTTTACGCTTTATTGCGTTTGAATACAATCTCAAGTTATTATAAGTTAAAACCCCTAAATTGTACATAGCTGGAAACAAAGACTCAGTCAATTCCATTCCTTGGTAGCATGTATGCTGAAAAGTTATTTAGTATTAAGTAAGTAGTGCTATTATTAGTCATATACGTTTTGTGCTGGACAAGGAATTCGTATGAATTGGGTCCACATTCATCTTATTATGCACTCGGATTGAAATACCTTTGATTCATAGATTTCGGAATGATATCTGAGGAGTTTTTACTTCTTTGATCCGCGATTCACCGTGATTTGATCATTCGTCATTAAACATCTTGTAAATGTTGGGCACATATTTTATTTTATATTGGAATATATAATAATATTCTATATTAAATGATAAGTAACATTTTTGACATTAACAAGTGTACCATGTACCAAATTGGAATGACATATTTTGAATTCAATTAAATTGAATATGAAAAGTTAATACTTTTATAAACTGAACTAACTGAATCTGCATCTCAATAAACCAATATAATTACAAAACTAAATCCCAATACGATCATAAACCAAATAAACGTACCTTTGACTCCCACAAAATCTAGTAAACCCTGAAAAGCATTGCATTTTATGTGTGCCCGGTCCATTGAAATGGTACTGTAAAAATAGAATACAGAGAATATGCTTCGAATATGTAACTCCTCAGGGAAAGGTGGGCCAATATGGGCTCTCACGGTATTCATGTCGTCACATATTGTTTGTTCTACCATTTATTTGCACTTTCCTACGCTCACTTTGACCACGTGAATTGCATGCTTGCTTATGTCTCCAGTTCGTTCGTATTTCTGCAGTTCGTTATTTGGCTTTTAGTTATAGCTTCGTTGTTAGCTTTTCGCTTGTGTTTTTGGCGAGTGACTGTTTATTTTTTATTTCGTTTATTTTGAAATTAGGAATGGTAGGATTTATTTTACACACTAGTGATAAGCCAGCCTATTGTAATATTGTTTTAAATTAAGTAATTGAAGTTCTTTTTAAAATTATAATCATTATTAATTTCTATCGATATAATTGGTACAGTTTAAGATTAAATATGTATATAAAATTGTGATCTATTGACTTTAATATTATTGTATAATTAACGTATTTTGACATCCTTTATTTGCGGACGTAGAACTAATAATTTTGAATTTACTATCTTTACCTTACAACCTGTGCTTTTGCTGTGTTATAAAAAATATAAATAAAACTGGCCAAGTGCGAGTCAGACTTTTGTCCCGCAGACGGAGGGTTCCAAACGCCATCTAACGAATATCTAACGAACTTCTAACACCACCAAGTAAAATAACACTAAAGCTACTTCTACTCGCCAATAGATGTCGGGAAGAGTCATATTTTAAGTTAATTATCTATAAAGTTGATTATTGAAAACACGAAAAAGACAAAATTTTCTGTAAATGAATCCTAAATAGATCGATTTCCGCCCCCGAAATCCCCTGTATACTAAATTTTATTTAATTGTTGGAGCCGTTTCCGCGATTCAGATTCAGATTCCGAGATCACGTTAGCGCCATCTATGAAGATTTATAGATGGCGCTATCGTAAAAAACACGTATTTTGTTTTAAACCCTGTAATTTTTAACTTTGTTCTGTTCTTAGTATTTGTTGTTATAGCGGCAAGAGAAATACATCATCTGTGAAAATTTCAACCGTCAACTATCACGGTTCATGAGATACAGCCTGGTGACAGACGGACAGACAGACAGACAGACAGATGGAGCGGAGTCTCAGTAATAGGGATCCGTTGGTACCCTTTGGGTTCGGAACCTTAAAAATATATTTAAAAAAAAATAGATTTAACATTTTTTTTAAATAGATTTTTTCGCTTATTATAATAAAAACGTGTACCAACAAAAACGTTTACCCTTTTATTCCAGTTCATTTCCTAAACAAACACCAAATAACTTACGACCTTGCAGGTAGTCAAATAGGACGGATCATCTTACAAAATTCATGATACTCAAAGAGCTCTCAAGTATCCATAATAGACAGAAAGTTCTTTCACTTCTCTAAGCTAAGAGTATATTCCGTAATTGCCAACAATTTCAACCGTTTAATGGGGAAGTCTAATCAGGCCATAATTAAACCGAAGCTGTAACTAAACAAGATTTAGGGATCGTTCCCGCGGAAGCAAATATGCCAAGTTGGAAGATTCACAGACGTTACGCGAAAATGATTTAGAATATAACGACTTAAATGTCGTATGTTTACTTACAAAATGCTGCTGTGTATCGTTGTTTCTGTAGATTACTTTCATCAAGTCAATTAGCTTATCAAATATAAATTCCATGTCACAGTAATATCTACAAAAAGTAATTTATACTAGAAGTTCTGTAAAAACAGTAGACCTTGCATGCCCTTATAAATTTAAAGTGGGTCAAAATCGCGCCCAAAGAAGTCGGTTACAATCATACAAACATACAGGTGAAGCTAATAAAAAGCTATTAAAATTGAAATCCGTCCATATATAGCGATATAGCAAACTTCACCCCCTTTCTCCCCTCCTGTAAAGGAAAACTATCGTAAAGAAACTTCCTTCCATTAATTAAGCCAGCTACTATCCTAAAAAATCTATCGCCAAAACATCTAATGTTTTCCGGCGACTGTTTTTGAGAACCAGTTCCCTTTCTAGGCATTCTTCCATCTTCGACTGCATTATCTTGTACCAACAAGTGAGATAGTGGACAAACGCTAGCCTATACGCAATAAAAAATACATTAACCTGTAGAACGAGATATGTATAAGAAATACATTTCTCAATTTACAAAGAAAATCAGTCCCATGTTATCATTGTACATGTAGAGGCAATATATTTCTTCGACTACGATATATCAGCATTCATAAGGAAAAAATACGTAGTAGTATTAGGTATTACTTTCCGAGCACATAATCCATTATCGGAGGGCGTACAAAGCTAGCAAGTAATATCTTTGTGCTCAATATCGATCTTTTAAATGAAAGGGGTCCTCTTTGATCCTCCTAGGTAGGTTTGGAGAGGACCAATGGCAACAATCTCGAGTACCCAATACAACGGAAAACTAAAAATAGTTGCTGACATTAAGGATTTTCTGCGAGTATGATATAAAAGCTACGTCCATTGTAAGCCAAGGCTTTTTTCTCTCGAAAGAAATCTCTTCCTAGTTTGTTCATAATAATTATATGTTTTAATATATAGAATGTTAATTTAAAAAAATAAACTGGCCAAGTGCAAGTCGGACTCACACTAGTAGGGTTCCGTACCACACTACAGTATTTTATAAGATTGAGCAAAAAATACCACTATCATTTTTCGCCACCAAAAAATAATAAATAATTAACATTTATTTCATATTATTATTTCTTAAAACGCCATCTAACGTATAAAAAGGTGTGAGGGATCGACATTTCAATATAACGCCATCTATGGGACGTTTAACTAAGCGTTCATAGATGGCGTGAAATGCCGAAAAAAACACATTTCTTGTATGGGGACCCTCTATTATTTTTAACTTTATTCTGTTTTTAGTATTTTTTATTATAGCGGCAACAGAAATACATCATCTGTGAAAATTTCAACTATCTAACTATCAGGGTTCATGAGATACAGCCTACGGACAGACAGACAGACAGACAGATAGACGGACAGCGGAGTCTTAGTAATAGGGTCCCGTTGTACCCTTTGGGTACGAAACCCTAAAAAATTACCTTTAAGTTTAGATTTAATTGTAATGAACTTGGTCTAACAAATCAACAATGATATTGAAAGAACAAGGTAGCATTGACCTAATTCTGGGGCATCTTCTGGTATTAACAGAATACTCTACTTCTCACCAACTAACAGCACTTACTTACAGTATTATTGTTTTAAAGATCAACATATTTATTCGACAATAAAATTTGATTCATAGCGTAAAAGATATTATATAAATACCTATTTAGTTCAATGACTGTGTTAGATATTTAATATTCCGTAGTGTATATAATATACATAAATAATAGTTTAAGGTTTTCTAAAACGCTTTTGATGTGATACATAAGATTTCGAGCCATAGTGTAAAAAAGCACTTAAAAACTAGTACCTAATTAAAAAATAATAATAGATATTAAATACAAATTATAAGCTTTAAAACATTTTAATTTACCGCTATTGGCTGTTTTACGTGTAAAGTTTACTTTGTTCAGTTTAGCGAAAACTTTGCAGACTTTATTATTTTCAATGTTTTTTCTAATTAATGACTGTTACATGATAATTTATAAAATAAATGCTACGTTATTTTAATAGTAGGTAAATGTTTTACTATTAAATAATAAATATATTTTGTGCTAGGTATAATTAATTATACCTAGCTCAATATCTATCACCTTGATATCTATCATTAATAATTATAACCTAAAGGTAGATTTATTTTTCAATCTGGTACCTAAGCGTTTGAGCATAAAGTATCTATTTGTAGTGTGACAATTAAGTGTTTATCTATATATCTATCTCTATCGGTGTTAAGCCGTAGTAACTATTATATAATCTGTGGTTAAGTGATGATGGGGTCCAGGATGGTGAACACGCTAGGCGTAGAAATGGCCTGACGTTCAAAGGCTGTGCTGCCCAAACTTGTTGTTTTGGCTACATATTTTCTTTCATATTATCTTCTTGGTAGTGGTAATGTTAGCTACTTTTTGGTAGAAAAGCAAGTTAGGCAGAACACTTCAATAATACTGCTACCATCTTAACCTCCAAGACTTTCTGTTTATAAACAGCAAGTCTTGGCAGTTAGCACTGTTGTTAACCTCACGTTTACCTTATAATGATAAAAAAGTTGTGAAATAAAACTATCTCAAACTATCATAAAAAGGCAGATGGAGCCGTACCGAACACCCGAGTGAACGCAAGTTCACTAATACTAAATGCTTGAGTAATACGCTTCCACGCTCAGTTTGCTACCAAGCGGCAGCAGGGTCGGACGCTTCCGTGCAGTATTACTTCGCAACGTTGCTTACGTAGTGACTATGCCGAACTAAGCGCGGAGACTTATTACTCAAGAATTTGTTATTATTAATAATATATAATGGTATTACTGAACTTGCGGTCACTCGGGTGTTCGGCACGAATCTGTCTGCCTTTTTTATGATAGTCTGAGATAGTTTTATTTCACAACTTTTTTATCATTATAAGGCAACCGTGAGGTTACTATAGCATCTATACATCCTATAGCATCCGGCGGAAAACAATGTACCTCAAAACGACGCTCTATGAAGTCGGAACTAGCCGATCATCTCCTTCTTTACCTCAAAATGTATTACTTTTACGCCTGGTACTGTAGTTATATTCAGATTATGCAAAATTACAAGAAAGGAACAAATTAAAGGCGTAATGCTATAAACAGCAAGTCTTGGCAGTTGGCACCGTGGTCGACCCCACAACTCTGAACGTTTTGCACTCAGTTGTGGCATTTGTGGTCACAGGAAACGGGGCTAGGCACTTCTGCATCGGCCGACTGCTATTTATTCACTGCTACGGTTTCTTATTTCATATATTTTAACACCCGTGCAGTAGCCACTGTTTATTTCATGCTCACTGTTGCTTTTTCATAAATATTTGTGCTGCTACTGTTTTATCAACTTGGTGCACCCTTTGGCTTCGAAAAAGTATGCGATGTCTTGTTTTATTATTATCTTTTGGGTAAGCGCGCTCCATCATCGACCGCGTCATTACTTAACGTCAGGTGAGATAGTGGTCAAGTGCTGGGTGGTCTATTTAAAAGAAATCACTAGCTGCACCTATGACCTTTACCTCCCCTCCTTTCCTCCGGCTCACCACCTAGATGTCAGGACTTTTGTTATGTTCACACCATAATAAACCTAAAAGCCTTCCTGAAGGAATCGCTTAGCGGTATAATTATTATACATCTAATAGTTATAGTAGTCGTATTAAGTTTTTTTTAATATCATATATGCCAGCATTTGACCACTATCTCACCTGTTGGTAAGTGATGATGCGGTCGAAGATGGTTACATCCTAGGCCTAGAATAGGAACTGTTAAGTTTTCTGTATCTCATGTCTCTAATACATCTGCGGGTTAACTTTATTGTATGTCCGAAATAGACAAACTTTTGAAACAATATTTTAAACTTAAGATCTTTAACTATGTACATAGATTGACACAGTAAAACGTTTCTCTTTTATTCCCGCTTACGCACTCTAACTTCTTCCTTCATTAGACAAAACGTATTTTTTAACGTCAATATTTTGATGCAAAATCGTAGAGTAAGTTGAGTGCTGGTTCATAAACTTCGCAAGACTCATTGCAACCAGCTAGAAAATTAAGATGAGATCTCATTTTTACTATCTCCAAAAAGTATATAAAACATGTTTTTTTTCACAGCAGCAACATTTTGTAATCAACAAGCTGTTTATATTTTCAGTACGAACTAGAAATATAGTACTGCGCTTCTCCGTTTTACAATCCGTACGTGATGAATTCTATGCAAATTTCACTCTTGCAGCTCGGGAACAAAGAATTTTCATCTGTCGATGAACGGTAAAACGTATGTTGGTTTTAGAGCACTCGTAACCGTAAAACTGGCCAAGTTGTTATTGTAGTATACTATACTGAATGCAGTATACGGCAGTGCTAAAAGTTTGCACGTAAAACTGTCTTAGGTTTCGTCGATTCAAGCTTGCAATATATCTTTGAAGACTCTTGAACTCTTTTGCTATAAATGTTTATAGCTTGGAAGATAGTAAGGATAATAAGATTTAATTTTAAATGCATCTTTATTATGGTGCATACTGAGTACCATTAACTAGTACGAGTATATGGTATTCAATTTAAAGTAAAGTGCTTCGTAACATTTAGGAGGCATGTTTACTGGTTCCCACCGGTTTATATCTCGCCGTCGTTAAAGCCTCTGTCAGCACTGTCAGATAACTATCTGCAACTTTATCAGAAACCGGTGAAGCTGATCCGAAAATATGCAGTTTTACTATTAGCACCTATAGTATTTATTACCTGAATGCAGTTTCATGCCTTTTCACTTAACTGTACCTATTATTAAATTAAATTTGAAGAAGTAGGTACCACATTTGATATGTAATATGTTACCTAGTACCTGCCTAGTTAACCTCATGGAATTTCCAGTTAGTTACATAGGTTCAGTTTAAACTTAGTAAGTTCTAGTGAAACTCTCCTACAAAGTAGTAGTGGTTTCTGAAACTAAATCTAACACGAATAGCTTCCGTAACTTGTTCATGTTAATTATGATGATTGAGGGAAAACGCTTCTGAAAATGTATTTGAGACAAAAATTAGGATTAAAAACTTGCGACTTTTTTGTTGGCGTGTGAGCATCTCTACGATGTCAGTTTGTACCTAGTCCTTTGCTTCGCCCGTGTTAAAAAGTATCAACAACAATATTATAAATGCGAAAGTCAGTTTGTATATTCGTTTGGGTCTTTTTCGCGTTCAAACGACTGGACGGATTCAGCTGACATTTTGTACAGGGATAACCAGTATTATGGATTAGGCTATCTTTAGGACACTTTTTAACGCGACTTAAGCCGCGGGGCAAAGCTATATTATCTTAGTGAAAAATATTCTCTTACTTGCTCACCTATATAGGCATTGTGGATAATATCAGCCAAATTGATCTCGCTATCTAACTGTGAAAAGATACATACATAACATAGCAGACACACAGTCGGCTCCGCATTTATAATATACCTACGTACCTACCAAAAGGTTTAATAACAATGCCCACAAAATCAACATAAAACTACTGCTATATTAAGGAAGCTAGCAAAATAATTTCCGTGGCTGACGGAGAATATAATTACCCTACTATTATATTAATTATATTAACTTTCGAGTTATCATCTTTATGTTACACACATAATTCAGCGTCGGATGAATTTCAGCGCAGCTTTAGCCGCTTTTACAGATTCATCACTGTTCAACATGGTCAAAGCCGCAAAGCATAATAAGCGCTTGACTAAAATGAAGTTTTGCGAAGATTACCTCCGTCGGGGCTTTGATTATTCTGATGAAACGGATGAAATGAAGCAAATTATGTCAACAGCGTCAGTCGCTCGACGCGGGGATATTGTTAGCGTCATTGCTTTTGGCATCTTACGTTGCCTAAAGTTTTAACTTGATGTGTCTGTATCCTAACTCAAGTGAAGATCTTAGTTTCTAGAGAACAGCAGTGATTCTTAACAGTTTGGTGATTAAGTTTACGTAGTAACTATTATATAATCTGTGATTAAGTTTTAGATACGAAGATGTGTAAGTAAATCTTCTCTAACGTAGTATAGTTTCTTTTTCTAGTGAATATACGTCTGTAGCTTCGAATTACCCCTTAGTTATCGATAAAAAATATAATTTACCTTAAAACCTATTTTAACCGTTGAGTAACTTAGTGCGATAGACAGTGTTTTATTTTGTCTCTTCCAGTTTGAAACTCGTAATCACCGAAATACCCCTTAAAAGGGCTTGCTATCTCAGAGCTTTAACCAAGCTTGTAACCTAACCATAATCACGTGTATCAGGTCATTTTAAACCAGATTACGGCTTGTTGGCATCCGACCGAGCCGAACACAATACACCGTAGCGTAACAAGTCGCCCGTGAGGTATAAACAAACTAATTTTAAACAAAGTTTCGGCATTTTCGCCCGCAAACTCTTGCGTATTGTGTCGGAGCCGCGACTCTGCCGTGAACTTGTTAGCAGTAAGAGTAGAATTGGAATGATTTTTAGGACAGCATTAGGTGCCCTCATCCTACTTCTTCTTCTTAACTTCTTGTTACGGACACGACTAGGTTTAGTTTAGTTAACTGTTTAAACCTAAGTTTGGTTCGGTTTGATTGTGTAACATTTAAAGCCATCACTGTTCATAGCTAAAGAGAGCCATTTTCATTTTTGTACTCACTTTATCGTTCTCTTATTTGTTCGTTAGACATCTTGGATCTTCTGTAAACATATTAATAACTAAGTTCTTAAGATTAGTTAAAAACTCAAAACAATAAAAAAAAACATATACTTATGTATACTAACAGTAGTTTATGAATTTCGTTATTTAGGTTACATAAAAAAGTTTAATTATTTTTTGGTTTTCAGTTTTTTCGGCGGTTTAATTTTTAAAAGTTTTATTTTAAAATTTTTTGCGGCCATAATCTACTATGTTAAAAGCAGGCGTCATTGCTTACTCCTGGCCTAGACAAACGTTACATAGAACATTTATGCTCTATAATAATAATAAAAATGATTTAAGATTACATAAAAAACTAAAAAAACCGACTTCTAACGTCACGCTAGTCAATTTCAATACTAAGTTTGAGGTGTTTATCTTCATATCTCTGGAGATACTGAACATAATATCTCGATGACATTTAAATGGTACCTGTAAAATATCATCATCATCATCATAATCGGCCGGTCTCAGCACACTGCTGGACATATGCCTCTCTCAAGACATGCAACTGAGCCCGATTTTCGGCTCTATGTTTTTTCCAGTGTTTGTTGACATACATTGATAATATTATAAAATCATCAAAATAATGATTCGTTTATCCATTAGTTTTGTTGATTTATTCAAAACAGCTCAACCGATTTCGTTAAAATTTAAATGGGACCCTCTTGGGAGTATAGGGTATACTAATTGCAATAAAAAAATAATTATCGAAATCAGACTACTCTGTAAAAAGTTATGCGTGGTCTTACATATAAAAAAAATATATATATATACTCGTCGACTTGATAACCTCCTCCGTTTTTTTTCGTCGGTTGATAAAAAGTACAAACAGAGGCCTTTGAAACCACACATGACTTTGTCATCAATGTCAGACAACTACCACAGATTTTCATTATTGAAAGTATCAATAATGAAACAGCTACATTTTTTGTTTAAATTATTGTAATCTTAAAATAAATCCTACGATATTTTCCGCATGATTTTTTTCATGACCTAGAGTTTTGATAGCCTTGTCACATTAACTTTCTATTAATTTCTACCGTTTGGTCATACATAATTAATGCTAAATAAATTGTGAAGAAAAGATAGTGCATTCATAGAACTATGGAAAAAAAAACATTTTGGCACCACCGATTTTTATTGTAATGCCGAGTCCACACCAAACGACCGAATGCGAACGAATGGCAAAAGAAATAAGACGCATCTGTACAGTACAATTCAGCGTTCGTTCTTATGCGTACAGCTCGGTGTGTACCACGCATTATAAGAATCTAAACACTAAAGGACCAACTACGATCTGATTATTAAAAATGTCAGATATCGAAAATAAAACCGTAGCTACAACAGAAAAGTTATTGTTTCATACAATAATCAACTCGAAAATCCATCCTGTGTAAGAACCGCTTTGATTATCAACGAATTATAACAGAACAGTCATAACCTACAAATCGAACGTACGAAACCAACTCGCTTACATTCCATACTGTTTATTCTGAACACACAGGCGACTCTTGGTAGATATTCACCGTGGCTCCGAAACTTTGATACATGGGCAGGCTATAAAACGCAGCAACGCTCAGCCCGCATGTGTTGTACACTCGGGGACACAAGGAATGGGAGACACGAGAGAATAGGGTGAAAAGCACGTGGAAATGAGTTTTGTAAATGGGGCTTTTAAGTGCACGGAGGACGATGTGATCTGCGAGGCTTTGCGTAACAAATAGACCGTTTATTGTTGCATTTTGTAATTAACTACAGAATTGACTTATTAAGATGTTCAAGAAAATGGTTTGTCGAGTATATTAACTTTATATTTTTTTGTGAACTGAACCGGCTATATCTAATATATAAAATTCTCGTGTCACAGTTTTCGTTGCCATACTCCTCCGAAACGGCTTGACCGATTTTGATGATTTTTTTTGTGCTTATCCGGTATTTATGAGAATCGGCCAACATCTATTTTTCATCCCCCTAAATGTTAGGGGTAGTCCACCCCTAAATTTATTTTTTTATTTTTTAGACAAAATTTTTATTTTCTATTTTTTTATGATACAACATACAAAAATACATACAATCCTCAATTTTCACCCTTCTACGATCAACCCTTATTTTTTAATAGCCATTTTAGTAATTTAATCATTTTTCCTCCATACATACTTACAATAAGTAAGCTATTTTTTGTCTACACTAGAAATTACTACGAAATTATTTATATGGCAAAACAACGTTGGCCGGGTCAGCTAGTATATTATATACGTATGATGAGTGATGAGGATGACAGCAATTTTTTATATAGTATCTATAATGTATCGGCATCTGTCAATGTAATTTTAGAAACATAGAAATGTGCGTAAAAATTAGCCCACGTATCAAGGACTGATGACAATACAATAATGTTATCACTCTGATAAAATAAAATTAAGAAAATAATAGTGTGCTTTTTAGTTTTGTCGCGTTTTAAAACTATTGCAGATAGCATCTACATTTTCAATTACAAATATTTGATATTTCGTGTTATATCACGGTTAATACTAAACTCAGTTTCTTTATCTCACTTGGTGTAGTCTTTCTAGCCACTAGCCGTAAAAAAACACCTGTAAAAAGCTCTATATTGCGCCCGGATGTCACACTAGGCGAACGAGTTTTATTTCAACCCTGAACGGAACTCGAGCCGTATTTCCATGCGTACATTGTAGACTACCCCCATTTTACTGTTTTTTTTTTTTGACGGATATCGGCTAGGCTACACGGTTCAATTGTTTGCCAATGAAGTTCGGCCTGCTGAGTTGTTTTTTTCAACCGTTTTCTGAGTGCACCTCTATGGTGAATCATGTGTGGAATCAACTACGCCTATGTTGCAATCGGCTGTAAATTGGGTTTCGAATTTTTCATTGGCAACAATTTGAAGAGGATGTTTTTGCTATAAGAGTTGGAACATGATGCAGATTTTTTATTAGTAGAGTAATATAGACTTAAGCGTATATTGATCGCTTACGGCTGCTTATTATAGTAGTTTAAGGCCGTTTAAAAACGAAAACAACCGACTTCGAACGCCGCGCTAGTCGTTTTCAGCGGCGAGTTTGAGTTACAGTATCTCCATATTTCTTGCGATACTTATCAAATCTCCATTAACTTATTATAATGGGGCTACCTCAGGAGTATACTCCTTCGAATAAAAATAGTTTTGAAAATTCGTCCACAATTGACAAATAAATCCGTGAACATACATAAAAAACATACATACAGATGAACGGAGAACCACCTACTTACACATAAAAAGTGTTGTGATGTGTATTGCCTATACGCTTTGATTATTTTTTACATTCTACCGATTTCAGAAACGGCAAATTACATTTTGTAATTAATCTTCGATTTTCAGTAAACAAGATTCAATTTATTTATTGTCATTATTTTATCACTAACCAAGTCGACTGACAAATAATCTTGTATTGAAAGGCAAGACCGACTCATCTCGCAACAAACAAACTATAGCAAGAGCAAATATATAGTCAATGGTTAAAGGGAAAGGGCACAACATTCTCAGCTCACTATTAAATGATGTCAAAGTAAGACTAAACAAACATCGAAATAGGGAATGTGCAAGATAGGTTTATAATAATGTCGATACATTTTATTTCCTTTATATCAGACTGAACATAAGTAGCTTTTCAATAAATCTTGCCCTAAAATAAATGATTTATGTATCGTATCAAACATCCACATTTCCTTGATTAGAAGTAAAATCAAAAACTTGTCAACATCGACATTTGAATGTTTCTTACTTTGAAGTCAGAGAGTCCTAATCAAAGAAAAATGGCATTTCCTACGTAAGGTTCAATAATTTTTCACCCACGCACGTCACCAGCAAATAACATAAAGTATCGATTCCATCTCTTAGCTATGTAAAACTTTATTACTGACATACAATTGATAAAACTTTCTTAAAAAAAAGTTTCATATAAACAACTTTATTACTTAGATTCAGAAACATTTAATATTCTTCAAAGATATTTACAGTTATTCGATAACAATCACAACCGTATGTAATAGGTACACGCAAGGGCACTACCTACCTTTATTCGAAGCGCTTCGTCGTTTTTTTTAACCCTCATAACTTGGATTATACTAGATAAACGAATCTCGGGATAATATTATGATGTCAATAGTGGACTTATTAAACATATAAAGAATCAATTGCATAGCTATTATACTTTAGATTTGTTATTAGTAGTTATTGACATCTAAAAAACCCCGAAAATATCTCTTCAGTGGAATAGGAGCTTAAGGCGGCTTTCATTTCCATATCGTTCTTTGATTAAGCCTCGAAGTAACCTAAATGAAAATTATGTCAATCAGTTGACTTATCAGACTTTTGAGGTGGGTCAACCCGAACGTTTCTGTAGATGAAATGGCATTTAAATTCGGGGACTTGAGCAATCAATTTGATGAGATCTTCAAGGCTTTTGGTCAAAATGTTCTGATGGGTTTGCGGTTGATTTCAGCTTTATAGTAAAGCCTTAATGCTGCTTGAAATTCCTGGCGAGTTCTTGAACGTCTTAACAAATAAGCTTACATTGTAATTGGAATATCGTTGTTAGTTAAATTTTAAGAAATTGTCAAAGGAATTAAGAACTTTTTTTCTGAATATTTTAGTTAAAACTCAGTTAATATACCCATTAATGCGTCTTGTATGCCTCTAAGATTAGAAAAATATTTTACATAGTTCTAAATACAACTTCATGAACAAGCAAATAACTCCGTAACATGTTAGGTTAGCGATTGCATACATGAATAGTATTATTAATTTGAATTTAAGGTACATTTAAAGTTCATAATATCTTTAAAATTGTTAAATAATTTGCAGGCGGTAGAAGCATATTATATCAATGTTCCGTTCTTTGACTACATTATCGCTCACCACCAGGCGAGATATTGCTCAAACTCTAGCCTATAAGATATATGATAAGATCGTTTAAAAAACTAAAAAGAACCGACTTCGATGCCGCGCTATTAAATTTTCAGTACCAATTTTGTGGTGTTTATCTCTATATCTCTAGAGATACTTATCAAACCTAGATAAAATTACTATGGTACTACACTTGGGATATCTTCTTTCCAACAAAAAAAGAATAATCAAAATCGGTTCATAAACGACGAAGTTATCCGCGAACAAACTTGGGTAAACTTATCTTAAATGTAGCTTTGGATTACAAGGGCCAGTTTCATCGGTTTCTGATAAAGTTTCAGACAGTTATCTAACATATGACGCCATATAAAAGCTTTCAAAAATATGTCAGATTAGTTCCAACTAGACCTATCAGTAATCGGTGAAACAGGTCCTTAATCTCAAGCTCTCTTTCAAACACCAAGCAGTGTACATGAAAATCGTAGTGTTCCTTCTTGTCAACATCTTTGTTAACATTGTGAAAATAGGAAGCTGTTCACAGCTCGTTTCGCAACAGACGTTAATTGCCTGTAAGCACTTAAATTGCAACGAAACATCTCGAGCTTGTGCAAATTGTGTATTGAAATACTCTGTGACAACACCAGCAAAAGTGCCGTTATTAAATTAACTGCCTACGAACTGACTGAGCTCCATTTTATCTACAGCTTTGTATAAAGTTATATAAAGCTAGTTTTTGCTGTAATGCCTTTGACGTTTTTCGGAGAAACAACTATGATTGAAGTGTTAAAAAGATGAGATCTTTTTGTGAAAGATGATATGAGTCTAGCAATAATTCACTCGAAAAAAGTACGGATACTATGTCTATGAGTAACTTGGTTACTCTTAGGCTGCGTTGCACCATCTTACTATAACCGTAACTATAACTATAACCGGTGTTTTTGTATGGAGTTTGACTGATTTTTGACGTTTGTTATAGTTAAAGTAAGATGGTGACTCAGTCTTAGTATGATATTCTCGTCATGTCATATATAGAGGCGGCACTCGTAATATCATCATGATCGTCAGCATATTTTGAACCACTGCTTGACATAGCCCAGTCTATTGCACACCATAAAGCTCAATCTTTAAGGCGGCAATAGCCCAATGGATAGGGTGTCGGACTGGCGATCGAGAGGTCGTGAGTTCGATCCCCACCCCACCCATTGCACTATTGACGTGAATCCACTCCAGACACAAGCATATTTAGCTTAGTTGGAGGGGTTAACAAGAATACTAGTAATGTGCAACCCACATTGCGAATAATCTTTATTTTTTATTAAAAAAAAATCTTCAGCTCTTCCTTTGCAACCTTTGCTAACTAGTTTGACTAAATCACCGCTCTAACTAACTCGGGAAGCTTCCCACACTAAATTTGCTCCGCTACCATGTGTATGATGTTATCAAGTTACCAAATATTATTTAAGCACCAACTGATCACTTGCTTATAATTACTTACAATTTAAAAATGTTTTTATGCTAATAATGATAAATTATAGACTGCATGACGATTGAATTTAATACCGGCTTTCAATTTTTTATGATTCTTGGTTCGACTACCTATAAAATAAATGAATTATTTTAGGAATAAAAACCCGACTGCGTGATAAAAAAGTGAATAAACTAGGTATTCCAAACTCCAATAAAACATATAAGTTATAGATATATATTTGTAATCACCGTTAAAATTCTTTATTTTGATACCACACTCGATGTATTGAAATTAAAACATTAATATTTTGTTAGTGTTATTGTTTTGCTAATCCCAATTTGCAAGTTTGCGATACAAAAGACTTCAACGCGTGACTTATTTTTCCTTCCGAATCTTCGAGCATTTACCAATGGAGATGTTAACGTTGTAATCCGCAAACATTTTTTTCTGCCGATATTTACGGGGGACGAGGTAAACACGCATTGCACACACACAAATCAGTCACTTTAACGATTCCGCACACTAGCTTGAAACACGCACACAGTATTAAAAATACAGCGTAGTTACGCACGCTCGTATGGCCAATAATGGCTATATGGCCAGCAGAGGGGTACGCCTTGCGTTTACATGTCCATTGGTAAATGCTCAAAGTTCCGAATAGTCAAACAGCAATGTTCATCTTATTATTTTGAGATTCGCCTTGCGTTTACATCTCCATTGGTAAATGCTCAAAGTTCCGAATAGTCAAACAGCAATGTTCATCTTTTTATTTTGAGATTACTTTTTGGCGCCAAAAATATATATTTTTTTTATTTTGATGTACCAAGTGTCACTTTTACAACGAAGATAAATCTATTGCCACACATATATACATAACTCACATAAAAATACGACAAACCGTTTGGGCTCTAGAGCGTGCCAAAGAAATATACTTACACACATACATACAAACACTCGAAAATCATAACCCTCCTTCTTTCGCAGTCGATTTAAAAATACCTGGCATAGAAGAACAAAGTATTTATGTTCTCGTTGTTGTAGGTAAAGAATCATGACTGAAAGTATTTCTATTTAATTTTCAAATATAATTCTGAAAAAATACTCAATGCAAATTTTACTTTCTTAACTACTCTTACAAAGCGACACAATGAGTAGCAAAAACAATGGCCAAAAATGTTTTCACAGACAGTTATTTAGCGCGCGATAAATACTGAGCAATTTTTGACGCACATAGAAATGTAAATGTTCGCGAGACATATTTCAACGGGTGGACGTTTTACGGATGTTTCCGTACAATTGCGACTGCCGGGCGTGCCGGGTTATTGGTGTTACGTCACGATTTTTGGGCCACAATTTCAGGGTATTGTCCATATTCATTTTTCAGAAATACCAATTTATTTTAACGTTCATGTAGTATTCACGTATTAAGATGACTTATGGTTTTTATCACTTACAAATATTATGATTGTTTTCAGTTTTGGCTATTAAACTGACTATTATTTTTGTCAATGGTCTGAACTCTCAACCGCATACCTAGGATGAATAAGTAGTAAATCTCAACTGTGGTCTGTGGTCTCAACCCAGGTTTCGTGCATGTCCCATGTGCTTCTTCAAGCAGCTTACGCAGCAAGGTTGTGACGACAACGATAAAATCATCATCATCTTGTTGAAAATATTGCAGCGAAAAATTGTTACTTGTTAAAAAAGATATTTTTTTATTCTCTACAGGTCGCATTTTAAAATAATTCATTAATTTATGTATCTAAACACTGTCTACTAAATTGTATCACTTGTATGTTATCATTTATTCAGTGTTAAATCGGCTCTGATTCGACCATTTCATGGCATCAACAAAATACCGATAACAGAGGCGAATGCGTGTGAAATAAAATTGTGAAATCAATATTTAAAATCCACACCTCGGGCGGGCTACGGGCCTTGTTCATATAACGCTAAAAATTTGTCAGTCATAGTTTGCGTCGGTGAGATGCAAACTACTTCCTACAACAAAACAACTAATGCTTCTTCGCAATGTAACTGTTATTATTTTGCACGTTACTGTACTGTACTACTTGTCTTGGGACATACATGATTTTAAGTCCTGCATGCCCAAGTAATAAAAATTACTAATATTTTTTACTTTGAGGTATTGTTTTGCGAGTACTGCAAGTAAACTGCAATGAAGTAATTTAATAATTATTTGAACTCAAACATCAATTGTTGATAAGTTATTTAATAATTAGCTTTTTAGAATAATAATTTTTTTTTGGTTATCTAGAAAATAGTTTTTAAAATTCTCAGGGGAAATAAGACATAAAAGGATCAAAATTGTGTGCGTTTATCCAGCACAAATTTTATTACAGATTTCAGAGGGTTACGAATTAGGGAAATTCCCTTATGACATGACCCAATGATGCCAACGAAGTTGTGGACATCAGCAGGCCAATACGACAGAATAAATTACCGTCACGACCTTTTTGCATCAACATAAATGTGTTTTAGTATAAATTATAGGATGTAATGAGATCCCTTATAGCTTAAAACAAATAATACTCTGAATAAAGAAGACTTTATTGTAAAATAATCATGATCCCATTAGCCGTATAATATTATAATATTAAACGTGACTCCAGCACTTATCATTACCACATTGCTCGAGTATTTCATTTCTCATAATGCAGACTTCCAACTTTGCTGTTTCTTGTAAATTCATTTAATTTGTCACTTGCCATAGCCGGCGGTCAGCGGCACTTCTTTTTACTTCAGAATATAATAAAGTTGTATTTCTTACTGTCTCTCTGCAGAGTCTTGTTTTCTTTCGAAATTGAACACGCAAAGTTCAACCATAACTGGCTTTTGCTCTCATGGCTAAAGTGCTTTTTAGATTAAGCAATGTCGGTTATGCGTTTCTATTTCTACGTTTTTAAAGTATCTCTGTACTTCTATGTTTTATTCTGTTCTTGCTTCAAATTTAAATATTTTGTAGAGGACTGTATTTTTGAATATCCATTCTAAATTCCAAATACCTAAAATCTTTTGTGGCTTCACTGTTCTCATCGCCATCGTTTAATAATAATACATTGACGATTGAATGATTCATTATTTTGCTCACATTGTAGATTGATGTATCGCGCATTGCACTACCAGCTAATTCTTGCTACGATACTGTCCATTCAAAGGTTGTCTGGAAGAGATCGCTCTTAGCGATAAGACCGTCGATTGTAGTACCTTAGTATATAATATTTTTTTTACAAATTCTAATTTGCGCTTAAATAATTGTTTTAAAACTTTTACTTAACAATTTAATTATTAAAACCACAAAAAAAAACAAACACCTCTCTGTAGTGCACACGCACACGTAAAATATCTGACAACAGCAAAGATTTTTTCATCTTTGAAAATAAGTTCGGATTTTAAGTGAAAACGCAGTCTCCTACTATAACAATTTTACCACTTCTTTTATGATACAAAAAAAACAAGTTTAAAAAAGCTGAAGCGGACAAAACCAATGAAGGTGAAACTTAGAATGAAGATGTAACACAGGACGGTGGCGACAGAACGTGAGTATCCTTCGTAATCGCAATTCACACCGTACTTCTCGCACCATTTACTCTGAAAAGGGCGATCGTACGGAAGAGATTAACATCCACCGCACACTTTATACTGCGTCCTTACAAACTCTACCGGCTTTAGCCGGCGATGGAATTCATTATTTTCTTTTAAATATAAAATGCACTGGCTTTTTATGTGGAGTAATTGTTCTTAATACTATGGAAGGTAGAGCCAACTAATACGATATACATCACTGTAGTGTTAGCTTTAATATGGTAGAGTTGCAGTAACCAAACTAATTCACCTACCTAATACACACAATATAATATAATACAGCACCTAAACTAATTACTGAAAAAGTAAAATATTTTAACTTTATGTAACTTGTTGAATTGTTAATTTTGGATTGTGTTTAACAATTTACAAAAATATAAAGCGTGTAACACTTCAAAGAAACATAATATTATTGTAACTTCTTCTGTAAAAGACTTACAAGTTTGTTTTTGTTTATTAACAAAATACTGAAGTAATCTTAATTTACGTAAACTTTAACTAAGCCCATCACTCCTGTGCTAATTTTACTTTTGCTCGTTAAAATTCTTTTGACTGCTACCGATCTGATATTTAATCCTTTCTTTTGTTCATGATATTTCAAGCTCATTGGATGATTACTATTAGAATTTTCTTTATAAAGTTTGCCTGAACCTTAAAGTATTCTACAAATTCTATGAAATACGTGAGCCGCAAAAGTTTGCTATTTCAATAGCTCCCGTCGTTTTATCTTTGAATTCTTTGAAATATTGGATGAAGCGTTCAATGTTCGGTCAGAGTTCAAATAAAAACGAATTAATTTTATAAAAAATATTATTCATTTTATTATTATTTATACTATTATTATTTCTGGCTTAAAATTCTGGCTGCTAAATAAAATACTTAATTAGCATTTTATTATGTTCATTCTAAACAGAATAAATCTATTTGCAGTTACCCCAATAAGTATCACGGTGACAAGCGAAATTCAAAAAGTTTCGTTTGCTTTTGAAATTATGTGTTTGATACATTAAGGAGACGTGACGCAGTTTCAAAGAGTCTCGTTTCAAAGGCACCGCGGAAAGTATTCTGAAACTAGATATGACTTTACTTTTGCGGCTGAAAAAGTGACAAAAAAGGCTGCGTAGCACGACCCGTTTCCTAGGATAGTGAATGTATCTCTTTCATAAAGAACTTTTCTTGTTGAATCTCTCAGTTCTTAGAGCGTGAATTTATTCATCTCATAAGATCGCTGTCGGAACATTTAAAAGTTCTTAAAATTGTAAAAGAAGTGTCACCTTTATAATATAATGTTATTTTTAATATGCCATATTTATTTTATTTTAATTTGAAATAATAATTATATAAAGTTTTTCTTTTGGTGCCTTAAATGGCAAAAAAATATTTATTTAATTATACCTAATCAATTGGCTTGAAATGAAAGATGGTGGTATTTATAAATACGACTAACTTATTTGGTCAAATATAGTGAAATTAATGCAGTAGGTAGGTTTCATCAGTTTTTACGTCTTCTCATGTGGTTACACCGAAAACTACGCCTACTAAACATGACTTACTGATTGGCTACATAATATATATATCGTACCGCATTCCTACAAAAACAGCAATTTGTAAAAAATACTATTCCAATGTTCGTAACATAATATGTATTACGAAACAGTCGCAGCAAATTAGAAAACTATAGTTACTCGTACATACACGAAAACTAATTCGCCAGAGTCCATAACATTGATCTAATAATGTAGTTGTAGCTCCTGTTTTACTGAGTTGCGTCTATTTGGGTTAACTTTTGATTACATAGTATTGTGTAGTTTGGTTTGACATCGGTTTTATTACAGCTATCTAACAATTTAATCTGGTTTGCCTATATTTATATAGGCTGCGTTTATTTTATTTAAAATCTACAGGTAAGGTATGTATAAAAATAAATTACTTTAAGGAAAACTTATAACAATAGGTTTAATTTATAATAGGCTCGCCGTAAAATAGATAGATAGATAATTTATTGAATACCTTAAAAGTTAAACATAAAAAATTAGTTACTAACAAACAGTGTACCAATAGGCGGTCTTATCGCTTAAAGCGATCTCTTTCAAACAACAAAATGTGAACGTAAGTTTTTTGTACGTGCTGTACGACCGTAAGTTGAGGAGTACCTACCCTCATATGGAGCCTACCCTAGATTTCAAATAAGATCATCCTTATCGCAATAAAAGATACAGTTTCAACGAATCTCAATCAACATGTGAAATTTCGATTCCTTCTGAAATCGCGCTGTAAGGACAGCTATATTAGAAAGTAAAGAGTAGGACTTTTTAGATAACAAGAGACTCACAAGTGACCTTCCATCTACTTTGCATCCCTTGGGAGGGGTATGCCCTAATCGCCACGCAGGGCAGGCGGGTTTGCGATCGCAGGGCGTAGCTTCTCGCTCCAGTGACGCTGCTGCCCGTCGCCGGCCTGTAGAATATAGCTACGCCATAGATATGGATTAGTTATACCGCCATTTGTCGGCTCAATGGCGCATCTTGGGAGAGACCTACGTCCAGCAGTGGACTGACACAGGCTGATGATGATGAAGAGACTCACAATGCAAAAGAGGAAACAATTTTCTATTTGTTCATTACAAATTTACTGTGGCGCTTACAAATGACAATGTTGGTCGCGTAATCTTACATGGACATTAACATAATAGTGCATGTAATGTTATGGTGTAATCAATTTTACGCATGTAATGTACCGTAGTATAAACGATGGCAAATAAACTTGCCATGTTCATGATTCTAATTGATTTGTACACTTCATTAGGTTTAATAAATTGGGAGAAATTAACATTTCTTTTTTTTAATGTTATAGGCTAGCGTTTGACCACTATCTTGTCTGGTGATATGCGATGATGTGGTCAAAGATAGTGAACACGCTAGGCCTAGAATAATCCGACTCTCAACTTTGAAAATCTGTTACAATTCTGTTAATTAGAGAAGAGTTAATTTGATATCTTTTTTAACAAAATAGACAAACTGAAAGAAATGTATATATGAGTTGTAATTAATTTTATTAAATGGTACTCAATCATGTACTTTCTATCAGACACCAAATTATAAAATAAAATATATTTATATAGTTACATTTAATTCAAGTTTTCCTCGCTCAGCTTTGGTGGGTTGTTGCCTATATCAAAATAAAAAATAAATAAAAATATATGGAGAATGGTATCAAAGCTCACAGAAAAACATTATTAAGAACATCGTATGAGATCTAAAGCTTAATTAATCATTGACAAAGTATAATGTTACTCATAATCCCTATAGTAGTAATATTTCCCTGGAGCTATGGAACGAAGGCTTTTAAAAAGGTTTGGTTATCCCTTAATTCCTCAAAGGCCAGCTACGCATCCTCCACGCCCACGGCGTTGCAGATGTTCATAGACGACGATGACCGCTTACCAATTTAAAGATTCTTTAAAATTACCCTGTTCTCAAAGAATAGGGGAATTTTGAAGCTATACTTACCTCTAGTAAATAAAATGTCTTACCTGAGTCTGCTTTTTCCGAAATGTACTATGTAGGTCTTTATTTCGCAAATAAATATTTTGTTAATAGGTACTAATCTAGCTGTAAATATTGACATACATTGACGTTAACCAGCCTTCAATCGCGTTTATTTTTCGGATATACTCGACTGGCTTCGACTTAATTTGAGAGAAAATATGAATATAACTCACAATAATTTCAAAACTCTTATTAAATTGACATTTATTAATGTTATGTGGCATGGTAACCGATGCCACTCAGTTTGAAAGACGAGTTGTGATTAGTAGTTGCACTAAGTGGATTGGGCTTGGTAAAGCCAGCTCCTTGTCTTACTTCCGCTACTATTTCTAGACATGCACGATTCCATCTCAGACCGAATAATCATTTATCATCAGGTGAATTTCGGATAGAGTGATAAACTTAGGGCCCAGTTGTGTATTGGGAGAATGGTCGGCTTTGAAGCCAGAGCCCGCCGTGCACCAATGGATTTTTATATCGAAAAATGTATGTGCGCTCTTTACAGTGGCCCTCCAGTGAAGGAAAAACATCGTCAAGAAACCAACAACGCCCACGTGGTGGTAAGACACTATCTAGTGTCCGCCTGGCCAGCCCCCACCCTCAAGTTAGAAAATTTATCCCCAAAATATCTAATGTGTTCCGACAGCTATCCTTGTGAGCCAGTTCCCATTCTAGGCCTTGCGTGCTACCATCCTCGACCACATTATCACTTACCAACAGTTGAGATAGTGGCCAAACGCTAGTATATATAATATTTTTTTAAAAAGTATATATAAATACTACTATTAGGTAATCAAATCTACATAAAAATTACCTATAGAATTCAGAAAAAATAAAATCGCAAAGGATTTCATGTTCCAGCGATTAGGCATGTTGTATTTTACCGTATTGGGTCTATTACTACCAAAATGCCTACATGTTCTTACAACTCTAATAACTAATAAGAAAAGGTCCAAGAGACCGAGTTTTTGTCCACTTTCATTAGTAGATGTTATTGATTCGCCGCTATTCTTTTCGAGATATGGAGCCCTCGAGATATCTTAACGTATTTAGTGAAATGTTATTAATGTTTTCGGATGATGTCTTAGTTTGTTTTTTTTTTTGTTTCAGATTGGAATTGTTGGTTGTGCTGCTGCTAAATTGAAGGTAGATTTTTTTTCGTTTAATATGATAATTTCAGTATTTGGAGACAATGTAATGTGTATTGGCTTAAAAGGCAAAGTGTCCAGTAAAATTAGTGGATTTTTGTAATTTAACATCTAAATGGCTCAAAGTTCAGAATGTATAGCTGTGTAGTATCCAAGTGTTGAATTTTAGGACAGTCCAGTTCCACTTTAAATTAGAGGACAGTGGTGCAGTGGAAGAATGGTTGGTAGCGAGTTGAAATCCCCACGTGAACTAATGGATTTTGCAATCGAAAAATGTGAAAAATTTGTCGCCAAACATCTGTGTTCCAGCAGCTGTCCTTAAGAGTTAGTTCCTATTCTAGGCTATGCGTGCTACTATCCTTGTCCGCATCATCACTTACTAACGGGTGAGAAAGTACACAAACTCTAGCCTATACAATATTTAAAAAAGTTGAGTGACACGAAAACTTTGAGAAATCTTTCGTGTTGAAAGTTTTGTGTTGCAAAATATGTGTTTCTGGAAGACGTCATTAGCATTTGAGCGTGGTGCTTGTCCTGTTACTTAAATCATTAAATAAAACAAGGACTTTAGTATCCCCATATACAGTTGCAAAACCAAAAATTATCAAGTATAAAAGGATTAATGGTTGAGCGAGGACAAGTAAGTTGTTAATGTATCTCTTGCTATCGTTTTCTACAAATTAATTTTATATGATTTTTTTTTTAATTACAATTTACAAACTCATTTAAGGGAGTTATTTTGCTTTCAAATTGGTATTCAGCATTGATGGTGATTAACAATCACTAATTACTAATTATCAAGACGTAATTGAGAGAACACCGATAATTAGTCGGATCTATTCCATGGAATCTAAAGCTTCCCTACTAAGAAATAGCGATCTAATTTTCCGTATTGTTTTATCAAGACCCTTTCTAAAGCTTCCACCTCATTTAACTGTACGTGATGTTAATTCTCAAATCCATTTATTCTGCTAGCAAAATCTAAAGCAGTCACAAATCCATGCAGTATTTTCCAGTAATGAAATTCACTTTACTGAACGCGAACATAAAAATGTTCAACGCTCGGCTATTTGTATGCGCCACAGTTTCCAACTTCGCCCAAGTCGACTTTATACCTCTATATCCGAAATAACTTTATATTGCAAATTCTGTCACAACTCAGAACGGCTCCAATTTGAGTTAGATAATTTGACTTGATTCCTGATTTAAAAACTTTTTATTTTGATGTATCGCTTTAGACCTTTACGCGTTGTCTGAGAGCCATTTCATGTTTTTTCCGCATTTTTTGTATGTGTTTCGTAATCCAACAATGAAATATGTCCAAAACTGTGTTTGTCGTAGAGTGTGGGATATGTAGGCGAATGATTTATGGCTCGGTCCGCTTATTTCCCTTTATATTGTCGTCTTGTTGCTGTGAGGTTGAGCAAGAATTTATTGCCTCCGCGATGACTTCTTCGTCTCGTGTTTGAGTAGTTTTTAGTACTGGTAACATTGTTGCTTGCATACGCAAGTTGGACAAGTTGAAATGGCATTTGCTTAGGTTGTGTTTGCATTGTAATAACAATGTGTACGACTTACGTACCTACAACATACGTAACAAGCAATATTTCATCTCGATATTTGTGTTAGGGATTACTTAATCGAGGGCTGTATTTTGCAAATGCAGCAATACTGCAATAGTTGATGCGCCAGCTCAAACTGATGAACAATCATACTTGGCCTTTATATTTGCTGACAGATAAACACTTAGCACCTGAGATCAAGTTACGATACAGTCAAGGTGAAATCGTGCTTGTTTTAATGTAAATGACGGTGATTTGGTGGAGCGCTATATAACTGACTTTATAATCTACAAAGTGCAACATCCTCAATCATGTTCCGAACAGCTAACACAAAATATTATGCTGGAACCATTGAGCTTAATGTACAACGTACTAGAGATGACACCACAAAGTAATAATTTGCGGTGCGCCTTGCGGTCCCTCGGACCACAGTGGACTTAGTCCGAGTCTAACGCCTGTGACGCGCGAACGTGTTATACAAATACGCAATTTCAATCGAAATGCCGAACTGTGTCTTAAAAACGTGCACAAACCATTCGAGAACAAAAAAAAAGATAGCGGTGTAACATTTCATCGGTAAGTAATCATTTTATTTGTTGAAGATTATTGTTTGACAAAGCTTGAGTTCACATCGACGCGCTGCCATTGCGTGCAGTAACTTAAGCCATTCAGCGGTGTCAGCGCTTTACGTTTCAATGTTTCGTTTAGCCATATAATTATTTATTTTACGCTGCAAGCGGACTTTGGCTTTAATAATTAAAAAATGAGCAATTTATTTGGCTTGGATAGCTCCTCTAGTACGTAGTACATTAAGCTCAATGGCTGGAACTCGATTAACTGATAGGTGACATATCTGTTTGGTGTATGGTCTGAGCTACTGCCGAAGCTTTTTACTTTAGAGTTCTCCAATTGAGAACGTATTGAGGATCAGGTGTAAGCTTCTAATAATTCTTCGGACGTAGGTGGGTAACAATGAATCTGCTTAGGGTGACAATAACTTTTGAAATAACATTTTCGTCTCGAAGTAAAAACGGCTTACATAAAAGAACCAACGAATAAAATAAACAATAAACATCGACTCTCAATAAACGTAACACATACCCGCAATAATCTTGTGAGTTTACGAAGTCGGTCCACATTTCTCCTAACAACTTAGTTCTAGATACCATTTACGTCGACTCTAATACCTAGGCCATGTAATGAGCCTACCGCACTCGAGTCAATGCTTTACAAAGATTGCAATCTACGATGTTACCCTCTTGTTGGTGGAAAACAGTATTTAATCTTATAACAAGATCCAGTATCTAGTCTTATTTTAGGTACCTACTGACACAGAATAAATAAAAGTACAAGTACTAACTACTAATCAAATGTTGCCATTTCTGTTAACGGATTTTTCTAGGAGACTATCTTAAATTTGGTTTCGAGCCATCGTGTTTTATCAAATAATTTTTAAATACAATGTCACTTTTCAATAGTCAACCCAAATGATCTTAATATCTGATATACCTGATAGAAAATCATGATACATTTATACTAGGTACTATAAGTACGCGATTCGTTGTAAGCCATTTAGTGAGAAGTGGTTGACAATAGCTAAATGAGAGTAGATTAAAATATAGTAGACTAATCAAGGCTAATAGTTATTATGGAGATAAATGAGATGAAGTTGGACTTTATCCATATATATTGCAACTAAAACAAACTACAGAGTCCCGTTGGCCTAAAGGTAAAGGTAGCTTGACTCTTAACGAGAGGTCGTCGGTTCTAATCCTAGCACGGGTGTATGTCTACGGGTGGTGGGAGCATATTATATCCATGTTTCGCCTGCCTTGCTACCAAAAAGTAGCTTACGAGCATCAAGGAGAGAGAAAATCTGCCACCATAACCTTACGGTGCTCCGGCAGCACACAGCCCTTGAGAGTCAGAGTATTCTAGGCATAGCGTGTTCACCATCTTATCGCTTATCACCAGGCTAGATAGTGGTCATAGGCTATCCTATAACATTATAAAAGTAACTTTAACTTATAAAATCTCCTTTGCACTACTGTAGTAAGCAATCGCGCCATCTCATAAACTGTGTCGTTCAATACTTCCCCATTGCAATCGATGATCGAAATATTCGCATCACGTTCCTTCATATAAAAATAGATAGAGACAGAACAAAGTCTTGTGAACCGACTCGGACGTCGAGTCTCACGAGTGAGCCACTAGGTCGTGAGGAGGCATTGAGGTACTCAATACGAGGAGGCTTTGTTTTGTTATTTACGAGAGATGAAACGAAAGGAAATGAGATTATTTTTTTGCAAATAATGTCCGTCGTGTTTGGAAAACGTGTGTAAGAACCAATGATTGATGACACTGGCTTCCGAGGCGTGATTAGATTTACTTGTAGATTATGTAGTATATTATTCCTAGTTTAGCAAAGCCTGGTTTTGATAATGAGAGATTCGTAAACTATGCAGGCGATAAAATCGTACACGACATTTGTATGAGAAAGCTTTCCGCTCACAACGTCAAGTAATTTTTGAGACAGCATGAACTATTTGAAACTTATGGCGTCGACAAAAATGTATAAAATAACTGATTTTAGTTTATATTTATTTACTTGTGTAATTCAGCCCCAGTAGCCTCTATATTTATACTTAAATTTCAGGGATCTTTATTGTTCAGATCAAGATTCATCAATACAGATTTCAAGCTGCAACTCATTCATCGCAAATGTCGAAACTTTTGCGATTATTAAAATTTAATTGAAAGAAAGCGTCGGGAATCATTTAAAATGTAGAGTCAACTAGCCGTGTAGCTACTGTAATATCTACATACACAGATATCGACACTCTACTATTAGATATTATTAATTTGTCATTTAATGGAAGTGCACAATGCCTAATAATACAGGTTTTTAGGGTTCCGTAGCCGAATGGCAAAAAACGGAACCCTTATAGATTCGTCATGTCTGTCTGTCTGTCTGTCTGTCCGTCCGTATGTCACAGCCATTTTATTCCGAAACTGTTAGGACTACAGAATTGAAACTTGGTAGGTAGATGTATTCTGTAAACCGCTTTCCGATTTTTATACAAAAATAAAAATATAAAAGTTTATCCATACATGGAACTGAAACAAAAAAAAATGTTTCTTCAAACCTATACGTGTGGAGTGTCTATGGATAGGTCTTCAAAAATAACATTGGGGTTCGTAAAATCATTTTTTCTCAAAGTCAATCATATGAAAGATATGCGCGTCTAAAGTGGTAAAATGTGTGTCCCCCCCCCCCCCCCCTCTAACTTTAAAAGTATGGGAGTGAAAAATCTAAAAAAATATATGCTGTAGATCTCAATAATAACTAACAACGAAAATTGGTTTGAACGAGATACAGTCAGCAGTTTTAAAGATATGGCGACCGCAAAAATAGTTATGGAATACCCTGCCTGAGTCCGTGTTTCCGATTAAGTACAATATGGGGGTCTTCAAATCGCGAGTGAATAGGTATCTTCTGGGTAAGCACGCTACATCATCGATCGCATCATCACTTAACATCAGGTGAGATAGTGACCAAGTGCTACCCAGTTCGGTATAAAAAAAAAAAAAAAAAAAACTGTGTTACGGAACCCTACGAAAGCGAGTCCGACTGGCACTTGGCCAGTTTTTTAAGCCTAGCATAGGTATCTGAAGTTCAAAAATATTTTATTCAAATATGTCAATATTTTTTTTTACTTTTACAATTTAGTTTTTCTCTCTGTCATCGGAAACGTCGAAAGACGGAGATCCAGCTTATTTCATTTATATCGAATAAGTTAGCGTTTGACCACTACCTATCATGTTGGTAAGGGATTATTCGGTCGAGGATAGTACTACGTCAGGCCTAGAATGGAAACTGGCTCTCAAGGGCAGCTGCCGAACACATTAGATGTTTGCCGACAGATTTTCCAAAGAGGGTTGTCACTGGACAGGCGGACACTAGACAGTGTCCTACCACCATGCGAAGAAGCTAGAAGGAGTTTTTCTATATTCAAAGCAATTGTCACAGTGAAACATGATCATTAATGTCGAGTCTCGGGGTAGGAAGGTATCCTTGTAATATTTATGTCATTCGATTACATGTATTCAAAAATCATTCTTACTTTACGGTTAAATTACTAACAAAACAGTGGTACTTCACACGAACTCCCCCGCCTCCAAATATTATGTAAAACACAACAAACCCACATAAATACGCAATACCACTTCTTGAATTCTTTAATCATTATTAAAGCGTACATGAGCCACAGTAATTGGAGCTAACACCCCCATACGTAACGCGGATGGGTTTTTAATTGATACACGGTACATTAGCCAAAGGGGTAGCGAATGACAATTTACTGTACTGCCATCAAGGGTCGCTCGTTTAAAATTACGGTATTAGTCCATTTTGGGGCAAAGGCCGAGAGACGGCGGGATGAAAGGCTAGAGTTAGTTTGTGGAGCTAGTTTTTAGTTTTGTCCCTAGCTTAATATGTCAATTTAGGCACTAAAGAGCCTAAAGGGGTTGGTACATCAACGGTCCCTGAGGTTTTCAAAGTGACGGTCACCGTATATTTTAACTTGTGACCCTCGCGACTTTGTAAATAGTGTTACGTTTTGTATTTTGTATATAATTTATCTTTTCATACCGAAAAACGGTAATTGGTTCTTCGATAAGTGCAGGCAAAATAGGTGTTTTCTCTTCAAGCCTTTTGTGATTTTTTAATTGTTGGCTTATAAATGTTCTTCTATAGTGCCCTGTCTAAGGAATTAAATAATAATAAATGTTACTGTCCTATTAAACACAAAGCGCGGCACGCTGGTCAATGTTAATAAAAAATCCCGCAAAGCCAAATATACGGGGAAAAGAATAATAAAGAATTAAGCGCACCAAGTGGCACAATAATATAGCCTTTTTTAATGTTTTTCTTACGTCTTATGTGCTATTTTTTGCTAATAGGTGACAACAAATATGAACAAATATTTGTTGTCACCTATTAGCAATTATTTTTTAAGCTATTTTTATTTATTAAGGCAAATTTTATATTTTGGCTGCGGCTCGCAGCAAAAAAGAAATACAACGGGTTACACCCCGGGAGTGCCGGCAGAAGTGAAAACTATTTTTGAATATTTTGGAATAGTACTGGAATAATTTCGCACGAATTGCTTAATTTATCAGCATATAAGTACTATAATTTATAACTTAATCACGTCATTTTTGAATATCTTGGAATGACACCTCGCGCAAGCGCCCTGCGCTCCGTCTTACGAATTTTCGGCTTACGATCAGGACACGTGACCCTGACGCAAGTTTAACATTTTTTACCCATCCCAAGAAGAAAAGTGCACAACGCCGGTAAAGAACTTCAATTCTTCAAAAAAATCTTTTCACTTCAGAAAAACATGTATTTGTACTGTTTGTATGTTGTTTATTACATCATTTGTCAGATCTCAGTACCGCCGCCACTGCTTGGCTAGCACATCACATGTCTTATGAATTTGGAGTCAATGATTTTGCATCACACCAACATTTTCCATGTAATAATGATATGCTGGTATGTGATAATGGTAATCCTTGTGACTAGTTTTCAAAGAAGCTGCTTATAAAAATATACACAAATGATGTAGCAGCTCCTAGACTAGTTGGGGTGACTTTGCTCAATTGGCGCGTACGTCTCAGTCGGCGGCAAGACATTGAAGACACAAAACTGCAGTTACCATAGTCGTATATTTTTATTTAAGGGATCACGTATGTGGTTGATAGTGTCAAGTCTTGGTTATGTGAATTGTTTAAAAATGTCTTTAGTGTTTGAGGGTGTCATTATACCAGAGAATATACAATAATACTTTGTAACTATACTTTAAGCGGTACTCATGGTACATTATAGTTCATTAGTTATAAGAAGTATAGTAGAAGTATGTAGGTAGTTAAAGGTAAATGTTGTGATGGATGATAGTTCGATGGAAATAGTGAATTTGAAACATGAATATAATGTATCAACTATTATACTCACTACTATATTTTTTGACTGATCTTGATCTCCTCAGAGCATATATATAGTGAATATGGAGTGAGCCTAGGTATACTTTAGAATCACGTTAAATTAAAACCCATATTTTGGGTTTTTAATTTAGCATTTTCATCCTTATTATGGTAGCGAGTCAGATACGAGTAGATCATTGTTATAAAGGGCCGTTCATCCTCATTAAATTGATTGTTTCGTTATGTACAGAAGGAAACAAACGGCCTGATCAAATATTTATCAGACAAGGTTACGTGACATTTTTGCGTCCGAAACTCTTGCCTATTAATAATTATGACCCATAATGCAAAGTTCAAGGGTGTTTGGTTAGAAACGTACCGGTTCTACCACATGTCGTGACGTTGCGGTTGACAAAAGTTACAGTATACCAAGTACAGAAGGTACAGGTTATAATTTTTTGTGTCCCAATAGTATTACCGTGACCAATGTTTGTGTTCTATTGAATTGATGCGATTAAATATTAAGTAGGTAATAATCCTTTTATGAGTCTAGTACGGTCTGGTGAAATGTAATCTAATTGTTCGACGATTATTGCGATTTTTACGGTTTTTTTCTGCATTAGCCTGCAGGATGTTATGTATGTGATGTAATTAATTGGTAATGGTAAACTATCATGCACACATCAACACATTACTTGACGTTGACAAATTCGGTAAGAGTTTATGCACTTCAAAACCCTACTGTAGCTATGATAACATTGGAAACAAATTGGAGTAGCATTTTCTAAAAACCTAAGGAAGTTAGTTTCATTTTTTATGTATGTAATAAGCAGGCGTTTGACCACTATCTCACCTGATATTAAGTGACAACGCGATCGATGATGTAGCAAGATTGCCTGAAAGATACCTGTTAACTCGCGATTCAAACTATTGCAGCGAATTCCATGCCTTCGCTGTGTGTAAACGTTTAAAAGTCTTTGTGCGACAAGATGGAATGGCGGGCCGATTGTTAACTATATCATAAAAAAAGTTATCTTCTTTGACCAGACCATGCTACTGTTTCAAACATATACTATGTACCATGAGCCTCCGTGACAGAAGCTCAACTGAGTAAAACTAGGCCACTGGTGGTAGGTAAAGCACTCTTTCTCGCAGCTATGGATGGAAAACAAGTTTTATAAGCGGGCGACGCGGGATTATTGGTATCAGACGTTGATACTTCGGTGTCGTGCGGCTTGATATTGCATATACATACTCGTACATACATAGATATGTGGGGTTCGTGATATACGGGAACTTTTATTGGCTGAGTGTCGACCGCAATAATGGAGTCGGGCGAATCGATAGCGACTTGTGGGACGATTTGTTTGAAGTTACCGGTGATGTAAGTGCTATCAGGCTTTGCGAGAGTAAAAGTGGAAGTTTGAGTAAGCTTATAGTATTTTAATTTTTAAGGGGCTATGTCGTATAATGTACATACACGGTAATTTTACAGGAACTGGGAATTATTGATTTCTCCTTTATTTTTATATTATGCTAGAGTTAACTTAAATTTAGTCTATTAAAAAAAACTAGATACACCCAACTGACCCAAGTGGGCTAGCACTGTTGGTAACTAGGTACCCATCGGCTTTTGGGCTAGCACCGTTGATAACTAGCTACCCATCGGCTTTAACTTCTAGAAAAGTCCCATATTACGAGTAAATTGAACCGTCACTTGATCACAAAACTTGATAAAAAACTTGCCTACTTATAATACAATAGTATATAGTTTAAAAAATAATAAAATAACTTAAAAGGCTTCTAAAGGTTTTGAAATATTGCACGATTCTATACCTAGTCATTTGTCTTAGTTCCACTTAAATTTTACACTGGAACAAGAATGAATTTTCTGATGGGGCCATCAATCGTAAGGATACAAATCTAAAAAGAAGACCGGCTAACCACGGGAACGAGCGTCGCAGCTGGCCAAATCTATTCTCAAAATTTACATTTAAAGGGCCGCAATGGCACTTCGAAATAGCATTATTCGTTTTCCAGAGCAATTTCGCAAAATGTCACGCGTGTTAGAAAAATGCCCCGTGCATATTCAATACATTTCCGATTTCAATTCGAAATTGGCGCGACGTGAAGGCTGCCCCTGGTAGTCTTAGCCGTGTAAACGAAAATCGCCGTGCGGAATCGAAATCGAATTTTTAATAGAACACTATCAGTTTGTCCAATAAATCTCTACGGAATCCTGCGGGATATCGGGTGTTGCCGTACTGAAGCGACAGCTGGCGTGAAACAGGCTAGGTGTGTTGAATGCAGAGACTGAGCTTGCTACAAGCAGTAGACGGAATTGATCTATTTCCGTAGCTATCTTGACTAACTCTACAACAAAAACGTTTACTTATCTATAGATAATTTTTGAAAATAATATAGTCATATTGACTTTGATTTCTAAATATTTATACGACTATCAAAGTCATGAATATCGTACTTAGATTTATTCGAAGAATAAGTTAGATAGGTACCCGATAATACACACAAAGGTAAAGTGGGAAATAGTCGGATAATTTACGCTTCGTAGAATAGAGTGGTACTGTACTGAATTGTTAGTTATTTAGGTACGGTCGTTCAAAATTTTACTGCGCACACTAGAACCGAGCAATCGCCAGAAGATACGACAAACCGTATAAATTATGTAAAAAACGTGGCCAAACTAAAGGAACGTAGATACCGAACGGGTATCCGGATATCGGATATTCGGCACGATGCAATTCCGATGTTACGAATAAACATGTAGCATCAAAGGGTTTGTCGAATGAGAATTTTATTCCGTTTCTAAAAAGAACCCTTTGGTCGGAAATCTGAAGCGAATGTAATGAGCTTTGTACCATCTCTCTCTGGAACTAGTATTTCTGTATAACGAATTGAGTGGTATATCGGAAAAAAATGCTGGTACATTCAAATTCAGTACAAATTAACTAAATTGTATTTTATAATTGTAAATTGCTTTTATATATTTTTTTATCAACTGACTCGACAGATTTTCCTGTCGAACTATTATTATAAATCACATGGATAAAACGCATTTAGATGTTTCTCGTTTTCGATTGTTTTCCTATTAGGATTTACATAGAATATCTAAAATAAAAAATAAAAAATAATATAACAGTCCAGCCGTTGTTAAATTGCAAACAAAAAACATTTCATTTTTATTCATACAGACTACTCGCGCCCTATTTATCCTTAATGCTTTAGCTATAGCATATACTTAAGACACCTAAGATGCACCACTGAGCTCGATCTTCGGCTCTTCTTTTCCAACCAGAACACATCAGATATCTGATGTGTTCTGATTGGATTTGATTTTCTAACATGACTAGCAACCGGGTGGTAGCTTGCCAGCGGACACCAAAAATATATCCTACTACCATCTAGGGTTTTACTTCATTGGTTTCGTTTTTTTTAGTTCAAGACCCATATAAATAACCTCCAAAAGTTATAAGCCAATGACGTATCGCTTTTACGGGTATAGATTCTACAGATTTATATTAATTTGCGGCAGAAAAAAACTGATCAGTTTATTTTGTTTGCTCCATGTATGGATGTCCAGATGTTGAAAATAATACATGCTGTTTCTCGACCTTACAATAATTATGATCTAGCTGTAAAAGGGCATTGTTCTTGACTGTAAAACATTAAAACGCTAGCGTAATTTACTCTAAACAAAGGGCTAGCGTAATTTATTTTATTAGAACTTTATGTTACTTCCTATACTCGTTACCTATTGAGTGTTCCTTTTACAGAAATCATGTTTAGAAAAAATATAATATTTATAAACTATACAGTTGATGTTTATAAAATATCATGTCTCATGCGTTTATCGTAATTTACGTAATGTCGATATAGTGATCGACTTTGTAATTTGTATGGCCTTATAATAATTACGAGAGCTTTCATTAGGGTATTTTTTTTCATTTGATTTCGAATACGTGGCTAGAGCTCTCTGCTCCGGACTTTGGATTTGATAAAAGTTATTTTTTAGATTTGGTTTGACGTTTTATATTTTTAATTGTATCCATTACAAATGATATTAAGTTAAGATGAACAATATATTTGATATCCGGACTATCCGGCTTAAATTTATCCATCCGAATACTTGATTTTAAAGCATATGAAAACATTAAATACGTTAGGGAGACGGGAATTTAACGTGACTTACGCGATGTCGATATAGCGATCGACATATGTTTCGGCCTCATCCGGAGGCCTTCTTCAGGATCTTGAGTGCGGGGCGCTCGCCGACGCGTTCAGCCTCGCACTGCGGGCCGCTGCTTATGCAGCGCGGGCGGACGGAGCGGGCGGCGGCGGCGGCGGCGGCGGCGGCGGCGGCGGCGGCGGCGGTGGTGTTGGTGGGGGGTGATGATGCGGTGTACATATTGGAGGCGCGGGATTAGGTTGGAGGGCTTCGTCTTCATCACTGCTGTTTTCTTCAGACGAAACCACATCTAACCGGCAGACGGAACTCAAGGCGTTCTCCTTACTGTTGCCACTGGTGACGTGCTTTCCATGAAAAACGGTTTTCCACGTATGTGACAGGTACCACCCACCATTTTTAGCGCGGCGTAAAAAATGCACCTACTCTGTTACAGAAATGGTCGCAGGACATAAATTCTTGTGGTATTTTTTGGCTTTGTTCATGGGATGGCTTTATTACAGTCGTCAATTTTTGACCGGATATCCGGTTTCAAACATCCGGCCAAACAGGTATCCTTCTCAGCTCTATAATCAAGCGTGAAAAAATTACATAATAAAGTACAAAACAATGTTGTGATTGCCGGTATTAAAATAAATACAACCTACCGTGTTGTTCGTATATTATTATTATAAGGGTTTGCGTGTTGATGCGTAAATTGAAATCCAAAATTACTACATTTTGTGGAAAGCAGGAAATGAATAAGCTTGATGAACTATATGAAAAATCTTTCTAATTTAAATAAAATGAGTGGGAATGCATTTTTGATACACCTTTTTACACAATATGTTTGTTGTGTTAACAGCACTTAGCCATTGTGCTATTTTGATGGATAAGCTATAATATTGTAACGTTTCTTTATAATCCGTTCCATAGTTTTTGCGTGAAGGAGTAACACACATACGAGTACATCCATCCATTATTAGCTAAGATTAGTTATGATTAAATTTATGTTAATAATGACTAACAAGAAAGAGATGGCGGACGATTTCGATGCCTTCTAAAAAAATTGGCTTGAACTGCAAGGAATAAAGAGATTTGGGAGGATTTGGGGAAGAACTTGGCCTAACAGGGTGACACTATAGGTTTAATGAAAAAATATGAGAGACTGCGTCATCTGCTTATATTGTCAGAAATAAATCAATTTATTGCCCAAAGGTGTCTCTTTTTTAACCGAATTCACAAAAAGAAGGAAGTTCTCAATTGGTCTGTATTTTTTTTTATTTATTACCTCAGAAACGTAGTACTATTAAGTATTCTGTGTCAGAACTTCGTCATTTACTAAACGATTTGGATTTTTTTTTTCTTTTGAGAGATTATGCTTTCCGTTTGGCTCCGTTATTATTTTATCGACATTTGATACGTATCTCCAGAGATATGCAGATAAACACCTCAAACTAAGTACAAACTTAGTATAAACTTAGTACTTAGGAAAATGATCAGCGCGGCATTTGAAGTCACTTTTTTTATTTATTTTATGAACGATATTAAATTACTCAGAAGCACTATGACGATCTTTGCAACAAGTATTAACAAATCTCAATATTAAATAAAACCTCTTGGTTCAATACCGCTTCTCTTCTACCTGCAGGTCTAGCATGGCATGGGGACTATTTTGTCTTTCCACCTATCCGTGTTTTGTTTGGTGAAAAAGTCAAATTATAAGTAAAGTTTTCGACAATTATAAACGTCCGCTGACTTTTAATCAATTATTTTTTTAAACTTTTTAATACGAAACAATATCAAAGCTCGGGGTTAAACTTCACCAAGCGTTTAAATTGTTGTGTTGATCTCCTGTCAGCGGCGAAAAGCAGGGAAATAATGTTGTCTTTCCCCCGGGGGTAAGGCCATGCTAGCCCTGCTTGAAGCTAAACACACGAACAAAAACAATTATTTAGCAGGAAATAATTTTCCAGTCTTAAAATTACACGACATTTTATTCCTTGACGATGTACATTTCTGCTCTTCGCTTTAATTGAATCGCCGCACAGAAAGGTTAGTCTTTCAGTTAAGAAAATATAATAATACTGAGTTAAAGACGCAAGTCCGACGAAAAGCCGGAAGTGCAGAATAAAAATATACAGTATACTAAGTTCCTAGATTTAAAATGGACGTATGGGCAGAAGAATTGAAACAGTTTCTTACTAAATAACAAATAATTTTCGTTCGTTTGCGGTTCATTCGTCGCGGTTCATAAACGTTAGTGATACATTTAATTGATTATTCGTCCTGTGCGTTAATGCCTTTAATTATGATTAGGGCCAAGAGAAATCATAGGTATCTACTATTATTTTCTTTTTTTAACCGAACTTCACAAAAAAGGAGGATGTTCTCAATTTGATTTTAAATTTTCAATTGTTTTTTTTTTTAATTAGGGTTCCGTATACCTTGTCAAGGAACCCTTATAGTTTCGTCATGTCCGTCTGTCTGTCTGTCTGTCTGTCCGAGGTTTTGCTAAGAGACCGTTAATATTAGAAAGCTGTAATTTTGTAAGAGTATGTATATAAATTACGCCGACAAAGTGGTGAAATAAAATTAAAAAAAAAAATTTTTTTAGGGTAGCTCCCCTACATGAGAAGTGGGGATGATTTTTTTTTTCAGTGTCTACCCCATCGTGTGGGGTATCGTTGAATAGGTATTTAAAGTGACTTCAGGGTTGTTATAACCATTTTTCGATTGAATGCTCCATTTACGAAATATTAAACTTTAAAGTGCAAATTTTTGTTCCAGTAGGGCGTCCCCTCCCCCCTCTAAAAGCTAAACTGCAGGCTTGAAAAATCTAAAAAAATCGTCATAATAGTGCATTTCATGAACTGTAAAGGAAAACTATAGCGGTTAAGATAACTTTATTAGTTTAGCAGTAATAATCGTTGAACTTGAGTATTGGATAATTTTGTACCAAATACAAAATTCTTAGAATAAATCCTTTAAAGTGACAAAGACGAAGTACCTAGTTGATTGTTTATAACGGGTAAAGACTTGCATTGAATAACGGGCTACTACGGAACCCTACACTGCGCGTGGCGCGACACGCACTTGGTCGGTTATTTTCATGGTTTTCAATTCAGTTACCTCATACTCTGTCAAATCTTATAAAAAAATATGTTTTTGTTTGAGAGATTATGCGGTGCGTGTAGTCCCATTCATATTTTATCGAGATCTGATAATCATCTCCGGAGATATGGAGATAAAAAATATAAAAAACATTGTATACCATGATGACATGATTATGGTTAGTGGCTATTTTGAATATCGCGGCATGTGAAGTCGGTTTTTCGTTTAGTACGATCATACATTATATTCTAAAAAATGTATTGTACCGAATCTCTTAATTTAAATAATCCACTGGTAGACTGTATCCATCAATATATTATGGGCGCTATTGTTTTATGCCCAGTTTGCCCAGTTTGGTGGATAGGGTAGATAGATAGATAATTGTAATGAAAATGTATTTGAAAATGAAATACTTAAAAAATTTGTAGGGTGCCGTAGCTGTACGGCAAAAGACGGAACCCTTATAGATTTGTCATCTCTGTATGTCTGTCTATCTGTCCGTATGTCACATTATATTCAATCGTTTATTCTTTCATTCAGACCTCAACACTCAGCCATAAGGAATAATGAACGTCGCACACTTGACGGCTCCAACTCCGGCATGTGACCACGCGTCGCTAAGTTCATATGTGTTCTTTAGTTAACTTGGTCGTTGCGCCTACTGGCCGGAGTCTTGTTGTAAGCGAGGAGTCTGAAACACTCATATTTGAACCAAAACAAGTAGCATCCACCAAATCTGAGCTAAGAGGAGAAAAGTTTCAATAACCAATAATCTCTGTGGTGTTGTCACGCTAAGCGGGACCAAGATATTTTTGACGCAAATTACTACAATTTACAAAAACAAATAAATAAAATAACTTTTACTCATATTTTAGTCTAGCCATTACTGAAATTAGTCATGTACCCAGATAAAGTGCGAATTCTGCAACTGTCCGATTTTGCGCTGTGACGGAAGTGCTTACTCGGTCGCCGCTTGATTTATTTCTCCCTCTGCCATTCAATATGAACTTTGAGACGGCCGCTGAAATCTCTCACTATCCTTTATGAAATTCTAAGGAAAAAACCTGGGAACTGAATGTTACAGTTCGTTGGGAAGACAGGAAAGAAATATGGCCTTTTGATACGCTCACGATTTGGCTGCCTACTTTATTACGTTTTGTTAGAATTTGTTTGAAAAAGGTTGATATAATTAGTTATCTTTATTACCGTTCTGGTACTTTCTTTGTTATTTTCTCAATGTTCAACTAATCGCTAATCAGTTTACCGAATTCAAATATAATATTCGGTATCATTGAGATTAGAAGATGGATTGAGATATTTGCACTATTTCGATTGGACTAGGGTTAGTGTTTAATACCTCCTCTGACTGTGGAATTCCACTTTCTACCACATCCTACGAATAAATGATCTATGTTTTCTAAAAATGAAATCTCATGTAATTTTCATCACCATCAGGTGTCCCGTGAAATGTAAGCGGAAACAAGATTTTCATTTTACATTACATTTATAACACGTACGGCAGAGCGCGAAGATTTTATAACATAAATCAAATTTTTATTAAAACCGTGAGAGACAACGCTTCCATTCCATATATTTTTTATCGTAATGAAATTCTTGAAACCGCTGAATCTCTTCTTCTGTTGAATAATAAATGTAGGTCAGATTTTCTTTAAGCTACAGCTGCTTTTTTGTTTGAATTTCATTATAATTAGCAATTCGGGACCCTTGAAAATGTAGTAGACAGATTCTTATGAATTCCTAATATTGCTGAGGTCTAATGAATATTCTAATACTTATTGGAATTTCATCATGATCCCCAATAACTAGAAAAACTTTCAATATTGTTTTGAATATGTAATTAAAGTGTTTGTCTATACTATAATATTATAAATAGAGAACATTTGTATTTTTGTATGTTTGTAATAATTTGACTCAAAAACTACTGGACCGATTTAAAAAATTATTTCACTAATATATAGAATGGACTTTTGGAATGAAAATAGGCTATATATTATGCCGTTTAAATCTAAGGTACATTCGTGGAGACCTAATTTGCAACCTAAGTCGACAAAAAAACGGTTGAAAAAACACGTTTTTTGCGAACGCTGCTCAATTAAAAATAGATGGAAGAATATTTTCTATGGAAGAGTTGTACAACTTAATAAGACCTACAAAAAAGTCCACAACAACATATATTAATCTCTTAAGGTTGAGTCAATAACCATTTTAATCTTTAATTGTTTATAACAAAATATTAAATAACTTCCAAGGCTATTTTCAAGTATATATTAATCCTTATCCAAATAATTACGTTAATTAGCTTGGCCATATATTAAAGATTAAAATTGTCCTGTATAGTATATAATTCAAATTAAAACTCTAGAAGATATCACGGATTTCACATACACGCATCGCAAAAATAATAAAGTATTTGCAGTGAAAAAACAGATTAGGTCATAGTTACTTCGAAAATATTATGATAAGCTTAGCTATTCTGTAGATCCCCACCGATCACAATCAATTTGAAATCAATATAGTATAATTATATGATCTGTAGTATAAAATAATAATGATCTATATTACATATATAATAATATAATACTTTTAACCACCCCGACTGATCTATGTATAATCTTTTCATTAAAAACATTCCAATAAGTCTAAACACGACATTTAAGTAAGTTGGTGAGGATTTGAGAATTCGGTAGAGTCCAGCAGATGTCCCAGCATCAGGTCAATGCTTCCATGTTCTTACAATATCGTTGAAGAAGAAGATTTTCGAATTGATCAGATCTATGAAAGTTGATTTCATAGCGCAATCAACTAGAAATAACCGGCCAAGTGCGTGTCGGGCCACGCGCAGTGTAGGGTTCCGTAGAAGCCCGTTATTCAATGCAAGTCTTTACCCGTTATCAACAAGCAACTAGGTACTGCGTTTTTGTCACTTTAAAGTATTTATTCTATGGATTTTGTTTTTGGTAAAACATTATCCAACACCCAAGTTCAACGACAATTACTGCTAAACTAATATAGTTATCTTAACCGCTATAGTTTTCGTTTAAAGTTCATGAGATGCACTATGATCAGGAATTTTCCCAGATTTTTTAAGCCAGCAGTTTAGCTTTTAGAGGGGGGAGGGACGCCCTACTGGAACAAAAATGTGCACTTTAATGTTTAATATTTCGTAAATGGAGCATTCAATCGAAAAATAGTATTAGCAACCCTTTAGTCATTTTAAAAGACCTATTCAACGATACCCCACACGATGGGGTAGACGACAAAAAGAAAAATTCACCCTAAAAAAAATATTTTTCAAATTTTATTTCACCTCTTTGTCGGCATAATTTATATACATACCTTTACAAAATTGCAGCTTTTTAGTATTAACTGTATCTTAGCAAAACCTCGGACAGCGGACAGACAGACAGACAGACATGACGAAACTATAAGGATTCCTTGTCAGGACTACGGAACCCTAAAAAGCTCATAGTTTTAAAACAATTGAACGAATTTTCATGAATCAAAGCTAAGAATACTCTCGTTGACATCTATCAAACAAAAAAAGACTATCAATAATAAAATCAAAATCGGTTCATCCGGTTGGCTGCTAAGATGCTAGAGACAGACACACAGCTGCTGATTTTCTCCTTGGTGGTAAGCTACTTTTTGGTAGATTTAATGATCCCACTACCTCTGTACGAAAACCCATGATTCATGAATGCACATAAAACTTTCATTGGTAGGTATACTAGGTAGGTATCCTAGCTATATATAGGTCTAATATATAGATAGGATTAGAACCAAAGATCGTCGGGTCAGAATCAGGGTAACTATCCTTTACGTCAAAGGGCCGTCCAATATCACTACGTATTATAAAACAAAGTCCATCACTGCGTTTGTCTGTCTGTTCACAATATCATAATAATTATCATGCGGTTTTCACCAATCGGTAGCTAGAATGTTTATGAGGAAAGTTTAGGTGCATAATTCGTTAAGGTTTTGTGTAAATTGGTTGAAATATGACGATAATTGTTAAAGATGTTAATATTTTATATTCGAAGCAACAAACTGATGCAAATTTTGTAGGCATATATGTTCTACCCGTGCGAAGCCAGGACGGGCTGCTAGTGCTAATTTTTTTTTTAATCTTGTGTTTAGATTTATTCATGATTTACATTTACATGACGATTTTTTGGTCTGGTTAATATGATTTAATTTTTTTTTCTCAGCTGTAACTAAGCTTAGGGCTTAACTCAGCTGTAATATTTTTCAATTATTTATTAATGTAATTGATTTTGTTCCAATTTAATTATGGTTAAATAAATAAATACACTATGATTCAGAATGAAATAACTACCATTTGTTAATATTGCCGGCCGCTGCCGTTTTTAGGGTTTATAACCCAAAGGACAGATACAGGTACAGACAAGGTACAGAACCCTATTACAGATACTTCGCTTTCCATCCGTCCGTCTGTCTGTCCACATTTCACAGGGCTATATCTCCTTAACCGTAATAGGTAGATACTTGAAATTTTCACGAAGTATGTATTATTAGTATGGGGGATTTGACAATAAATACTAATAACAGAATAAAGTTTAAAATAAAACCGGGTGCCCTATACAAGAAACGTATTTTTCAGACGTTTTATGCTCGATCTTATAAACCGTAATAGATAGAAGCTTTAAATTTGCTTATAATGTTGTTAGAACGGCTGCTATAAGATCAAGTAATAAAACTAAATTCAATTAAAAATATAAGGAACTATTTTTTTTACTGTGCGAGTTCGACTCGCACTTGTTTCGTTTATTTCAGTTTATTATAATAATGCCTAAACAATTAAACCTATTTAATTTAAAATCTTCACTTCTTTACTAATTTCAAAATATCATCTTATGTAATTTAATAAACCTAAAGATACGCCTTTTGTTGTTTTCCTACTAATATTTCGCTTCAACACGTTAATCCAGCTATTGTTTGGATGAAAAGTTTTAATTGATGAATCCGAAAGGGATGTCAGCAAGTTACGCAAGCTTTATAAATTTGAGGTGTTGCTAACTCGTTAAACACTTGGGTTACGAAGCCTTATTCTTGTAAATAATTTAATAAACATCTCGTGGAAACTACGCACGGACTTAGAATTTAGTTATATAAACCTTATTTTTTAACTTAAACTGAGTTTAGTTAAGTTAAATAAACGATCTTTGATTAAACTTGTTTTCTCAAAAAATTCTCTTACTTCTATTCTCATCTTAAGGTAAAGTAAGTCATGAAAACAATAATCATTCGAATCGGCTCACAATAGGTAAAAAAAGGAAGTCGGTTGAAAAGGCAAAACGGTGTTAATTTAGTTTAAATCTCAATTTCTGCGAAAATGGACTTTAACCTTTAAAATTCACCTAAATTTCAATTAAGTTTTGAACATAATTCAAAACTAAATTCAGTTTGTAAGTTATGAGGATTTATTTACCCCAAGCAGTTATTTTATCCGTAGTGTATGTTTGCCTTTTTACCCGACTACGGCGAAGCAAAGAGGAGGGTTATGTTTTTGACCGGTATGTGGGTATGTATGTATGTATTTATGTATGTAAGTATGTATGTATGTATGTTTGTATGTATGTTCATCTGTTCTCTCATAACTTCTAAACTACTCATCATAATTTGACAAATGAGGTGTCGTTAGACGCGTCTCATTTGTCTTCTGGTTATAGGTTATGTAATGTTACAACAAATTGAATGTGGCGTCCTCTAGAGGGCACGAAGTCAAAAACTAAAAAAAAAATTTCATCCCACCCCATCGTGTGTGGTATCGTCGAATAAGGATTTCAAAATGAAGGTAGAGTTTCCTACATCATATTTTTGTCAAACGTAGCGTATGCGAGATATATCCCGTCGAAGTCAAGAGTTAGTTTTACCCCACGGCGACGCAAAGACGCAAGAGGGAGGGTTATGTGTTTGTTGATCGCTATGTATGTATATATGTATGTTAACACGTATGCATGTATACAAATATACAAAAACCCCAAAATACTTTAAATAAAAAATAAGTTCAAAAACTAAAACCCGACTACTGAAAAATCACGCTCTATAAAGTATGGAACAAGAAAATATTCTCTTCTGAGATCGCTATGTACAAAATATTTAATATGTATCGTGTATTATATAAAAAAACTTACTTGTGATCAATATTTTATTGTATTTCATACATAAGAATATGTATGAAACACACAGTGGTGCACAGAGGATAGCCATGGCCGTATGTCACCTGCCGTAACAAAACAATTCGTACACTCTGAAAAGTAGCATACGACCACGGGTATCCTATCGGTAGAGCGTGATTTTTCAGTAGTCGGGTTTTAGTTTTTGAACTTATTTTTATTAAATTATTTACGATAAATACTACTTAAGCATAGCTCAATGTAGATGGAAAAATATGCTTCGTACTACATACGATAGCTTTAGTATGTGCGATTATATACAATGTACCCAACTAGTTAAATTAAAATATCTGTCACAGAATTATATAAATAACAGAAATGTCTGTATTTTGTAATGCATAACATGATTATCATCACTCTAACTCATCAATAGTTCCATACAATCGCACGAAACGAGTGGGCAACATAGAATAACTTAATGACTACTCCCAGACTCCAGGTGAATCCAAAGCTTTTTATTACTGTAACTTTCCCTGCACTATTCAATAACTGGAGATCAATTAAAAACTAAGTGCCGGAGCCTCGACTGCAGTGAAACTTTCATCATTTATCAGTGGCTTAAAATTGAGGTCTAGCGTCTGAGAAAACAGTTTAACTTTGAAGAGTTCCATTATTAAACGTGCCAGTTGTACAAGTTGATGGCACTTGAAAACTACTTCGCATTTTTTTGAGTTTCGTTGTATTTCCATGCTAAATCAAATTAGCATGGTCGTATGTTTCAAGCCTTTCTGATCAGTTATGTCAAGATTCAATCGAGTGTAGAAAATTATTTTTTTACCACTTAGCAAGGCAAAATGACTTCGGCTCTTGAATTTCATTTAGCCCAAGTTAACCCAACCGAATATTCATTGGTAAGCATATTTTAGGCCTAAACCGTTATTAATCCGATGTTAAGTCAATTAGGCGCCGAGTCCCTTATTAGAGGGCGGATATAGGTGGATATATAAGTGTACCAGGACGCGTTGGGTCGGAAACTAAAATCGCGGCGGTTCCCGGCTTCCCGGCGCGGCCTGGTCTAATGGGCGGCCGCTATAACGAGGTGGTACGAGGACTCTCGAGACACGATCTCGGAACGAAGCTAGGTACTGCTCTAAAACGAGTTGTGTATGTCAAGGGTCTTATCGTTCTCTGAGTACTCCACAAATTTCGGACTAGCCTCTACTGATTCTTTTAATGACTTCACTCGCGCGATCATTGCCAAAAACGAATATGTTTTTGTTTTTCTGTAAAGTCGATTTTATCTTAACAACGTCCCCAATATATTTTATATTGCACAGGTCAATAAACGCATTGTGTTTTTTGTTCGCAGATTTTGGCTGATTCGATAAAGGTGAGTTTTAAATAGAATCAAAAGAAACAGAACAAAAGAATATTATCTCCCCTTGTGACGCCGGGAAGCGAAAAGCGACAAGAGGAAAAATATCATTAAACATTTTTAATAATAGGCGTTTGACATAATTTCTTTTTATCATTAATTTTGGTATTGTGTGACGTTCTATAGGTCACGAATTCAATCAATTGACCTGAATAGTGTCGGAGCCGTTTCAATACTGGAGGGTCAATATCTAAGCACTCTCTGTCATTATTACTGGAAACATACATACAACAAATATATAATTACAGATAGCAACCTAATAGTGTCCCTTTTGATAGAGTTTGTCGATAAATTTAATGGAATCCACTAATAACGTAACATAGATTGTTGATCACAAACCTATTTGTATCGGAGGCAATAAAAACAAATTGTTAAATGATACATTTGTCACTGAAATGGAAATTGGAAGTCAAAGGTTTAACAAACAATTTGAGGTTAGTATTGTCGGTCTCATATTAAATATTGATAAACCTTACTTACGTTCGTCTAATGGTGAAGAATAAAGGATTCCATTTGGAAATTATTTCTGTGTACAAAGTGAATCCTTTTTTGTAATACAAAAATATATAATATTATATGCTCATCACACTGCTATTGTGTGCTGTTTTATATTACTTAATTTTCTGGTACCTACTCTCGATCCATTTATTCATTGATTTCAATTTCTTCTATAAAGTGGGGAACTAAACAAATTGTGTATAATATTCCCAGGACATATAAATGCATCGTCATGCAAGTCAAAAACATTTTAAAATCAGTAAATCAAGTTGCTCGAATTTAAGGTCAGTGCCCAATCGCCAGGATGTCTGTACTTATCTCGTTTGCTTTATCAAATGTACCTACTACCATATGTAATCGACTCCAGCGACCCTTTTTTTGTTCGAATAAAATATGTTTTACAACCAAAGTCATAATCATAACCATAACTATAATATCTTACATATTTTATTATTTCATAACTATTTTAAAATGATTAATCTCTAATGTATTAGAATCGTGGTTTACTTGTTTAATTGCATTTTTTTGTACGGGTCATGTATCGTTTCCGATAATTTTACAGCATGTATTGCAATTGATACGCTATTTCTGTAAAAGTTTACGACAGCTTAGGCCAAGAATAAATTGTTTTTCATAGAATCACGTCCAGTTTTATAAAAACAGTTTTCAATAATGCATAAAAATCAAGGGACAGGTCTAGTTATTATGGTTCATAAAAGTCGCACGACGTCTAAAGCACCGCTACCGCACGTTAGTCTAATCGCATCGCGTCGTAAGCTCACAACAACTAGTGGTTATAGCAACGGTGTCCCATCCGGGACCGTTTGTGGCAAAATGTTCCACTGAACTGATTGCAGAAACTTGCTACAAAACTTTGCAACAAAGAATGCATTCTGATGTGTTGCTCGCGGTTGACTCTCAAAGTTTTACATTAAAAAAGTTTCGCTGGTTACTTTACAGTTATGCTTCATTTTTTTATTGCGAACAAGAACAAGTATAGAATAACTTAACATCTCAGGAAAAATTGTTATGAATTAGCTTGAAATTTTTTTTATCTTTGGAGCTCATGTCAAAATTTACAAAGAAACAACATGATGAAATTAATATTGTAAAAAAAGATAAATGGATTCATGTACGGAATCGTCTTGATACCAAAAACAATCAGCGACATTAAATTAAAATCACGCAAACATAATATAAATCAGCCTAATTTATGACACCGAAACCAATATGGAAACGGTAACTGATGATAATATTATATGTGATCTGTATACTGATCTCCAATTTGAATTTATGAATCCGAAATACGATGTGTGTTTGTGTAATCACGGTCGCAATGAATATCATGAGATATTCGCTCCAATCTGTCCGTGGATACGTAAAGCATTGGATTTATTGCTTGTTTTTATTCACAAAGCTTCGATAAATGATGTTCGTTTTAGTCAAATATTATCCCCACGCGTGTTGTTCGCACTTGCGTCCGGCCAACTACGGGCATTTATCGTGATACAACCGTCACACCCGTTTGATATATCGTGGCCACAAATAGTTGTATTCAGGTATTTCTCTAGGGGAATAAAACTAGATTATTACTGCTGAGACAGCGCTATGAATCTCGCTCTTTACTATGCTCGTTACTAGCTTCTATCTAAGTACTATCGTATTATCCTAGAATGGTTTCTCTTCACAGTCGAAACTCTCTGTATAAGTTCTTTATCTAAAGCGTTAGTGCTATTGTTTCGTACAGTGGTTTTGGATCACGATCTAATTTAGTCTTTTGTTGTTTCAGAATAATCATTAGCTATTAGTGTTGAGAAAGTCTTTTGTAAGCCGTTATTTGCTTTGCCTATTACTGTTTTGTTACAATTTCAGTTTGTCACCGAATTTTGTTACTGTAGAAGTTTTGCTGTTTTCCAAAGGTTTATATTATTAATTATCGTAAAGGCTAGCGTTTGTTCACTATTTTACCTATTGGTCAGTGATGATGCGGGCTAGGATGGTAGCATGTTAGATCTAGAATGGGAACTGGCTCTTCAGGACTGCTGCCAGAATACGATGTTTGGTGACAGACTTTATAACTTGATGGTGGTAGCTGGCGAGGCGGACACTAGTCAGTGTCCGACCACCATGCCGGAGATTTGGTAATAAAGTTTTTATTTCACCGGACCACGTGAAATACGTACATAAGTCCATTACATTTTTGAGACATAAATGCATTGATGCACGGCGGAGATTTTAACCCCTATCTCCGGCATATGGGCTGACCATTTTTCCATTGCGCCACTGGGCCTTTAAATTATTATATTTTGGAAGGAAGTTAGTACTTATTGAGTTATTGTATAATTTACATACAAATGTTGGGTCACGGTCATGTGTTTTTTCAGAAGCTACATAACTACCGCATACAATTTCCTCTGAATGAGAATCATTAAAATGCCTCTACGTAATCCGAGGGTAACCAAAACCTGCAACAAAGCACGAGTTATTATTAATGTCGGTACAATAGGTTGCTTGGTTTTAAAGCAGTCTATACTTGTAAATATTAACAGGTTTTATTTCTGGATACAGCTTCATTTTGATTGCAGTTGCTACTTTTTAGGGTTCCGTACCTCAAAATGTAAAAAAAAGAACCCTTATAAGGTCACTTTCTTGTCCGTCTGTCCGTCTGTACGTCTGTCTGTCTGTCTGTCTGTCCATGTGTCACCACCGATTTGCTCAGGAATGGGTGGACATAGCAAGTTGAAATTTATACCATATACTGAAGTCATAGTCCCTATTAGTCCCAAGGTCCTGAATCAACATGATAAAAAGATATGGGCAAATTTAGATTTTACCGCGAAAGCGTGTATGTACCAAAATTTACCTTAATTTTCAACTTTTTTATTTTTCGGATTTTTTCCTTTACTTGTGCTGTAAGACCTTGCTTTTGACCAAAATTGACAATTCTAGGTCAACCGGAAGTACCCTATAGGTTTTGGATCGAAAACCTATTGGGTACTTCCCGATGATCTAGAATCATGAAAATTGGCAAGAAGCAAGGTTTTACAGCACAAAGAGAGGAAAAATTCCAAAAAATAAAAACAAATGAAAATTAAAGGGTGTCCCCATACATACATAGCTTCGCCAATTAACATAGGCCTCTGAGTTATATGAGCGCTCATACAATTTAGAGGTCTAGCTTAATTGGTACTTACCAACGTTGGTACGGAAGCCTCAGTGAGCGAGTCCAACTCGACTTAGTCGGTTTTTATTTTTTTTTAATTTTTCGTGTTTCTTACTTGAATTAGCATGATGTGGCTCAAAAAAGAAAGACATAGAATGGGAGATGCTTTTGACCAATAGTCACAAGATTGCGTTTCAGGCAAAAGTAATAGCTGACTACAGAAAACTTCAGCAAACCGTCTTTGTTACCCTGGCCATAATATAGAATAACACCTTACTCATAGAGATATGAGTTTAGGCGATACGGTTAAACATAGTACGTAAAAACAAACAAATATACATACAAACCGTTCAACATAATTCTTCTTTTTAACCCGCGACAAAAAAGGAAGGGATGTTATAAGTTTGGCGTGTGTATCTGTGTATGTGTGTGTTTGTCTGTGGCATCGTAGCTCCCAAACGGATAAACCGATTTCGATTTAGTTTTTTTTTCTGTTTGATCGGTGTCTGGATCAAGAGTGTTCTTAGCTTTGATTCATAAAAATCGGTTCAGTTGTTTTTAAATTATAGAATAAAATTAATATTTTTCTAATTAATAGCGCTCAAAAATTTTCTTTCATAGGTTTGATCAATTTGAAATTCGGTATCCTCTTACTTCAACGATATTAAAAGAACTGGCAACATTGACCTAATGCTGGGACATCTCCTGGAATGACATCTCCTGCAGAATACTTAACTCCTCACCAACTTACAACAGAGATGTCGAGTTTGGGCTTATTGAAATGGTCTCAATAAACAGATTATACATAAACCAGTCGAGGGTGGTTTTAAATTTTGAATTTAAGTATTTTTTGGCTTTGCTGTAGACGGTTAAAATTAAAACCGAAGACAAGATGACGTTTCAATAAATACTTGACCCGATACATATTACTCCCAACATATTTTATAGTAGAGTATCTTAGTTTAATGATGACGTATTATAAGAGTATTGAGTTTGATTAAGATAATTTATGAACTGACAAGTTTGCGTACTGTACTTTCGTATACAGTACAAGTAACCACACAAGTTTTTTGTTTCTCCTGGTAATGGATGGGTGAAGTAACATCCGCGGCGGTGGCCTCGGCTGCAGACGATTTGCGACCTTGGATGATGATCAGCCTCGTACGGATGGTGTGTCACGACAAGGCACGATAGTCTTGAGTCACGAACATCTTAGGCTGCTTATCTGAAAATTTAGTTATCTGAAAATTAATAAGCGTATAGAGCTAAATCTAATTACAGAAAATGTTTTAAATTAAACGAAACATGTAACAATGGTTGCGCTAATATTTTAACTGTAATTTGTGATAGAAATATACGATAATGAAGTCAAAGATCGAGCAAACTTACCTACTAAAGACCTCGTCACGAGAAGCTATAAATTATGTAAACAAACATCTTTTACTAAGTAAACATTTTATACTGCGAGATATTAATAAATTGACCATATTCAATCGACATGAAATATAGACGGGTTATATGAAAGTAACAACCTATTTAATTTAGTCGGATCATATTTTAACGACGCAAAGCGCTATCGTTTGTGTTTCTTGGTACCGGACGCAGGGATTGTAAACTATCGGGACGCCATTTTAAAATAAACGCATCATTCGAGTTTCGAATGCGTACGAGTTTGTTTCATAATGGAAAAAATGGAAATGGAAACATCTGAATCTGACGAATAATTATTCTTAAATAATATATGTTAATTAATATTTGTTACTTAATAATTTATTAAACCTTAAACAAATTCATTTTTTTTGTTGGTCCAAATGTTATGAACTCCTGAACACTTGTTTACATAATTTATAGCTTCTCGTGACGGGGACTTTATATTAGTATTACAAGTTAGATGAAACGCTGAACACTATAATTAATCCACATGCTGCACACACCAGCTGTTCAATCTACCATTTTACTTAGGTTAAAGTACAATCATGGTAAGTGGACTCATTAATATTTGTTCTCATAATACTTGTCTTTCCGCAAAATCTGTTCAATTTTAATACAGAAGTTAACACTGAAGTTCAATAGAATTTTAAAGCAGCATGGAACAGATCTTTATTGGGAGTAATTAATAATAAAGCTTTTTGACATTACTGAGTAGTACAATTTGTACATTTTGCATTTTTTCTACAGCATCAATTGGTATTTCACATGATCGAGATTGATATATAGTGCTTGGCTTGATAATACAGCACCAGTTTACCTAACGGTCTACACCATCCTACCAGCTTCGTTAGCCAAATCCACATGAGATAATAATTTAGTCAAAGCGTGAAGATTAGGGCAAGAATATAATAAGGTAAGTACATCAAAGTGTTATTCTCTCATTGTAAAAATAGTCATCAATCCATCTATGCCCATAAAACAAAGTACAAACAATGCAAACAAGAATAACACCAGAACCAAACTAGCGCCCCATTCGTCAACGCCACGCCATTCGGCCAAAGTCCGGCAGCTAGCAGCTTTTTCATGTCACTTGTCCGGCGTGGAGCCGCCCTCAGTAATCCTATTGTTGGTTTTGTTCATTTTAGTTTGCAGGATGCAGGGCTGGTGCGGTTCGTCGTGTTTGTGACTTTTGCATTTGTTATCTGTCTTTTGTAAAGTATGACAGAACGTTTAAATTCTTCACAAGAGCCTGTTATTGCCCCATTATTTCTTTAAACTCAAAAGAGAATTTGTTGTCGCAGTAATAATATTGTAGTCGTTGTGTTGTTTTGTGTCCATTTTCTTTATGAATTATACATATTTTATTTTTGACCGTGTTTTGAACTTTTTTGTAGCATATCTATCTATACTATAATAAAACAGTAACTAAGCGAAAACTGTACATTGAATATTTTTTTGAAATTTAAATTAGGGGAAGCAATATGAACGCTATAGATCCCGAAAATATATTTTTTTAAATTTTTGTCTGTATGTATGTCCGTTTGAAAAATCATCACGCCGAAACTACTGGACGGATTTTAATGAAACTTAAAGTGAGCATAGCTTATACTATGGAATAACTTTTAGAATATTGATTATCCTGAAAAACATGAAGGTTTTGGTGAGACTCGGGAAAAACATGATATTTTTATGTAAATGTTATGCAATCTATTAGGTCAACACTTCTCAAATTATACAATGATCAAATGTATATGTATAACAAAGTTTTCATGACAAAAAAAAAAACAGGATACGAGAATCGTTCCTGGTTCCGTAATTATACGTGCAAGTTTTTATTGTTATTCTTAAATTCGCCATACTGCATATGTAAATGATTGGATCAGGTGGAACAGAGATTGCTTTAAAAAGCAAAGGCTGTAGGTTCGTATCTCAACATGTGAGAAATTTTGTCGAAAATGTAATGTTTTTGTAGTTATTTGTTAGTTATTTTGCGCTTATTCTCAATCATTCGAAAACATATTCGGATTCGGAAGCTTCATTTTTAATTTTATTCTTTTTGATTACTGAGCTGTTTTGCGCGGAAACCTTTCCAATTAATCACTGATTTTTAGGGTTCCGTAGCCGAATGGCAAAAAACGGAACCCTTATAGATTCGCCATGTCTGTCTGTCTGTCTGTCTGTCTGTCTCTCCGTCCGTATGTCACAGCCATTATATTCCGAAACTATTAGGACTACAGAATTGAAACTTGGTAGGTAGATGTATTCTGTAAACCGCTTTTCGATTATTATACAAAAATACAAAATATAAGAGTTTAAGGGGGGGGCATCCCATACATGGAACTGGAACAAAAAAAAAATTTTTTCGTCAAACCTATACGTGTGGGGTATCTATGGATAGGTCTTTAAAAATGACATTGAGGTTTCTAAAATATTTTTTTCTCAAAGCCAATCATTTCAAAGATAGGCGCGTCTAAAGTGGTAAAATGTGTGCCCCCCCCCCTCTAACTTCTAAAGTAAGGGAGTGAAAAATCTAGAAAAAATATATTCTGTAGATCTCAATAAAAACTTTCAACGAAAATTGGTTTGAACGAGATACAGTCAGCAGTTGTTGAGATACAGCGACCGCAAGTATAACTTTGTTTTTCATACAAACACTATGAAAAACAAAGTTATTTTTGTAGTTGCGAAAATCAAAGTTATAGAATACTCTACTGTTTTACGGAACCCTACGAGTGCGAGTCTGACTTGCACTTGGCCAGTTTATTCTAATTGAAATATCAAAATCAACCGATCGGAGCATTGTGAATTGCAAAGATCCAAGTCGAAGTAAAGGCAGTTTCCGAATTCGAATTTGCTTTCGAATGATTGAGATTAACTCTGCTGATAGGCTTAGCGTTTGACTACTATCTCGCCTGGCGCTAAGCGATGATGTCATCGAAGATAGTGAATCCGCTAGGCCTAAAATGATCCTGAATACCAAGGGCTTTTTATTGCTTGACACCGTAGGGATACGCCGGCAGATGTTCTCCTTGATGGTAAAAAGCTATTTTATGTCAACAAGTCAGGCGGAACATCGATATAATGCGCCTACCACGTGTGGAAAAAGATGGTTTGAGTTGTGTCTCGCACGAACCAGCGATCAATCGAATAAAAGCATGTCGCTAATCGATTCGCTCTCATTCTTGAGATGTTATGATGTAATGTTATTTCTATAACATTAATAAAGTAATAAATATTTGAGAAAGATATTCGGATGATGGTGGCATACGCACTCTCTTTTGTTATCTTAAGTTTAAGGAGATCAGGGGTGGAAGTCTCTACACGAATAGCGATGAATTTTGAACGATAATCGTCGATAAGAAAAGAGATGCAGATAACAACTGTCTAGCTGCATCTCATTCTAGCAGACGTTTGCGATGACAAGACGCATCGCTATCAATGTAGAGACTTCCACCCCAGCTGAGTTCGGCAAACGACACTCGATCGTTCTTCTGCCGATGGTGGATTAAACACAGGCCTCATTATTGGAATATAAGCGAAACGAAACTAGCGCCCAACTACAAAAACTACACTTTGAGTTACTCAAAGTCTATGTATGAGAGCTAAGCGAAGCTAAGTAAGATAACCGAAGAAGGTTTCCATTTAAAACATGAGATGTAGATGATGAATTGCTATGCCAGTCGATGTTTTACTTTACATTACACATTATTACTGCACATATTACAGGATCGTCGGGTTTCCCAGCTTCTGAATTCGTATCGCTGGCGTTCTATTGGGCAGAAATGTTGTGCAGTTTCGTACTATTTTAAATTCGTCATGTCTGTCCGTCTGTTTGTCACTCCGTCTGTCCGTCCGTATGTCACAGTCATTTTATTCCGAAACTTTTAAGGCTACACATGTAAAACTTGGTAGGTAGATGTATTCTGTGAACAGAATTACGAGTTTTATACAAAAAAAAAAAAAGATTAAGGGGGGCTCCCTTTACATGGGAACAGAAACTAAAAAAAAAAATGTTTTAATCAAACCTTTACGTGCGGTATGTTTTTGGATAGGTCGTTGAAAATTACATTGAGGATTTTAAAACAATTTTTTTTCAATGTCATTCGTTTGAAAGTTTTACACTTCTTAAGTGGTAAAATGTGTGTGTAAAAAGTGAAAAATCTAAAAAGAAGTATCCTGTAGATCTCAATAAAACTTTAACCGAAAATTGGTTTGAAGTCAGTAGTTTTTGGGATATAGCACATTTTCCGAACCGCAAATATAAATTTGTTTTTCATAAACACGCTTATGTTACGGAACCCTACAAGTGCGAGTCCGACTTGCACTTAGCCAGTTAAGACTTTCTATTGTTTAAGTTCACTCTCTTTAGATAAATACCCGAAAAACTTAAAACATGCTTTAGACAAAGCATTAAATTTCGGTTAAAATTTATCTAAAAAACACGCTATAGAATGCATTTTCATCGATATTTTAGCTTCCCTGAAACTTTCAGCTGGATAACTAATTGGAAAGTTTTTGATATTCAAGTCGTCAGATTACACTGGAATGACCGACAGACAAACAAGAAAGTAACTTACTATGTCGTGCTAAAAAATCATCATACTTAATAATAATTTACAAAAGAAGAGTGTGTTACCTTTTATTATGAAGATGGTCAAAAATGTATCTATGAGTACTCTCCGTACTCTTATTTTAATCGGATACATTCAAATTCATTGAAAGTGTCATTTAAAATTATAAACATAATTATATTTCCATTTAGAATCTCTAATTTAACGAATTGAAATGCAAGTATCTCCGTTCCGATAATTGTGAATTGCAAAGTTCTTAGTCGAAGGGGAGGTAGTTTCTGAATCCGAATATTTTTCGAATGATTGTGAATAGCCCGGCTGAAATTGAAAGGTGCCTTTTATTAAAGGTTATATATGAACGTTTTTAATAAGCCTATCCGCTGTTGTCGAATTTATTGGAGTCGTCGTTAATGAGTTTTTCGATTCTGCTATCAATAGTTTTAAGCATCCACTTAGCTGGTTTTTTTTTTCGCTTTGATATAGATTAAACTGCTGTCCTGGGTGAAATATTGTCTAACTTTAATCAAAACGCCAAGTGGCTGACTAAACTTTAAATTCAACTAGCGGCCCGCCCCAGCTTCGCACATATGCCTGGGTAGAACATATATGCCTGTATCTGTTTGCATCACTTTGTGGCGTCGAGTATGAATTAATCTTTACATAAAACCTTGACGAATTATACACATAATCCTTCCTCATGAATTACTCTATCTATTGGTGAAAACCGCAAATTCTGTAGTTTATCGCAAACTGACAGACAGACGCGGCAGGGGACTTTGTTTTATATTATGTAGTGATATAAAAGTAAAATTAAGAGTTGATGCTCAATGAGATGCCAAAAATATCAAGGCGGTTAGTTGTAGCTATAGGTATATCTTTAAATGTAGGAGATCAAACGTTGGACGAGCGCTTCTGCGAGGCTGGATTTTTGTGCGGCTTGATACATTATAACAACGTTGTTATCTACATACCAAAGTACAATATTTGCCGAATTTTCGTTAGACAATATAAAATGTAATACTCGTAGTATATGCAATTAAACATTGTTTAAGTATTCCATTTAAAACACATTGTCATTAAAATTGTAGCCCTATCTACCAAACTGGGCAATGCAATAGTGCCCATATATTGATGGTTAGTGTGAATTATTTAAATTAAGACATGAATTGTTACATTAAAAAAATTACAGCATAGCAGATATAATTTCTCTTGGCCTAATCATAATGTAAGGCATTTATTTAAACCTTAATGAGACGAATAAAACTTTAAGTGTAGCCACACTAACGTTAAGGTTTTGTTAAGTTTATGTAGGAGTCGCGAACGAAGTCGCGGGTACAGCTAGTTACATCATAAAAATGATAGTTTGTCAGTTTGTCATTGTCATTGTTTCAAGTTCCTGTTACACTGCTAGGCACCTAAGACTAGCCTTAAGACACCTTCTTGGTGCATCTTCAGTTATTAACCGAATTCACAAAAAAGGAGGAGGTTCTCAATTAGATTGTTTTTTTTTTAATGTTTGTTACCCCTCAGAACTCCGTCAAATCTTAACCGATTTGAAAAATTATTTTTATTTTTTTTTTGTTCGAAAGACTATGCCTTCCGTTTGGTCCCATTCAAATTTTATCGAGATTTATCAATTACCTCCGGAGATATGGAGATAAACAATATAAGCAAATTTGTATACCTTGATGACATGCTTATAACTACTGGCTGCTTTGACTATTGCGGCATTTGAAGTCGTTTTTTTTCGTTTTGAAAACGATCTTAAATTATTTTACGTTACATTTTATGCTATAAAATATACAAAGATAAAAGCGTTTTGATTTTCGACCGCAATGAAGCCATATAAACACACTTGAACGATATCATAACATCCACTCCCATTTAGTGGTTGATTTTTTCTCTTCTAAATGGTAACTTAAAATATAGGAACTACATTGCGAGTTGTAAATTTTGCTGCAACCTACATCGTAAATTTTGTTCACGCAGCACGCTCGCAGCTTCGTTACTCCCACCTCTTTCTATTTTATCCTTAACTGGGGAGTAAAGGGTGGAAAATTTAGGGTTATCGGTTATTCCAGACTGAGGGTATTACTTTCGACTATAATGAAAGTACTTTAAGATGTCAACGTGGTGAAATGAGAGCTGCTGAACTAGCAATTTTTTATATTGGAAAAGCTCGACAATTTATATTGATTTCATATCAGAGGTTTTAGTATAGTTCAAGCGTAAAATTTGCATGTTTATCTTCGATAAAAAACGATAATGCTTTTATTAAGATTTGCTAAAATATTAAATTTGAAGTTTTCACTGTTATAAAAATGATAAAAAATACTAAATTACTGTCCCATTACCATATAAAAACATCAGTCTTATATTTTCTTCATAAAATTAAGTTTGAGAATGACTTTGTAGTTGTACATAGGCCAAAAGTCTCTCCATCTATCTGACTTACTGTATCTTTCTCTTTCACAGAGTATGTATTCAATATGCAACTTTCTCTTTCGCCTTTGCCATCATTGCAACTGTCGTTAGCAATATCGAGATTATCAGCTCAAAAAGTCCTTTCGCCTCATTCATTGCAATGGTATCATTGTCCTGATGGAGTGTTACCCCGTGGCGCAGCTCAATTAAGCTGCCAGTAGCCACTCGTGCACCGTCGACGGCAATTCGTTGCGGTTTGGTTGCGGTCTCATTAAACGGTCGAATCGCTACATGTCATTGGCTGGAGCGCTCCGAGTCGAATTTATTTTCAGCGTTAATACGGGAACAGGTGTGTTTTTAATGTGAGCACTTTGTTTAAATGCAATAGGGTTGGGGATGTTAAAGTCGTTATCGTTAAATATAATTAAATGTTTTTTTTTTGTAATTTAAAGTTAAGTTTCTGACTTGAATTTAAAAAGCTTTATCAGATCGCAGTTGATTTCAAATGATGATCTTGTTGATGTCGATGTAGTTGACTTAACAATCACGAATCTGTGACACCATCTAGATTTGTCTTCAAATTATACAGTAGTAGTAAACATTTCAAGGGACAAAAAATATCTCCCTTACAAACCACACGCGTGGTAAGATCATTAAGTTATTTTCAAGCGTCGTTTAGCTGGCCAAGTGCCATTATAAAACCCTAAACGTCCGCCTGCAGGGTGTTATTACCACAGTATAGTGCAGTAAGAAACCTTCGTAAATCTATTTTACAATTAAAGTGTTAGAGATTTTTTTCCTGACTTTCACCCTGGATACGCGTATTTTTGTTTAAATCAGCAACAATGGTTTAAGCATCGTTTTTTTGTTGTTTTAGATAACATCTAAATTATGACCCACCTGAGGTAAAACTCGGGGCATTACTCTCGCGGTGCCTCATGATTAGACTCAGATTTGCCTCAGATTATTTTTAAGACCCTTTTGAAGGTTAATGTTGTGTTTCTATGAGAAAACGGCAAACTCATTAGAAGCTCATTCCACATTTCTATACGTGTTAAGAGGAGGAACTACCACCGTCTATTTTTGTTACTTGCTTAATGTTGAATATCATCTTGCAGGATTATTAAATAATCCTCCAATCCAATTCTACTAATTTTGTACAATAACTATATTAACTGTAATATTAATAATAACTGTATTGTACAATAACATTTTTCAATTTACAATAACAGCTGCAGGTATAAATTTTTTTTTACTGTTTTGCAAACAATGCAAGATTTTACTTGAATTGTGTATAATTGGTATCATTAACTAATTGTATATACCTAATGATAAAGACTGCAAGTGAAAGACAGTTAGAGACTATATTATGACCATCCTGTCTAATTGTGAGAGGTAACAGAACATATTTTCCATAATTGTTATAATTCTCAAGCGTCATAAAAAGTAATTGCGGAACACTTTCATCAGTAATCTGTTCCATTTCTGTTGCATTTTTACTTTTTCATAATTGTTTTGTGATGTGCAATTATATTTAATTTAAGTGACTTTTATTAATAAATACAGTTATTTGTTTGTACGTCTGATTAATTGCATCTACGTTTCCTTTGTTTTTTGTAGCTGTAAAACTGAGTTCTTTGGTAGATAAATATTTCTATTGCATATTAGTAATTACTTCGCAAAATTATAGTAATCCAGAGTTTTGGATGCCACCGTGTCGCTCACGATCAAGCTTGCGTCTTATTTTTGTTCTATAATTTTATATCATACCAGACATATCTTAGATGATTATTATTGTTATATACCGGCTGTAATTCACGTACCTTTAGTCGAATTTTCTCGACCTAGGTTTCGAGCGACTGACTCGACTATAACAATAATAATGTTACAAATTCACGATAATTTTAAAATATCTTAGATGAGACTACGTGTTTCCATTCAGTGCAGTGGTAATCTATTAAGTTATGTTATTACTGACATATTTTGCTAGATATGCCTAACTGCATGTTGTCTTGTCTGTGACCTATCATTACTGCCCCTCGTACACGTACATACAAACGTTGTATGTATTTTTGTTTCACACATGCTGTAATAATGCCAAGGGCGTTCGTTCACTTGCATGTCCATCCGGTCATGCGCATTTGTGTTATGATGGTTCGATCTTGATGGAGAAATTATTTGAAATGCAAGGAATTACAGTAGAAGATATTTTGAACATGCTCATGATAGTTGTCAGAAATTGAAAGTTTCTATGCATGCTATTTTGTAATTTTTACTTTAAAGAGAACTAACTGGTTTTGAAATGTTAACCTAGTGAGTTTACATTCTACCTTTACTTTGTTAAAGGAATTACTTAGAAGAGTTTGGTATGAACTTCACTTAATGACACGTGGCATTTGGACTTTATCTGCTATGCATGCAGTTATGGAGAAGACGACACGAGACAGCTTTCTAACTTACGTTGTTTGCTTAATTTTGTAGGTTTTGCGAGCATTGTCTAAATTTTACAAATGCGCCTAGAGAGTAGGTACTTGTTTATTGACATTTGAACCAAACTCGTAAAATTTTTATGTTGCCTGGAAGATATTGCTTTATGCGATAATACAGCAGATTTTATAACTTAATTACATTTTTGTTGTCTAGAAATTAAGTTCATTTGGTTTATAATAAAGAGTTATTCTATCCTCCTGATACACACATACATTTTTTCATAATGTAAATATTTCTAGAAAATAAAATGTTATTTGCCTTAACATACGCTACATGACGTAATAAGTTGATTCCCATTACTCATTCAGAATAACAACTTTATCTGTAATACGCATTAAATACATTGTAGCAATCAGTAAAGCGCCTTGTTAGTGAGGCTGCACGTATTGTAACGACCACAGCCTGCCGTAGAAATATTGGCTCGTTACGGGAAATTAAATTAAAATGAAATTGTTTCCACACACGCGCGCTTTGGTACCGTGTTGAGGGCTACATAAATGTACCGAGTCGAATGGTCCCAAACGTTTGCCATATTAAGCCAACGGATAGTATACTTAGCGATAGCATTATTGTAACGGATATCAAATTGAAACTAAAACGAAATTAACAATTGTGTTTATTAGAATTTACACGTGTTTTTCAATATATATAACTTTACTTTAACTGAGCTATTAAATACGCTAATTAATGTAAACATTTATATATATCTCAATCTCATTTGAAGTACAAATCGGGTTGCAAAAATGGCACTGCAGTGTTAATTTGACAAGCTCGTCAGCTAATCTGAGATTCGATTTGCGTCCCAGTGCCTAAGCGTTCCTAAGATCATTAACGTGTCACAAAAGGATTAAAAAAATCTTTAAAGCGATTGCTGAACTATAAAAAAAGCAACTTGACAAGAAACAATTCAACTGCTTACAGTAAACCAGTCTATATTTTCCTGAAGCACCCACTACAAGAAAAAAAAAACCATCAGCTATCGTTCAAACTTTTTGCTCTACCAGGAGAAATAAAAAAAATGAGGAGAAAAGTAATTTAAGTCGATGTCACCGCCAGTAGCGGGTACGTTCATATTGAATGCATTAAACACGTGGTCTTAATACGTGACTGTTGTATACCACGACGTGATCACTGTCGTTGGGTGATAGAGATGTCAATATTGACATATGCCGAATCGCCCTTTATTTTTCCAATTTAATTTTTCTTATATATTCCGGTCCAGTTCTTTTTTCCAAGCAGAAAAGCACACAATAGTAAAATGGCACAATTTCTATACAAAAGTATAATATTTAATGAATATAGGAAAGCATAGAAACATTATTGAACACTGCTTTCAAAGAATGTAACAAAATAGTGTCTTCGCCTTGATAGAGACAATAAGAAAAATGCAATGCATTGGACGCAGTCTTAGTTTAACTATAATTAACAGTTTAGGTCAAATTTAAATTACTGATTAGTTTTAAGACTAGATTTGTAATATTAATGATATGCCATTATATTAAAATATAATATTTGAAAAAAAAAATACCAGAAGTGTTGTTCTAAAAATGTTGTCATCAATAACTAAATATAAAATGATGTTAACCTAATGAAGAAACAGAAGAAGGCTGATCTCTTCCTTCTTCGACTACCGAATGCTATTGCTTAGTTTAAGACAAAGGCATGAAGAATTTTGAAGAAAATATGTTATCCGAGCTATCCGGCTAAAATTCTCTCTCACATGTCTACTCATGACCTGTTAGGGTAGCTACGTTATGCAAACACGCTATTTTTGCGGCTGGGTTTACACGGGTGTGAGTAGTTTATGCCACCCCTGAGATGGACCCTGTAATAAGGCACGGCCCAGACCTCCCTAGGATATCGCTTACTTAGACCATTGTGCGAACTCGTATTATGTGAGACACTTTGACGGTAGAATAACTGCGAGTTTATGTAGATGCTCCGTAATAATGTACACTCGGTGGGATATAATTTAGAAGGTAATACGCCACGTTCAACAATATGGAGAAAATTGTATTCATAATTTTGATATGAATTATGAAAGAGCAAACAAATATTATTATTGTTAATTTGGTCGTGGTAGAGAATTCCCCAGATGCCTTTTAAACTCTTAACTTTGATAATGTAGTGTCTAACGAATTGTCTCTGCCTGTAAAAACAAACGAAACCCTTTCTCAGTGCAAATGGTCCATCGGTTGAGCGAAATATGAAGGCATTCGTTTTTTAGAATATAATTCTGTCAGCCTAAGTTAACCATAGCTTAAACAGTTTCACTAGAGGACCCTCTGTAAGCATTATAAGTATACTTGACTACATTCTTAAATTTCAAAATCTGTAACATGTGGCAAAATGTTTTTTATATAATTATTATATTATAATTTGTAATAATCAATAATGGATTCTGTTTACAAATGTATTGTTAAAAAAAAAGGTAGTTGTATTATTATATATCTCAAAAGGTGCGAATTATAATAATTATTTTATTATCTGTAATTCAATATTATTTGTACGCCTTCATAGGCAAAACATGAATGTACATTATTATATTTTACCAAATTGCATACATAATACTTTTATATGCATACTCATGTTTTTGAACAAATAAATTATCTTTATCTTTATCTTTAAAATGTCTGAGACATTAATTTATTGACAGGTTTTTAAGAATCGCAGTGGTTTGGTCATAATGCTTTCACTTTAAACCACTGTATAAACCGTGCATCAAACTAGATACAATGGTTTTACAAACGTATCAATAAACTCACTCCATCCAGCTAATTAAAATTACTATCTCATCAGTGTCGATATAGATGTTCTCATATTGATATCTCAATAACCAATTACGTCTCATTGTAAATTGTTGCATAAAACAGCAATACATTACTTCTACATTAATTTATTGACAGTTTTTTAAGAATCGCAGTGGTTTGGTCATAATGCTTTCACTTTAAACCACTGTATAAACCGTGCATCAAACTACATACAATGGTTTTACAAACGTATCAATAAACTCACTCCATCCAGCTAATTAAAATTACTATCTCATCAGTGTCGATATAGATGTTCTCATATTGATATCTCAATAACCAATTACGTCTTATTGTAAATTGTTGCATAAAACAACAATACATTACTTCTATTGTCGATATTTCCACGCTACACGATAATCCAATTAGAACTGCCATGTAGTAGCTACTCATTAATCTGTGACTGTGTGCTTATTTTTTGCTAGTGGTTGTAATGTAAGTCGATGTTCTTAGTTGCCGATTGGTATTAATTGATAATAATTGATTGATAATAATACACAGAAGAATGAATTTATACATTCTATATCAATACATTATTACATAATGTTAACATAAATCCTATCATTATCACCCAATTTCCGTCCTCTGCTGGACATAGGCCTCTCCTAAGGAACGCTACTGAGCTCGATCTCGATGATCTCGATCAGCTATTCGTTTCCAACCGCTGCCAGCCAACTTGCGTATAACAGTATTAAAAAAATTGTTAATTGTAAAACCTTCGAAAAATTGTTATTTTGGTAGTATTTTAAGTTAAAATAGGAAGTTATATATAGAATAGCATGTTTCCTAAGGGGTGCGGGCTTGAGTCTTGTCGGTACGATGAAGTTTTGAATTGTGTGTAAAAATGTATAAAATAGGAAGTGCTTATAGTTTGGTATAATGTCGATGGTGTATAGTATAGCTGCTCTGATAGGCAAGCTTATAACGTCTTTCCATGTCCAGGAAAGACGTTATCGGATGCTATAAAGATAGCATCCGACCGGATTGAGTTAAAATATCATCTCACCGTAGCAGATGTAATAGAGCTTCATACTGTATTTTTATCTGACTCATCCATTTATGAGTTGCAAGTAGATTTCGCTTTCACTCTCTATTTTCGTTAACACATTATAATTAGACGTGGGTAGGTACTCGTATGAACTATTTGCTATAATTAAAGCACAACAATGATACTGACCTCATCCCAATAATATTGACATACTGTAGACCGTCAATAGATAACGGTAAGTGCATTTGTCTGGTGTCATTACACTTTTGTCAATGTGTATTTCATCATTGTATTATTTCATTCATTCTTTGGATATTGTTTGAGATGCTAAAGGATGTGGGTTGAAACTACTCGTCATTGTAGCTATTGATGCTGTTGCAATATTGATGGTTATACTTAGTGTGGCTTAGCGGTATCGCACACTATACGTAATGGCAACGGAACGTCACCTTAGCGGATCAGTAGCACAGTAAAATCACCGCGGCAATTGCTAATTGACTCTGAGCTTTCATCAAGGCGTTACCTGATGTAATGGCAACGTCTTTTCAACCTCAAAAAATATGCGAATGTCGAAAGAATGATATGATAGAAGAATTAATGATATGAATTACTCGCAAAATAAGTTTGTACAGATCTCTTCATCTCCATCTCCATATCCACTAAGCTTGGGCTTGCCGCACATTCATCGTAGCGTAATCGCCTAGCCTCGGGATAAGCGCGGTCAACTAGCATGCAAATAACTCTTCTATTTTAGTAGGTATCTATATTCTTTCCGTCTGATATTTAGCATGTGTATCTAAAAACAGCTTTGGATGACTGACTCAATCCGTCTCCCTAGATGTGCATTGACTTATTTTTCATGCGTTTAAGTATCATGAAAATTCTTGAAAATGCATTATTCATACAGTAAAACACCCTCCCACCTACGTGTAAACAATATTAGCAACCATCAGCACTCATCATCACAGCAAACAGTTCGCTATTCGCATATTTATTTACTCTCGACAAACTAGCACTTTACGGAGCAATAATTTTCCACCGCACGCACCCGGTACTTATGAAACCATTTTTCTCACGTATTGTTTGTTTCTGAATTTTATTGGGTTTATTGTGTTGTCGGTTGTGAGTTGTTGAGAGGTTTTTGTATGAAAATATTAAATGTGAACGGTAGAATAAATTCTACCAGAATTACTCTTTTGAAGGATTTATATTGTTGAGGTAGACGTGTTCTAGAGTGGAGACCACAGCTCGGTAAACTAAGCGTAGGACGCCCTCCAGCTGATCTATTTCAGTTAGAGATGATATGAGCAATTATATGAAGTGTTCGGTAGCACAACTCTTGAGAGACAGACCATTCTAGGCCTGGCGGGCTCACCATCCTCGATTACATGATCGCACTAGGCGAGATTGTGGTCAAACACTAGCCTATTACATATTAAAATAAAACCCGCCAAATCGAGTTGGACTCGCCCTACGAGGCTTCTGAACCAACTTCTCAAACTAGGTTAAAGGACAAACTTTACGTTGAAGTTCGATCCATAGAAAATTTACTGCACCAATTGCAGATACCTAATAAGTTTTTAATAGTAAATTAACTACCCTATAGGTTTAGATTCCCTTGTGAAATCGCAAAATATGGGAAAATTTGTGACATAATATCTTTTAATCGCGTTAACTTACAGATTCTATTTTTTCACAGCGGAAAGATACCGTAGACCCAAGTATTTAGTGTTTTAACTTGATGCTTTTACGCATTCCGAAGATAAAAGATCTTGACTGATAGACAGACAGACAGACAGACAGACGGACAATAGAGTGATCCCATAAGGGTTCCTTATTTCCTTTTAAGGTACGGAATCCTAAAAAACTTGTATAAAAAGCTGTAACAATCTTCGTCTTACATAGTTTTATAGCACAAAGAAAGGATACGCTCGTAATAAACGGATCTCGTTTTAAATTAATTGGCAGATGCTTGATCAGAGATAAAGCATGCAATTTTCTCGTTGGTTCAATACATTTTTTATCAAGAGATAGTTTTCTAAGTACAATACAGCTTTGATTCTTTGAATCTTTGTAGAGAACCTTATAATTTTTTGCGTTAAACTTTTGGTGCTCCTGGTTGAAATATGACATGTTGAATCATCTTTTTCTATCATCAGCTGATAGACAGCATGTTTGGAGTTAACACGTTTAACTGCGGTTGGCTGCAGTGGTGTGGTGTCAATGCATTGCTGTCCAGTAGGCAGATTTACTGATTTCTGATAAAGTTTTAGATAGTTATCTGACATATAATACAATACATTGATTACCAATAAAACAAATTGTACAAAAACAAAGCAACGTAATAAAATATAACAGTAATGGCAACACAATCGGCGGTCTTATCGCTGAAGCGATTTCTTCCAGACAACCATTGTATGAAATAATTTGTGATCGTATAAAACGAAAAAAACTACTTAACATGCCGCGATAGTGAAAATATCCACTAGTCATAATCATGACTGTCATCGAGGTATCAAATTTGTTCATATTGTTTATCTCCATATCTCCAGAGATTATTTTCGGGTCTCGATAAAATCGAATGAATTGAAATAATAAGTTATTTTTCAAAAAAAATAAAACCGACTTCATAATCACAAACAGGCACTCAAAAGCGAAAAATAAATTACTTGAAATTATTATAAGCGCTACCCACTTATCTATTTGAAGTCGGTGCCAGCCAAGTCTAATAGGTAGTAGATATATAATACCTACATGTATCTACTTACTTACTAACCTACATGTACCTACTTACTACTACTACATACATAGTATCTATCTACTATCCAATAGACTTGGCTGGCACCGACTTCAAATAGATAAGTGGGTAGCGCTTATAATAATTTCAAGTAATTTATTTTTCGCTTTTGAGTGCCTGTTTGTGATTATGAAGTCGGTTTTATTTTTTTTGAAAAATAACTTATTTTACCCTTTTTAGTGCATAACAAGTTTTATTTAAAATACATGCATCTATTACATTTGGTGTCTGGGCCGTTATACACTGACGGATATATACTTTTTGAAAATTTCAAGTATGTACCTATAACGGTTAAGAAGATACAGATCTGTAAAGTGCACACATATGTATAGACACACGGACGGACGGACGGACGGACGGACGGACGAACGGACGGACGAACGGACAACAAAGTCTCAGAAAGTGTTCATTTGGTACCCTTTAGGTTCGGAACCCTAAAAAAAATTGACTTTAACAAGTTTTATTTAAAATACATGCATCTATTACATTTGGTGTCTGGGCCGTTATACACTGACGGATATATACTTTTTGAAAATTTCAAGTATGTACCTATAACGGTTAAGAAGACACAGATCTGTAAAGTGCACACATATGTATAGACACACGGACGGACGGACGGACGGACGGACGGACGAACGGACAACAAAGTCTCAGAAAGTGTTCATTTGGTACCCTTTAGGTTCGGAACCCTAAAAAAAATTGACTTTAAATGCCTTGCTAAAGTGATAATATTCACTAGTAATAATTATGTCATCAAGGTATCAAAGGACAATGTCCAAAATGGAGCATCTGACACACACGATAATTAATTGTCTATTTTATTACAATCATTCCAAATACTTTTATAACACGGACTAGTTGTATTCCAAAATGAATATAAAAAAGTATTTTGCGATTATTAACATTACTTGCCGCCATATGGCCAACAGAGTACTGAATCACTCTACTACGTTATAAGAGGCACTTCCCTATATTGTTGAAACCCGAATTATGAAAGCACTGTGTAGCCAACCTAACAACGGAGAGTATTATTTACGTAGTAACTATTATATAATCTGTGGTATTATGCTTTTAAATTATTTTTTTGCAGTGTAGGTTGGTACAAAGTACGTTCATAATTCTGAGTTATTTAATAATGTATGCAGTGTCGCGGGACTGAAATGGCCGCCATCTTCGGCAAACGTCATGTCATGTCAAAAAATCATAGGTATGTTTAAAAAAGTTTGCACCCTAACAAGACTTTGCCCGGTAGAACATTCCTGTGAAGACAAATTATTTATATTTATATATAATTATTTATTATAATTATTAATAAATAATTATTTATTGAGGGCCCGGTGGCGTAATTGGGAGAACAGTCGGCTTTGATGCCGTGGTACCGAGTTCAAACCGCCGTGCACCAATGAATTTTTCGATCGAAAAATATATGTGCGCTTCTCACAGTTGCCCTCCGGTGAAGGAAAACATCGTTAAGAAACCAACAACCCCCGCATGGTGGTAGGACATATCTAGTGTCCGCCTGGCCAGCTACCACCGTCAAGTTAGAAAATCTGTCGCCAAACATCTTATGTGTACAGGCAGCTATCCTTGAGAGCCAGTTCCCATTCTAGTCCACTTCTCTATCTTCGACCGCATCATCACTTAGCAACAGATGAGATAGTGGTCAAACGCTAGCCTATAAGATATTTAAAAAAAAAAAATTATTATTCCCACCTTTATTTCTATCTCGCTCACAGTTACCGTAAGAATATCTGTCAAAAACCAAAATCAACGAGAAGAAAGATGTAAAAACATTATTCAAGGTCATATTTTTTAGTCTTCAAAAGTATATCCAATAGCAACCTCCATTGTGTATAATCTTCTTGGGACTCTTCTACTAAATCCAGTACATTCTCCTATGTTTGAGGAATTTATGTCCATATCTCTGGAGATACTTATCAGATCTCGATAAAATTAAAATGGGACCACCTCGGAAACGTATCCTACCTATTAAAAAAAGAATCATTTGGATCCGTTCACTATTGACGGAGAAATCGCGTAACATACACACAAAAAAAAAAAAAAAAACATACAGACGAATTGAGAACCTCCTCCTTTTTTGTGAAGTCGGTTAAAAAGGGAGCAAACGTGAGACATCATAATCTCTCAAACTAAAAAAGAATTTTTCAAGTCGGTTAAGATTTAACTGATAGTTCTGAGGTAGGTAACAAACAAAAATAAATTTTAAAAAAAAATGGAATTGAGAACCTCCTACTTTTTGTTAAGTCGGTTAAAAAACCAACATATCAAGTCATATTAAAGTTTTGTAGGTTCTCTGTCAGACAACTTCTTAATTAATTCATCATCAACATTAGTAGTTCGTATTAGTCTATTGCTAGACACAGGCCTATCCTATAGCACGCCACTGACACGGTTATGTAAGATAACACTACCGTGCCACTGAACTCAATTTTCAGCTGCTCGTTTCCAACCGCTACCAGCCATACCTACCTTATTACGTCTTCAAATCATTTGGCATTTACCTACAATTGCACCTTAACAGTACCGTTTAAAATCAGTGCCCTTTGCAATCTCTAAGTAAGCACCACTTAAGTTACTTAATTACAATATAAATAGAACTAAGTAGCACGCTTAGTTAATCACGAAACGGAGCCAACTAGCAATTTAAATGCTTCAGCAAGCATTTCTCACCTCCAGTTGCCACTGAAGGACGTGTAGCTATAACAAGCTTTTTTAAAACAAAACGATTGTTTTTGTTCGCTTCAAAGCAATATCCCGTAAAATGGACTACGTGCTAATAGAGCAAAAAATACCCTGGTGTCAGTCGTTTCGGTAGATTTTGGGTTTTGAATTTTGATGTTAACAATGTTCGCCGAAATTTTATGTATTGAAAGTATATTTTGGTATCCTTAGTGCGCTAATAGTGGGAGGACAGCTCTGATATTATATCCAAGATATAATATTCGAAAACAAGCAATTATTGTTAAAACATACGTGATGAATATCGATAATGATTGAAAATCCTTTCAGTCTCACCCAAAAAAAAAAGGTTATCAAGATTATGTTCTTGTACTCTTGTTATACAATAACAGTGACGTATATGAATTGGGATAACTTAACTGGCTTTTGATTTTTGTATGATTAGAATTACGTCACGTCGTAAACATTGCTTTCGTCCATCGCTGAATTTTTGCATGTGTGTTCAAATAGTGAAATCTACTTCATAATATCAGGATGAGAATGCTATGTATGGCTATGAAAACTCGTAAACGTCATTAGCAGGACTGCGACGGGAGGTCAACGGGATGGGGGCGTTAACCTTCAGCTGGACGTACAGGGAGCAATCTTCGCTCCGATGCGATTCGACTCGATTCGACTTGCAGGCACGTACCGAGATAACCTCGTCTATAAGTTATTCTGCTTTAGATACGAGAACTCTGTGACACTGACAGTTTTGAGTCAGCTACTTTTTGCTGGACTGGTAGGTTATCCACAATATTATTATCTATTTTAGACAAGTTTTTAACTTTATCATTTTCTTTGAATCTGTCTTATCAGTTGTAGAAGAGAGAAGCATTACACATAACTTTGTTGATCCAATTGTGGTTAAAAAAATATATTTATGAATCCATAGGCGGAGTTATAAAACTCAAAAGTTTCGTTGTTTTAGTTACAAGCAGACCACTACTTCTGCATATTCGACTTCTTGGTTTTCATAGACAAAATTTCACATGTAAGAGACTCAAGAAAGTAATATAAACCATTTTATTTTCTGAAAGTGAAAGAGCATTTTATGTACCTAATCTGAAACAAAAGGCAGAACTCACAACCATTGATTTTTCGAGCCACCAGGGAATTGCTGGAATTACCCCTGAAGCCTTATTTACATCGAAAAAGTCAAGTAAAAAAACCTAGAGGTTACTGACTAGGGTTGGTAATTAAAAAACTCTTTGGATCATTAACTCGTCTCGACCATTCGAATGAGTTTGAAATTTCAAAGACTTCTGAAAGCTTAAGTAACTTTTAGAAAATAAAAAGTTGCGAAGACGGAAGAAATGATGAAGAACAAATGCGACTTCGGAATTGCTATCGTTAGCAAAGAAAACTCTTTATTGTAAGTTGTAGATAAAATAAAAAAAATGTGATATAATTTATTTTCTACTATCTATGCCCCGTTGCGATTAGGGCATATCCTTCCCGATGAGCCGAAGATCGGGCTTGGGAGCGGCTTACTTCCAGCAGTGGACTGACATTGGCTGATTATGATGATGTGGCCCATTGCTTATTAAATTCCCCTATAAAAATATTTTTCAAAATTATTTCATGTCTTAATCTAGGTTATAAACTAATCTGTTTAAATTATAATTTTGTACAATCTCTAGCTATTTTATTGCGTGGTCGACCAACAAAAAAACACAATGTTTCACATTTTTAATACAAGTACGATTTATTTTTGTGTACTGGCAACCCTATCTTCCATTCATTACCCTACCTCAAGTCTCAAAAGGGATTAGGTACAAAAGGTAAACCAAAACGAATATTTTATTTCCCTTTAAGTATTGGAGACATTTTTCAAATTATTTTCGAAATTTAATTTGATTTGGAAACATATATATATATTAGAATAACTTACAATGAACTTGGTTATTTTTTTACTGGAGTGGGTTTAAGTTAATAGTAGAATGGGTGGGGATCGAACTTACGACCTCTCGATCACCAGGCTCACGACGTAGCCTTTGGGCTATTGCCGCTTTTAAATGAAATGCCATAAAACATGATGAATCTTTTCTTGTTTATTTTATTTGCACCTACTATGCCAAAACTTTAGCCAACGATATCATAGTACTTAAAAGTACTTACGTTCTTATTTGAGGAGAAACTTAAAAAAATGGTTCTATCAAATTTAGCAAATTAAACTCAATCGTGGTCCGTCAGTAGGCTTTATCGATTCAATGAAAAACGATCAGGAACCCTCCCCTAGAGAGAGATTGCCAAATTGGTCCATTTTATCTTACTGGGGAGAGAATGCCACTCTGTTGTATGGTAGATTTTGGCTGCTTTATGCAATCTCAACAATCTCTTGTTTCCGAGTAGCTATAACTTAGGTCTCTTTAAGTCAAGAGTGGACAGGTATCTTTTAGGTAAGCATGCTACTCCCTCAATCAAATCATCACTTTTCAACAGGTTAGATAGTGGTTAAATGCTTACCTATCTTCAATAAAAATACATAATGTATAAAATTATAATACATATTAAATAAGAATAGAAATAGATACTGGCGATGGTGTAAAATGTTTTTCATCATAAAATAATACTTAATTTAAAATTTAAAACCACCAAGACTGGTGTATATAATCTGATCATTGAGACCATTACAATGAGCCTAAACACGAAAATCTGCTGTTAGTTGGTAAGGAATTGAGTATTCTGTAGATTCTAGGTGATGCCCTAGCATTAGGTCAAGGTTACCATGTTCTTGCAATATAACTAAAGTAACAGGTACCAAATTTAGGATAAATCAGACATATGAAAGCTGCCTTCATAGCCCTAGAGCTCATAAGTCATAATCTTCAAACGGCTGAACTTTTTCATTTTTGGAAGCTTGGGAGCTATAATGCTACATACAGATACACAGACACATTACTGATACACAGATATATTCGTCAAACTTATAACACCTCTCTTTTTGTGTTGGGGGTTAATTATGACACACGAAGTCCAATTTAATATATTGTATTGAATGTGCATGGATACATTGGCGATAATGTCTTGCCAATAAATCTTACTCTGAAGCTCCAGTTTCCTAAATGGAGAGTAATTTACAAAACCTAAATAGTGTAGAATCTTAATATTTTGACTGCTTGCAAAGATTGTTCTGGAAGATAATGTAGCATAAGATAAACTTTTAAGGTGGAGAAGTGACAGACCAAATAGTTACACGATGTCAATAGTGGTGATCAACAGCCATAAAAGTTCAATAAATAAATCAGCTATTTCCAATTCTAGGCCTACCGTGCTACCATCCTCGTCCGCATCATCACTCACCAACAGGTGAGGTGGGGAGTGGTAGAATGGGAACTAGCTGCAGGAATAGATAAGATGTTTTCGAGACAAAATTAATTTAAAACGTAATATAATAATAAAACTTTTAATAATAGTAATAAACCGGCTGTAAAACAAATGTTTCAAGTCCGAGTTTGTGATCCTTAGTGAAAAATCCAATAAAACCAGTAATCTACCTCATCGATTCTCATCTACAGTCGCGCCTTTTTTTGCATCTGATGTCCATTTCAATATTTTGAGGGGATAAAGTAATTGGTTTATTATCGTGACTGATCTTTTGGGGGAAGTGTCCGTTAATAGCGATCCAAACGATTGTGGCTGATGTTCGCCGTGATTGCTTTTTGTAATCGGTTTGTATTGATAATTGTAAAGCAGTTTTCAGTTATGTATATAATATGGGTTTTCACACAAAATGTACGAAAGTCTCGTGATGCAAAGCATAAATATAATAATTAAAATAGTTTTAAGTTTAAAAACTAAAACAACCGAATTCCATGCGGCGTGAGTCAGTTCAGTCATCAGTCAGTAGCAAGTATGAGACGTTTATCGTCATATCTCTAGAGATACTTATCAAATCTCGATTAAATTACAATGGGATCACCTTGAAAATGTACCCTACTAATAAAAAAATAATCATTCGAATCGGTTCACAATTGACGGAGTAATCGCGTAACATACATACAAAAAAAAAAAAAAAAAAACAGGTGAATTGGGAACTTCCTCCTTTTTGGAAGTCGGTTGAAAAGGTAGGACGTGACGTCTTTGTCTTACGTCTTATATATCTTCTATCTGGCTAGCACCTTACCTATACTATCTATCACAGATTACAAGTATTTTTTTATTAAACTTATATGCTAAAATTAACTAAATTACCAATTATTCAGACTATGTATGTGGTCTTGCTATGTAAAGGTGGCAAAATGTTATTAAAATATAATGTTATCACCTTAAGTCTAATTAAAAACAAATTACACACACTAAAATTCCTACGGCCGCCGTTGGTATTTCATCGGCTTGCGGTTGTAAAACTCGAAGGCCGTGACAGCTTCAGTGTCAACTCCGGCAAAGCAATGGCTTCGCAACGATCGTGAGAGGTGGGTGGCATGAATCCGGCGCTGCAGGTCACGGCTGCAGCTTGCACGCATCTCTGCGGCTGGTGGTAATTACGTCATAATTATATACGTGATCTCAGTTGTAAACTCCGAGCTTTAGGGAATATGTATGATTTTTTAAATATTTTTATTTCACTGATTACATCCATTTAACGCAGTAAAAAATGAAATTATACTAAAAGTATTAAAAGTAAAGTATTTTCATAACTAAATATATAGAAAGTGTACAAATTAAGTGTAAAAATTGTTTTAGCATTGAACAAATATGAGGTGTCTAAAACGCCGCCGAATTTTCTCGCGCCTTTGTGACGTCACAGCACGTGTAAAGAAAAGGAATTTCTTTTCCCACTGATTAAATCTTTGTAATAGAAATAGTACGTATTCGTAGAACAGTGCATACTATTTCTATGACAAAGATTTAGTCTGTGGTGACAGCAGTGTATGTTCGGACATCATTTTCTAATTGACAAGAGCTGATGTGTTTTGCAAATCAAAATTTCCCACGCTTGATTTGCATATTTCATATAATATTTTAACCAATTGAATAGTATTTTATTTATAAAAAAATGTTTAACAAATAATACCATAAAGATTTGAAAATAAATGATTTTAAGTAAATGTATACCACATGCATATTCCCTATTGACTATCGGCCGTTATGTGCTATACAAATGGCGACGAGTAGTCAAGTGTGCCACTAATCTTAAAACTTTAGTAGCATATTCATATTGTATTTTATGTTCACGTGAACATTAAGAAAACTCCTCTTTAAAGCGCTGCTTTCCTTTGAAGATTTAAGCCAACTATTTCCAATAACAAAGTTAAGAATTTACCACTACAGCTGAGTTTGAATTGGTTCTCGGTCAAATGTTTTAAATAATTTTGTTTCCTAGCAAAACTCTCGAGGCGCTTTCGTTTGACGGTTTGAGCAAACATTCAGTATTAAATAAATTACCGAAGTTTTGCGTTTACTAGAAAGCTTTCAATCGGCCGGGCTACCGAAAACTAAAAATCTGCAGTTTTGACTTAAATACATTCAATGTGTAGCAGAACAAGTTAACCACTCAGAATTTTTCTCTCGCATCATATCATTTTTTTTACATTAATGTGTGTTCGTGCACAGGTAGTAGGAGCATTATATCGATTTTCTAACTGACTTCCAACCAAAAATAACTTACCGCCATCAATAGAATATCTGCCGTCACAACCTTACGGTTTTCCTACAGCACACAACCCTTGAGAGTCAGATCATTCTAGACCTAGCGTATTCACTACGACCTACTTCGACCACATCATTGCATACTACCAGGCAAGATAGTGGTTAAACGCTAGCAAAAGATCTTAAAACAATTGAGAAATACGGTACGTTGCTGATTCTTAGTTTAATAATAGAAACGGCTTCATGTACTAAAAATTGTAGCTCGCACAAGCAGCTTGTAAGTTTTTCAACACCAATGCTCCTTTATTGCACATTTACGCTGTTTCGGTTGAAAATAAAGTTAAATCGAATTGTCGTCTGATGGTAAGTTTTTATAATGTTTAAAACTAGGTAAAACATTTGAAATTACTATAACTTGTAGCGCATGAATATTGTTAAATCAACATAGAAATAAGTTCTTATATACTCTAAACACCAAAATATAATGCAGTAAGTCAAATTGAATCAATTGGCGAATATATCGTTGCCATATCTGTTCTAGACTTTGTTCTTTACTGAATGAAATCTTTGATACTATTCCTTTTATAGAGACTTCTCTCCTACGGTCCGTTTAAGGCCGATAAAAGCTCTCCAGTAGCTGTTTAAGACCTGAAGGGCTTGATTAAATGTCACACACGTCCCTACCCTACCTTACTGAACAAATTATGTACCTCCTCGTATTTCATTTTATCTATGCGATATAAACCCTATAGATTTAAAATACGCAATATTTACGCTAAGTTTTTAAATAAAAAACCAAAGCTATTAAAAACTAAAATGTTATTTTAGTTGTACATGCATAAAGTATGTAAATTATGTTACTATTTTTGAATTCATCATTAAAACTTTACGATATAAATGTAGATGATTGTAGCTAAATGAAACTGTTGCATTGAGGGGTATTACAATACGAGTGTGTGTTTAAAAACTCGGTTTTTAATAGTATTACACGAGTTTTCATACCTAGTTATGTGCAGTTTCATACACTACTTTATTTACACTCATACAATACTCATTCAAATAATAAACCAAAGTTAGCGAAAACTAAACAAACACAACAATGGCTCCGTTACGGTGTAACCATGTCAGAAGTTCTGATTTGGTTACTCCGTAACGGCTAGGGCGTATGCGCGATGGAATCTGCACTTGCCAACAGATTAAATAGTGGTCAAACGCCATTTCATATTAAAAAAATCTAGTTGGTTCTGACTCCTGGCCAACTAGAGTCAACGGCGCATGGGCGCTAGCGCGGGTCCCATGATAAAAATCAAAATGAAAACTCCTAGGTCGATCTAAAGTGTACTTAAATTTATAAGTAACATTATTTCGTTAGAGATCAAGTGTTATAATTTTTTTTTATTACGGTATTGTGTTTATAAACTATATGAATATAAAATTATTTCGAATTTTATAATTCAAATTTTACGGCATGATGTGTAGATAAAAATAATTATAGGATTACTTATTTCATTATGAAAGCGTGGGGTATACAACGTGGATATTAATTAGCAGGCACATAAAGTTAAGTACGTTCGGGATTTGAATCCCAAAACACCATTGTCTGCCATTCGGAAATTACAACTATGATTATTATGCTCATGTTTCAGTATTCCGTTCGAAATAAAACACTCTCAAAACGTGCATTTCAATTCACAAACGTTTGGTTTATATTAGCAGTGTCAGATTTAAAAGGCATTGCTGAAATGAAGCATTCACCATCTCGGTTCGCTTGCAGGGAACTATTTTAATTAAATAGTAGCGAGCGACGTCACAATAATGGTTACAGTAACAGTGTAGGTACTGCTGCAAACTATTCGGATTATTTCGCCGTTGCAAAATGTGAACTCGGCTTCAAAACTAATGATTTGTAAATATTTTCATACACAAAAAGTAAAGCTGTAAAATAGATAATCGATATAATAATTCGTAGCACGATAAAGAATTTTAATGATTTTACCATTGTTGTGGCACCTAGTTTGACGTGTACGCCCATAGCATTGTTTTTATATGTGATCATTTTTATTAAACGGTTGAACACTATCTTGCCTGGTTTTAAGCGATGATGTGGTCGAAGATGGTGAACCCGCTAGGCCTAGAATACTCTGACTCTGAAGGACAGTGTTCTGCCGGCACACTGTAAGGTTATGGCGGCAGATTTTCTCCTTGATGGTGGTAAGCTACTTTTTGGCAGCAAGTCAGGCGGAACATCGATAGGATATGCTCCTACCTCCCGTGGACGAACGAAGGATAAAATAGATAATTTTATCCTTTACTTACCCCAAAAGAGCCAAAGGCGTTTGTTCGACAGTTCGAAATTAACGATGAGCAGACCCACCCTCAAGTACCTACTACTTACTAGTTTACCATACCAACAAAAATACTGTTTATTTTATTTAAAATACATACATTTCATGTGACTTATTAAAAGTTTAACAAATTTGCAATAACTGTTAATGAAATTAAAACTAACATCAACATAACTCGTGAATTTAATGCAACTGCACTGAATGCAAGTTAGAACTTCGAAGTCGACACGTAAATCAAGAACACGTACGAAGACACAAATGGAGGCCACTACTCTTCATATCGCAGGCGTTAAGCTCAGACCTGTAGTTAGTTAATTTACTTTATTACCTACGCGTACTAAAAAGTATTTCTCAATTAGTACACCTTTAGGTTAAAACTTTAACGTTTTTTGCGTGTTCCGTGCTTAGCCGTTAATTAAGTTTCTCTAGTGTTAAGTTGGAAATGTGAGTAAAGATTTTCTAAAGAGCTCAAGCTGATCTTCCTGGATTCTAAATTTTCAGACGTTCTATTGATGCCAATCAGCATACATTACTTTAATATTTCAATTGTATTTCCTGTTAAGAAAAAATATTAAACTATAAATTTACTTATAAAGTACATCATCATCATCATAATCAGCCAGTGTCAGTCCACTGCTGGACGTAAGCCTCTTCCAAGATACGCCACTGAGCTCGATCTTTGGCTCATTAGGAGGGATATGCCCTAATCGCCACGCAGGGCAGGCGGGTTAGCGATCGCAGGACGTAGCTCCTCGCACCGGTGACGCTGCTGCCCGTCACCAGCCTGTGAGACCAAACGAGAAGCATACTCTCACCAACAAAAAAAGATGTTTTTATATCGGTAAAAAATTGACGGAATTATGAGGTAATAAACATTACCAAAAAAATAACGAATTGAGAACCTCCTCCTTTATTGTGAAATCGGTAGAAAATAGACAAAATGGTTGTTAAAATAAGAATTCGTAGAAAAACAACAAGACATAGAGCACTTTTTAATATATACTTAGATATATTAATTCCTAGATACAATACAAAAAATATATAAATAAATATATACCAGAGATAGATACATATATAAGATACCCATAAAGAAACATATAGCATTGTCGAAAATCTATATATATAATGTTTATTTCCTCCACCTCATCAGTCCACTGGCTGGACAAAAGCCTCTTCAAAGACCCGTGACTGAGCCCGATCTTTGGCACTTCACCTCATGAATTTGTCAGTTTAATAGAATTCGATTTGTTTCAAACTACCTGAAATAGCTTAATGGTTATGGCTGTTGTTTCTTTTATTGTCCTTAATGTCTCAAGTTTAACACAAAATGTTTTTTTTGCGATAAACTTCTTCCATGTTATAGCTTTTCTAACTCCCCTGTGATGTCTATACAGGCGTTAAATATTTTAAAATTATTAATTGTCTGTTGCTATTTTTTATTTATTTTATAGTGCATCCATAAATACGTTAGCATTTCACCACTACCTCACTAGTTGGTAAGTTATGCATCATAACGAGGTCGAGGATGCTTGGCTTGCTAACACGCTTGGCGTAGAATAAAACACAGAGCGTAACATTCTGGAGAAATCCAAGATTTAGCATGCCATAGTGTCTATTATAAAACTGGCCAAGTCCGAGTCAGACTTTTGTCTCGCACACGGACGGTTCCTAACCACAGTATAATCATATAAAAGTATAATATTATATTTATTACCGTGTCCATACCAAACATGCTTATTAACTACAACGCCATCTTACGAACTCCTAACACCAACTAAGTGAACATTAATACAAAGGTAGGTAATATATATGATTTATTAATAAGTTAAAAAATCGTTCATAGATGGCGCTATAGTAAAACACGTTATTTGTATGAAGACCCCCTTTAATTTTTAACTTTGTTCTGTTTTTAGTATTTGTTGTTATAGCGGCAACAGAAATACATCATCTGTGAAAATTTCATCCGTCTAACTATCAAGGTTCATGAGATACAGCCTGGTGACAGACGGACAGACAGACAGACAGACAGACAGACAGACAGACAGACAGACGGACAGCGGAGTCTTAGTAATAGTTCCGTTGGTACCCTTTGGGTTCGGAACTCTAAATAAACTGGCCAAGTGCAAGTCGGACTCGCACTCGTAGGGTTCCGTACCACACTACAGTATTTTATAAGATCGAGCAAAAAATACCTAATAAATATTATCATTTTTCGCCAGCAAAAAATAATAATTAATAAATATTTTATTTTTTATAACGCCATCTAACGTCTAACGAAGGTGTTAGGGATCGACATTTCAATATAACGCTATCTATGGGACGTTTACCTAACTAAGCGTTCATAGAGGGTGTGAAATGCCGAAAAAAACGCGTTTCTTGTATGGGGACCCTCTATTATTAGTAACTTTATTATGTTTTTAGTATTTGTTGTTATAGCGGCAACAAAAATACATCATCTGTGAAAATTTCAACTGTCTCACTATCACGGTTCATGAAATACAGCCTGGTGACAGACGGATAGACAGACAGACAGACAGACGGACAGCGGAGTCTTAGTAATAGGGTCCCGTTTTACCCTTTGGGTACGGAACCCTAAAAACGGACATCGCTTACCATCTGTCGAAACGTTTTGATACCTTTGTATCCTTAACAAAAATGGAATCAAGTAAAATTAATTTCCATGTTTAATTGTTACAGATTTTGAAGCTGTACAACTCAAGTAGTCTTCTTAGCAACTCAAAACAATCTGCAAATAAAGGTAATTTTCTCAAATATCATCTTAGTAGGTATTAAAACTACCCGGAACGAATAAAATGTTACGTGGTAAGTTTATAGCAATCATTTATTTTTAAGTTAAATTATGAAATGAAATGGTTTAAATGCATTAATTTCAGAATAATGTAGAGAGAATAGAAAATTAGGAGCGTGCAAAAATATATTCAGGTCATGCCTCTCTCGTGGCACTATCATACTTTAGTTCTTCCTCATTTCCATTCCTCACGGAAATACGTATTGGAATTTTATTAAAATTCCCTTAACCCCTGAGAATAAAATTGTTCCATAAGACATTCACGAATGGCTTTGAAAACAAAAAAGCCTTTAGAATAACATCATACATTTTCGCTCTAGAAAAGCTCTTCACGGAGAGGTAAGTAGGAAGTTTTGAATTTCATTTGAGGTACGAACTATCATTGCTTTTCTGGCAGAAGAAAATAACGCTGCGTCAAAGTATTGTTCTGAAGGATTTACTCTCAAAATAATGACGTTATTTTTGTGACTAATGTTATCAGGGTTGCTATGCATTTTTAAAAGTAGCGTGTAAATGACATCTTTACTTAAAAGCTAATTTTCCCTTTTCCTTTTTGTTATCTCGAAAAGCATTTATTTTGGCTCCCAAGCTACAGATAATATAGATGAGACCTATTCATTGTATCGTGTCTTTGTCACCCCCATAATTTGTTTAGAGAAACTTCCTAATTCCAAAATGTCGGTATATCGGGCCTACGAGCAATGTGCCCTGCTGAAAAATGGATCGGCATCCAGCCCTGATAATGTACCGAATGGAACGATTCATCAGCTGCGTGGGGTGGCAACCCTATCCCTTGCCAGCCATTGTACATCTATGAAAGTAGGATTGGTTTTCTTTTTACACTACTATGGAATTTTAAAGGGTCCTGGCGTGGTGGCGCAGTTTGAGAATGGTCGGCTTTGATGCTAGAGGTAGCGTGTTGAAATCCCCGCCAAAACATTTATGCGCGTATTTAACAGTGTCTCTCTGTTAAAGGAAATATCGTTAAATTATTCTCAGCATGGTGGTAGGACTCTGTCTAGTGTCCGACAGCTGGTCAGCTACCACCTTCAAGTTTAGAAAATTTGTCGCCAAAGCTTTTTTAATGTATGTTCCCCGATCGCTCAAAAGCCCCTGCACCGATTTGGAAAATCCTTTTTTGTATAGGACATACTTTTCATGTAGTCTCATTTTAATTTCATTGATATATGTTCAGTTTCTCCAGAGATATGAAGATAAACACCTCAAACTAGGTACTGAAAATGACTAGTGCGGTATTTGAACTCGGTTATTTTATTTTAAACGATCTTAAAATAAGTTTTACTTACATTATCTTTATGTTTGTGAAATATTATCTTATTAAATTATTAAATCTTAATCTTAAGTCGAAAAAGCTTTGTTGTAATTATATGTAAATGTATTATATATACAATTTTACTCATAAAGATATCCTTTACATATGAAGTTTTAATACCATATAAAACCATTTTTATGACTAATCAGATCTATTTGTACAAGCAATTTTCTTTGTTTAACCTAATTAATTAAAAATATATGTATTCTGATTAAATTTTATAGAATAGCGAATAATCCTAACAAAAATACTAAAACTAATTTTAAAATTATTCCAACAAACTGATTGAGAATGTCTTTTAATTTTATGAAGAATATCAAGAATATTCTTTTCGGCACAGTTTATGTATACTTATGATTAACAATAGCTCTAAATCTAAGAATACACTAACACAATTCCGTAAAAGCTGTTTGTTACAATTTATTTTGGAAAGATAAACCAGTATACACGTACCTACATAATCCCAATTAAGCTCAAATTTTCTGGTCTCGCCGTTTTGTAACTAAACAAAGCTTACAAAAACAAACACTGATAGTCCGACCGATTCAAATTATCTCGCAGCGCAAAATTTAAAATAGCAAAAGTTAACGTAATTACACTGACCAAAATGAGAAACCCTGGGAGAACCCAAAAAGGTCGCTCGTGTACCGAGGACGCAATTACCTATCTTACCACGGCTGCCAGAGGCGGTGGACAAGCCACGAAAAATGGACCAAACGAAGTATAAAGATAGGTTTTATAAGTCAAAAGAGGTTCGCGTTTTGGAAAATTTTAAATTTTATATGATCTGAAAAAACAAATGTTGCTTCGATTTGACTAATTTCAGAAAATACTGTATTCACGTACTTCCATAATTCATACTTCCATAGTCTAAGATTACTGCTAGGTACTGAATTGCTTGTAATTCGTTTTTCTCATTTGTTTACAGGTTCACGTTAACATGGACAACAATTTCAAGGCGCAAAGTTATTGGAAATGAAACAAAAAACACGAAAGAAATTTCTTTTTAGCCGGCTGAAATAAATACCAACAAACCTTACATCGCCAAGACATGTAATATTATCATTCAAAACCAATCCTTTCATATCGCAAAAGGCATATCCTTAAAACTTCGTGGAGAAACACGAAATACATATCTGAATTTCATGCTAGTCACTTTTTGTGATTGTAGGTAGTGTAAACATTATTGCTCAAATTCTACAAACTTTAGATGATGGTTTAGTCACAGTACATAATTAGAGAATATTGAGTGAAGCAAATTCATTCAACAGTATTAAAGCGGCAAAATGAAGTTAACAATGTTTTTCTTGAGACGACGGGGGCTGATTTTGAAAGCTGTCCTAATTCTGACAGCTGTGTGGTTTATGGTCGCTTTACTGACAACTAATGGCACTTCGAGAAATGCTATTGGAGCACCGCCAATAGAATATGAGGATCCAGAAGCGAAACCTCTGAAAATGACTAAACCGACGTCAACAAAACGTAAAAGCGAGTCTTACGGAAACAATCTCTCTGATGGTATGCATTCATAATTTATTTTTATTGCATGCTTCTATGGTGTAGGTAGAACACCCCACTCTTATTTGTATATAATTCAATAATGTATCCCAATTTCGCATGTATATTTTTACTTATTTTAAAATGATTTAAAACAGGCAAGAGTTCCAACGCTTGATATTGTTTAAATTAGATACCTAAATGAATCATACTAAGGGCCAATTTTACAGGTTCCTGATAACGCTAATATGAAGAAATCTGACAGATTTTTGACAGCTTTTATATGGCGCAATGTATCAGATAGTTACCTGACTAACTGACTGACTAACTCATTATCAGGAACCCGTGAAACTGGCCCTAATTGTCAAAAATAATAATAGTAGGTTATCATCAATTTAGTAAAGTAAAGTTAAACAAAATAATCGGAATATGAAAACATTGCCTATCATAAAATAGGAAATGTACTGCCAGAGTTTGCGAACACCTGTTTGGATTTTGGAGCTGAAACTTGGTAACTTTTCAACAGTGCCTTCTTTGTTTTGAAATATTTCCTTCCTTATTATTGTTACGTGTTGCTGTTGAAACATCTCTGGATGTGATCATCTTTCAGCGTGTGAAGCCAACATGGTGTGGAAATGGTAATGAAGATGTAACTTCATTTATAGAATGCAGTCGAGCGTTGGAACTTTGTTATACTGTTTCACGATCTGGGTATAAGCAGACAGCCGCAATACGTGCTCTTAAGTACTGGTGAATAGAAAGAAATAATGTTTATTGAAACCGCGTCTCTTAATTCAGAGAATAGCGGCTAGTCAAAACGTTTACTTACGCACTTATCTTGCTGAAGGATGTTATTGGAACACAACCCTCAACAGACCGTCTGCTTTCACTCACATTCATTTGTCTTTGTTCCTGTCTATGTTTATGTTGCTTGCATGTATTTATAACTACGAGTAATTTCATCTGTAGCTTTACTTGTTTTATGCATGTGCGTTTGTTCGTCGCAGTGCGGTTACATATGGACTGGCTGGGTCGAATCGCTGGCAAGGAAGGTAATAAATGACACGCTTATTATGCTTTATTTTATTTATTATTAATTCAATAGTTATGTTATGGATATAGTATAATGGTGTTAGGTGCTTGACAGTTGGAGCAAAAACCACTTAGATTAATGTATCTATTAAATCATTTATGTAGAATATTATTAATTAGTTTGCCTTATTTGTATGTGCCTATGCTAAGTCTCCTTTTGTTGTCTATAACTACTGTTAAACTTCAGAAGGCTTTTTAAATACACTAATTTATTAATCAAGAGGAAATGTTATATGTAATCAATCGAATTTGTTTTACCAACGCTTAATTTTGGTTTCTAGTAATATCCTACATTGAAGCGTACTCACACTATTTACTCGTTCAATTGCCTTTCTCAACTAGAAAAACTAGTTTTGATAACTCTGCCAGTGCTTGCATTCTAACATGCGATTATAATCGCTAGTAAACTGAACATGACCAGTTCTACCATTTCATTTTATTTAACCAAGTATTAAGAATTTATCGTCCACTACTTCATGCGTAGATACAATCTTATTTAGATACCCGATAATAATGAGTACAATATTTTATTGTTTATTCTAGCCTAGTTTGGTCTTGCTTAGAATTGAAGTGTCATTTTGTTACAATATATATATATAGATATATATACTGAACAAATAAGCTTGTTTGACATCATAATGCATTTAAGTGTACTATCTATTACATATTACATATCATTAATAGGATAGTTACCGTGTTTTCCATTATCTACGACTTAGAGATCAAAATACCTGTAGATTGATTGGTAATTATCATACTTATAAATGATACAATATATAGTTAGTTGTATATCTCAGTATCTAACCTAGCAGTACTTGACATTGTGCAGGAATCATTATACTCTAAGTAACTGCCAATCGCAAAGTCATAATTTTTAATACAAGAATAGTCAAAAGTAGCTCCATTTAAGCTCCTTTGCAGTATTCAATACATTATTATTTGCCATATCCATTACAATCTATTTAATAACAGGCCTGGGTGTCATAGCCGCCCCCGGTTCGAACAACGCACCCGGCGAGCTCGGAAAACCGGTCGTACTCCCCAAGAATATAAGCGAGGAGACCAAACAAGCCGTAACAGAAGGATGGAAGAAAAACGCTTTCAATCAATACGTAAGCGACCTCATATCGATCAGGAGAAGGCTTCCTGACCCCAGAGACGAATGGTAAGGAAACACTAATGGCACACTGCTTTGTGGATTACGAAACGGGTTGGCGAAGTCCCACGGGCACATCGCACATGACCCCCTTTTGTAGTTCTTTTGCCGTTGCAAGTTTAGCTTCAAAGATGCGGATACCTTTGGAGTACAAAGGAGAATCCATACATATATTTCTACAACATAAAAGTACAAAGAGTGTGTGTGTGTATGTTTTTTTTAATAGCATACTAGCTGTGCCCCGTGGCTTTGCCCACGTAGACAGAAACCTTCTTTGGCTCATGCACAACAACTTTGCTACAGATCATCACATGATCAAATGCTTAGTCTACGATTCTGTAAAGGATATACAGACAAACATTAATTTTTATATAAGAGATTATATGGAAAGTGGTACTGATTTTAGCTTGAAGGTATAAAACAGACGCTGTGATTTAAAAAAAAAAAAAAAATCTTCGTTTAGTGTCAGACGTTGAGTACACTTATAATAATTTATAGTCAATTTACTTTAAATTTATTGTTTCAGGTGTAAAGTACCAGGAAGATATTTAGAAGATCTCCCGCAGACTTCAGTAGTAATATGTTTTCACAACGAAGCTTGGTCTGTTTTGCTCAGAACTGTACACTCTGTCCTAGACAGGTCACCAGCTCATTTAATAAAGGAAATCATTTTAGTTGATGATTTCTCTGATATGCGTGAGTATCTAACATTATTGAAAAATTTTTATACTCTTTAATTTTTACTGATTCACATTTGATGTTTGCAGCGCACTTGATGCAGCAACTAGATGATTACATGTCTTCACTACCAAAAGTTAGAATAATAAGAGCACCTCGGCGTGAAGGTCTTATCAGAGCTAGACTGCTTGGAGCTCGATATGTGACTGCTCCGGTCCTAACATATCTTGACAGCCATTGCGAATGCACTGAAGGTAATTAATTCATTATCTAAAAAAAATTGTGTGGTTTGTTTTATTAACCCACGATGCAAGTGACAAAGTTTGTTTAATGTGTAGCCTTGCCTAGCTACTGTAACAGTAGTTAACATGAAAAAATAGCATGTATACAATTTGCGGAAGCGTCCGCAAATCATAGCTAAACCTAAATGTCATACATCATATCCACCAGCACCGGTGACATACATCGTTTAATATTAAATTTTTTATTTTTTGAAAATTTTCGAGCCAAAGATTCTAGGTTTTCGACCCAAACCTTATAGGTTTTCGTCCCAAATCCTTTAGGGTACTTCCGGTTGATCTAGAATTGTCAATTTTGGTTAAAAGCAAGGTCAAGTAAATGAAACATTCCGAAAAATAAAAAAAGTTGAAAATTAAGGTATATTTTGGTACTTACAAGTTTTCGCGTAAATCTAAATATGCCCATATCTTTTTAACATGTTGACTAAGAACCTTGATTTTTATACCACAAATAAGGACTATAGATTTCAGTATCTGTTATAAATTTCAACTTGCTAGATCCACTCGTTCCTGAAAAAATTGGTGGTGACACATGGACAGACAGATAGACAGACGGACAGACGGACAAGAAAGTGATCTTATAAGGGTTCCTTTTTTACCTTTTGAAGTACGGAACCCAAAAAAAAACACACTTAACAATAATTATAATGCCTCATTCGAAGGATGCATATGAAACTTATTTTGATTTTAGGTTGGTTGGAGCCATTACTAGACAGAATTGCACGTAATAAAACGACGGTGGTTTGCCCAGTTATTGACGTCATTGACGACAACACCCTCGAGTATCACTACAGAGACTCTTCATCGGTCAATGTTGGTGGTTTTGACTGGAATCTCCAGTTTAATTGGCACCCTGTCCCTGCACGAGAACGAGCACGTCATCATCATACTGCAGAGCCTGTCTGGTCTCCAACCATGGCGGGTGGACTCTTCGCAATCGACAAAGACTTCTTCGAAAGGCTTGGTACTTACGACAGCGGCTTTGACATTTGGGGAGGAGAAAATCTCGAGCTGTCCTTTAAGACTTGGATGTGTGGTGGAACACTAGAAATAGTACCGTGCTCACACGTTGGCCACATATTCCGGAAGCGATCGCCTTACAAATGGCGCACAGGAGTCAACGTACTGAAGAAAAATTCCGTGCGATTAGCTGAGGTGAAAGTCCAGTTTCATTTGCTACCTATCTCAAAACGTGATGAGGCTAATCCTGTTATGGTGCAGACTAAAAATATCCCGGTTTATTTTAGGTGTGGCTGGATGATTATGCAAAATACTACTACCAACGAGTGGGTAACGATAAAGGCAATTACGGTGATATAAGCAGTCGAACAGCGCTGAGAGAGAAGCTGGAATGTAAATCCTTTGAATGGTATCTGAAGAATATTTATCCAGAACTTTTCATCCCCGGCGAATCTGTGGCACATGGAGAGGTAAGCTTTTACAACAACCGAAATATTATTTTAGGACTACTTGATTCCCTAATGTTTCATTACGTGTCTATTTTTTTTTACTGTTAGCGTTAAAACAGCTATCTAACGAGTGCAAACCTGTTTGACTGAAATGTTATTCAAAATTATTACCTGTACAGATCCGCAATATCGCCTTCCAAAAGATATGTTTGGACTCACCGACGCGCAAGTCCGACCATCACAAACCAGTAGGACTGTACCCGTGTCATCGGCAGGGAGGAAATCAGGTCTTCTGTCGTTTGCAATTTTGAGAAATTGCGGCAGTACCATTTTGCACGAGTTGTTTAAAGTTTTGTTTCGATATTGCACTTTACCATGCACATTTATCACAGTTTGTTATAGAGCACAGTCTTGAGCACATACTTACGTTTTTGAACACTATTAGGTTCGAAATAGAGCGTATGGGCGCCAAATGTGCCTATCTGGGCAAACACAACAGAATGACGATGAACTTTTACCACTCATGGTTCATAAGTGCCATGGATTGGAAACTCAGGTACTCCTTTACAACAGGAGATATTGTGGGTTTAGTATTGTGGGTGAAGTTTTTACAACAGGAGTAGTTGGGGTTAGATGTCTTGGTTCACTATCGATTTTCTCCTTGGTTTAAGGATTGTGTTTTTTTATGTTTTTGTGACATGCCGTTTTTTTTGTTTTGTTTCATTCTTCATCATCACGCTCTAGTATTATCACTTGAATTTTAACAAAATTAATTTCAATTTAAGGGATATATATTATTAGGTTTTATATACCTACACGGTTTAATTTTATTGAAATCAAGTGACGATACTAGGACAGCACGCTTGCTTTTGGCACGCCTTTTAATTTATCAATGGCATCAGATCGCGAACCGTCACACGGGAATATGCGTCGATTCTGCCGCCGGTCCCGAAGATCTTAAGAAGTCTGTCAACGTTTGGCCTTGCCACGGGGAGTACGGGAACCAGGTCTGTTGAGGCAGCCATCTTATAACTAACTCTAGGCTTTGCTTTACTCATTTAGAACGACTAGATAGTTGGTGTTGGTGCTCATGTTACTAGTAGGTAAGTTTGCTATATTTGGTAATACTTGGTAGTATAATTTGATTGGAGACAAGAAAATTTGCTGGAAAAAAGGCGAACAATTATTTTTTTGTAAGATTTTTCACTGACAGTTTTCTTTTCTCTACATTTGATAGCCAAACTTTTCGTGTTTTTATCTCAGTATAACTTATTATTAGCCATATTATTGCATGTTGCATGCTATACTAACACCTTCATCATTTGATTCACAGATCATTGTAAATGTATAACAGAAATTTTATTAAAGTGGCTTGGGTAATGTAAATCAGAGTTCTTTAACTGTATACGTTTTTTGTTTTTGTTAACCTTTGATAATTCTATGAATATATTTTATGATACCTTTATAATGTCGATAATTATGTCAATCTTACAACTTTTCCAACTTGGTACTGCCGTAAGATACTCTTAGTATGTAAGTTTTAATAAAAGTATTTAAATCGTGCTTAAATACTAATGTGTATATATTGTTTGACTTATAACTGTTTTTAGCAATTTTACTCTTAAAGGTATGGGGGCTTATAAATCTATATAATTTGTTATTTTGTAATTCTTGTAGAGTATTTTTATTTAGAATCCATTAAATATTTTTTTCTTGCTTAAGCAAGTATAATCATCAATCAAGCTTGTTACAAAGTTACAGTTTTATATACGAATGCTCGTATTTTATCATAAAGTCATTACTATTGCTTCATTTTACCTTTCTAGTTTGTGGTCCATATATTAACATGTACATTAAAAATATTGCAGTACTGGATGTATTCAAAGAACGGTGAAATCCGTCGTGATGAGACGTGCCTGGACTACTCGGGACATGAAGTAGTACTTTACATGTGCCACGGAGCGAAAGGAAACCAGCTGTGGTTGTACGATATTAATGTAAGTTCATAATTTTCCCATTTTATCTTTAGGTAATTTAAAATGTTTGTTCACAAATATTTTTTGTGAGATTCATTACATTTGAAGATTATATGGTTAGAACTATCATAGAAAGAAATATTTTGCACTAAAATACATATAATAAGTCTTGTTGTTTGTTGTTGGTACCATGTTTAAAACTTAGTGCAAGGATTTTGTTACAGATAAGCTTTCATTAAATTTGATTCATCGATTGATTCCCGCGCATTTATTTATGATCTGATTAACACCTATGCTAGTATACCGAGGCTAATTATAAAATTTAGCTAATCATTGTGATGAAATTATTAAAGTTTTCAGATCCGACGAGAGATGTCGCACTGCTTAACTTTAATTAAATGTTGTGTTTATTTAGTGTTACATACTTTATATTTTTGTACAATGTTATACACAATCCAAAATATCATCCCACTGACGGAATTTGAACCCGGGAAACATGCCTGTATGCGCTGTAACCAACTAAGACACAGTAAAATCCTATCAATACCAGGCCTGTCGCACTCCGCGCTGTAGCTATGAAACTACAAGTACTTCCGCGCACCCTCTCGGGTCCATGTTCAGTCAGTTAAGTGTCACGCGCGCTCTCGATCGGTCGCGCGCCTTACTTGTACCTACCTCATTATTGTATTCCTTGCTTACGATATTAACATACCAAAATATTATTCAGTATGTCTAAACGAAGGGCTACAAAGCATTGCGTAGCATACGTTTATACATACTTATACGTTTTTACATACTCATTTTCAATTGAACGTAGAACATTATTTTCTACCGACTTTCCAAACAGAAGGAGGTTCTTAATTCATCTTTGTGTGTATGTTACGCGATTACTCCGTCAATTGTGAACCGATTTGAATGATTTTTTTTTTAATCGGTAGAGTTTGTTGGTACCATTGTAATTTCGTCGAGATCTGATGAGGGTCTCCAGAGATATGATGATAAACGTCTCAAACTTGCAACCGAAACTGACTCGCGCGGCATGGAAGTCGGTTGTTTTAGTTTTAACTATCTTAATTAAACTATCACATAAACTATCTTAATTAAAGTATAACTGTAGTACTGTTATCCTACCTCGACATAAAACATGAATGTAGCACTTTAAATATACTCATTTCATTGTTCTACCTTAAAGTATTCTGCTACCAATTAAAGGCTTCAATAAGTTATCTTATAACATTCAACCCTATAGGAGAGGCCGCGAGTTGACCGAGTTATTCAGACTCTCGCTGTGCGGACTTACGGTGCATTTCACTGTGCGCAACACGCGGTTCATAGTTACTATTAGTTGATACTGTGACGCAAATTCAAGGTCGCACTCGAGGCGTGAAGCGCATTTTGAACGTTACCGACGTTGTAACTAGGTTTAATCTCGCCTTTTTGCTCTCAGGGAGTGCAGTTTCTGTACTTGTACTATTCATTATTCTGTGGTAACACTTAAAGAGACATAATATTTATATCAAAATATTTATTAGGAATGTTTTGAAAACGGGAATTAAACGTGATTCAAGCGATGTCGATATTTCAGCCACCCCAGTTTAAATTAAATGACTAACCTGACGCTACTTATTTTACAGACAAAACTCATCAAGCACGGCTCAAGTGAGAAGTGCATGGCGATATCAAGAAACAAGGACAAGATAGTGATGGAGAGTTGCAAGGATGGCGAAGCCAGGCAAATGTGGAGTATGGAGAACTTCCACCCAGAGAGGTTATCTCCAGAGCTACTTGATTAGCCAGAGGCTTACAACGAAGTCTTATTCATATAAGATGAAAGACTCGAAAAGAGACTTAAAAGTGACTGTGACTTAGTGTTATCCTAATTCACTTGTTGTCAAACGCAATGTATGCTTTGTAGTGAATCATGTTCTACTACAAGAACAAAATGAGGGTAAACCTAAATTGGATTGTTTTTAACTACCCATATTTGGCAATATATAACGTACAAGATTGAACGGATTTTGTTGTTAATGCAGATTTAATTGATTTAAATTAATTGGATATAGATTTATTTTAAGCAGTGACTAATTATGTTGAACTTGTAGTAGAACAAAAAACAATTTAAAAGGCTGTTGGTAGCGAAAAAGTTGATAAGAAAGGCTTAAATATTATGTAGCTCTTATACTTATAGAATACACTCGTTGAACCCCGTCACTATTTGGCCTAAGCTGTTGATGACTGACATAAATAAAGAGAAGGTTAAAAAATAAATACTCGTATAAATTACACGCTTTGGTCTATCATATTCAAACGAATGACAAGAAGAAGAAGAGTTAGGAAAACTGTAATGATCATTACTTAGGCTAGCTCGAAGGTATTGCTACCAAATTACAAAAACATTGTCCACGAAATAACAAAACTTTACTATGTTGCAAACAGGTACACCTACAAGTCATCGTTAGATCGATTCTATGATTTTCATTATAGAGGACCTAATTAAATCGTGATAAAGTTTGTTCATTCATAAAATTATTTTCGTAATGCTTTGTGTTAAAAAGCAATAGATGGCGTGTTTAGTCAATATAAAGATAGACGTGGCGCAATTACATTGTAGTCAAATAGTTATGAGTTTTTGTTTAATAAATCAATTTATATTGGTATTTATATGATATTTTATTAAGAAACAATTTTATCATATAATATTTATCTTGATTGATTTTGTTGAGGTCAAAAATAAGTTTGCTCACTTTTAGCAAAACAAAGTTTGTCATAAAATATCTTAGTGCATAGCTAACAAACGAAGTACTCGGTGTAAAAATATTGTTAATCTGTATTCAATGTCAAGTATTACTTATTGTACTGTTTAGAATCATCTAGCTCGTATACAATATCACCTTGTACATATCATAGGTACTTGTATGTTAGTTAATATACTGCCTGATTGATTTCCCTATTGGTAAATCTTAAAATTTTAAATCATTAGAAATGTTAAGATTCTTCACATATATTTTCTCATATCAAGTAATTTTATACCGACAAATTGGTATTTTTAATGGCCTTACGTATAAACGTTGATTATGCGTTAACTTTATGCCCGTGTTAAAAAATTTTCAAATGTTAGAAGTTGACAGAGCACTTTTATGCAATGGATGAGACATGTATAACTAGCGTTTATAAGTAAGACCGTTAGTGTTCGAAATATAATGTGATTTATTTTAATTGTTAATAATAATTAGTAATTATTACTTAATGATAAGTAGGGTATTTAACTATTTAGAAAATTTTATAAATTGTGAAATTAGTAGGTAAATTTTATTTGACGTTTTATTATTTATTTTGATATTTTATTCAAAAATGTGACTTTCTAAGTCAAGAGACGAATTTATTTTGTTTTGTTTAATTCTGTTATTTATAACTATTAGTATTAATTATCTTTATATTTTGTATAATATTTATATTAATCAACATTCCAACGTAACGAAAACTTAAAAGTATCCTGAATCTCTAACTTTATTAGTGCATTCCTATCTTTGAAAATTCCCATGCATAATTTTGCATCCTTTGTGATAGTTCATATTTGAAATTTAATGAGAAAAAAACATGTATAACCCTGTTATTGTTATTTTCACCTACGTTATAATATACGTAACTAATTAATATTGTCATAAAGATATTTCCTTTTAAAAAGATGATTAAATGTTCAACTATAAAATTATTTCACAGCATGAAAATAAAATAACATTTTATTTTACTTTCCTGAATCGATTCAACCCTATTTGGTATATCCATAACTACTACAGAATATTAGGTCTACTGATAAATTTATTATTTATACTCGAAATGAAATCTTATAATGTAAAATAAAAGAAGATTTTCATGAGCCCTTATATATTTTTTTCTTGAAGATCATACAATTTATCTGTATACCTTAATAAAACGTCACAGTGATTCTATAAATAATACAACATTTTAACACACAAATCAACATGTGTTTATCAATCAAATTAATATCAAAGTAATTATCAAAGTCAACATGCATAATTACATAAACTATTTTAAATAATTATTTTGATTAAAAAATTAACAAAAGGCTCTTCTCAACGGACGCCTATGACGTGTATACTCGTTATGTTCTTTAGATGTTTTTTTATATTAAGTATTTTTTCTCAAAGCTAGGTTTAATAGAAAAACTCTGCCGTCACATAGCAGCCGTAATGTAGCTTTAGATACCGTAATTAATATAAAGTATTGTGTTTACAAATGGAGGCACCGTTATTTGAATTTACAGTTGTCAAATACCTCTCCTTAGGAATCTACGCCATCTTGATACTACAGGCCATTTAGTGGCGACATTTTAGTAAGCGTAATGTTGTAGTTACGGCTGCTATGTGACGTCACCGCCCCATGGGGATCCTAAGGATCCTAAGGAACCCTAGCTTTAGTAAAATTGGTAACGTCATAAACCGGCTGTACTCTACAGTTTTGTAAATTTCATAAAATAGGTTCCAATCACTTAAAATGGTTTAATTTTACAGAGTAATTAAAATGTTGAATTGTGCAATATTAGATGATGACATTCGAACATGCATTTTACCAATCAATGCTGCACTGAACTTTAAACCTGTAATATTATAATTAGGCAATGGTTTATTTTTTTAATTTAATTTTATTCGTTTATATATGTAAATTTCTCCAATTGTTGAGCTTAGCTTTATCCAATTGGGATCTGAGAAGGGCTTTTAAAGCAGTAAGAATTTATTTTAAACAGAGTGCCGCACTAATTATATGACTATTTGGACAAAAACTATTAAAATTACGTCTGTCCTAGGATTTTTCTTAACGCGCTGTATATTATTATCTTGTCTAACTTTCATCACACTTGGTCAGCAAATTCATGGACTACCGTAAAAGCCTGAAAATCGATGCTATAATTAAACATCATAGCAATCTTGTCACAATTTTAGTTTTTAATGTTGACTTTTTCTGTAAATATAATTCGTTTACAATATCAATGAAAATTGTCTAGATAAGTAGGAATTTTAATTAATTTTTGATCGATTGTATAGGTAGTGTTTTTAATATAGAATGTAATGTCTATTTTGAAATAGGAAGTTAAACGTGCCTTATTCTAATTTTAATATAAATGTTGAAATTTCTGTATATAAAGCAAAGTCTCTGAATGTATTATACATAGGTATGGATATAGATGGTGAGATAGTGTTTGTAAAATAAAGCATTATGTTGGATTTGTAACAAGTTGTTTGATTGTAAAATAGTTTTAGCTATTCAAGCCATCGCAGAAGAAATAGAAATTCATTTATAAATACATAAATGTCTGAGATCATTAATTCTAAAAAAGATATAAGATATAATAGTCTTTTCTTTGTTAGAAATCCGGTTGATGCTTTCCCGCAGATCTATAACAATTCTTTCGAAAGGGGCATTAAAATAAAAATGACAGGTCGGCAACAAGAGACAACCCGGTTGCTATTATTTAAAGACGAGTGACCACTTCCTATCAGGTGAGCCCGTCTGTGTAGAGGTGGAGTGATGATATACCAAGTCTCTTGAAAAGATTAGCCGTAGACTGAGTTCAGTGACGTATCTTGGAAGAGGCTTATGGACAGCCGTGGATAGAGTATGCAGGCTAATTATGGGATGTCTAGTTGTCTGCTATATCTTTACATAGACTACGCAGCGAATTTTAATGCAGTTTTCAGCAATAGATAGAGTTAGACGAAGGTTTAGATCCAAGAACGCAGGCAAAGCCGCGGGGTGTAGCTAGTATTGCATATAAACAAAAACACCCCATACTTATGTCAGTATCACTATACCCTGAACACATTGGACAACAACACATTAATAATAACGTAGGCACAATTAAAAGGCATACAAAAGCAACAAATGAGAGCAGTCGACGAACAAAAGCTTTCGTAGATATATTCATTGTTACAAAAGTTTTAATGTCACGCTCGGACTTCGTGGCGACGTAATGGATAAAGTCATTATGAATTAATGGTAGGTACAAATAGTTAATTTTGGCTAAAAGTAGCAATGAAATAGATTGTTTAATATATTATAATGAGAGAGTGGAGTGGCTTGAACTTTCAACTATTTATACAACTCTATAAAAGTAATATGGTTAGGTTAATTTTATTTCAATGTGGTAGCGAAAGATTAATAAAGAAGAATTGAATCAATTCCTAGGGTAATCGATAGTAACCTTCGGCCACAGAACAGATAATACCACCTTCGGTTGTGGTTTTCCCTGAACAAAATAAACTCGATAAACGCCCGTAAGTTCCGAAAACATGATAAATTGTATCTCTATGTGGATTGGAATAAAGTCAGTTGTCCGGCCTTAGAGCTCAGAAATCTTAAAGCTTATATTGCATAGAATAAGAATAATAGTTGGTTCAAATCCCCGCCATGCACCAATGGATTTTTCTATAACATGTATGTGCCTATTTCACTGAAAGGTGGTGAAGGAAAACATCGTATAGAAACTCTCAATGCCCGGAATGGTGGAATACACTATATCAGCCTGGCCAGCTACCACCCTTAAGTTTGAAAATCTGTCGCCAAACGTCAAATGTATTCCAGCAGCTGTCCTTACGAGTCAGTTACTTTTCTGGGCATAGCGTGCTACCATATTCGACCGCATCATCACTTACCAACAGGTGAGATAATGGTTACACACTGAAATTAGCCACCTTATAAAAAAAAATCAGACAAAATCAATTGAGATTGTTATTAAGTGCGTATCTATCAGTAAAAATTGAAAAATAAACCACTCTTCTCGGTACTTGTCAGTACTTGATATTCAGGTTCGACCTGGAGATCTTGACGATACAGTTGACCTTACGGAAACTAGAAACGGACGCTGTTCACCTCGTCAGACAGGTTTTCCTATCAGCACAGTCTGATATATAATATAACTTACAACCAACAAAATGTGCCTAACTGTAGCTCTACATGCATATCACGGTTTGATATACATTTTACTACAAACATGATAGTGTATAGTTAAGCTAAGTAATTAAAAAAACCAAGTTAGCAGAACGCCTGAAACAAATAAAATGTCAATATTGAGTATAACACAAATATTCATGTAGGCACTTCAATATTATTCGAAAAGTACCTACTCCAAATTATTAGAAAGATAGAAAGACAAGTCATTAATTCAAATTACAGATGAAAGTAGAGAAAACACATTGAACATCTCGACACAAAATAAAGTCTGTTATGAGGCAAAAAGTTAAAAGGTAACATAATATTTAAAGTATGAAATTGAAAATGTGAGTAAATATTCAACACTTAGCATCGCATGAGATAGTGATGTAGTTACGCAATAAAAAAGGTATGAAAATATTGCAGAAGCGAATAACAACTTTGGTAGGTATCTAATATTTTTTGGGTGTCTAGTAAGTACGCACATCCTTATTTTATCCAATTAAAAACGCGTCTGTTAGACGCTTTTAAGGAAATGAAAGTCATAATCCCAAATTGGTCTACTAAATCCCTATTCATTATGATAATTACCTGTGTCGACTGCGAGTTATTTAGATACTAAACAAAATTAATGTGTAAAGGGACCTTAAATAAATAGCTATTTAGGATGGATATTTGAGACGAGACTGTTAGATCAGTTACCTACTGCTGTAGTTTATTTTAACCGACTTCACAAAAAGGAGGTGTTTCTCAGTTCAAGCGTATTTTTTAATGTTTGTTACTTCAGAACTCCGTAATGTATTATCCAATTTGTTTTTTTTTATTATGCTTCCTGGTCCCATTATTATTTTGTCCCATTATTATTTTATCGAGATTTGATTAGTATCTCCAGAGATACTTCAAACTTGGTACTTAGAATGTCTAGCGCAGAACTTGAAGTCGGTTTTTTCGATTTGTAAACGATTTTAAATTATATATAATTTTCGGAATTATCGTACAGAGTAGCACTTAAACATCTCATCTGCTGTTAAGTGATGATGTGGTCTTAGATGGAATCTTGTTGTGCACTAGATTCATAGATCGTGACTAATCTAACCCGTTTTCATAGTTGTTGGCACCGAACATCATGCTGGAACTTGGCGAGTCCACTGCTGACCACCTACCGAAAATAGTTCGGTAGGTGGCTCTAGTTGGTGGTCACATATTTAGCTACACCCAGGGAAGATGTGTAGAATCAATTAACTTAACAAAAAAGTTTTTAATGCCGATCGAATCTGTTTTTACAAGAATCAAAACATCTTCAGGATCAACTGTTGATAGAGTTTCAGAATCCCAAATCCTTTCCCAAACATTTTGTGGAGTCTGAGGAAATGTGTAAGTAATTAAATTACGTAGGTATACACATTTTAGCTTTATAAATACCGAAACAGTAAAATATCAGGCGTCTAATTATGTTACTAATTAGGGATGTATCTGTCATCATTGTAAGGTAAACCAGCAGAAATTCAGTGGTTGCTGTTCAGTTTCTGAACCATACAATTTGCCTATGATAATTTATGATTGTACAAAACAAAAAAACCGACTTCACATGCCGCGATAATCAAGTACCGGCTAGTTATAATCATGTCATCAAAGTATATAAATTTGCTTATATTGTTATCTCCATATCACCGGAAATAATTGTCAAATCTCGATTTATCGAGTGTCAAATTATTATCAAATTTTAATTTGAATGGGACCAAACAGGAGGCATAATCTCTCAAACAAAAATATTTTTAACCGACTTCAAAAAAAGGAGGAGGTTTCTCAATTCGACCGTATATATATATATTTTTTTTTTTTATTTTTTTTTTTTTTATGTTTGTTCGCGGATAACTTCGTCGTTTATGAACCGATTTCGATTATTCTTTTTTTGTTCAAAAGGAGATATCCCAAGTGTGGTACCGTGGTAATTTTATCGAGGTATGATAAGTATCTCCAGACATATTGAGATAAACATCTCAAAATTGGTACTGAAAATGTATAGCGCGGCATTGAAGTCGGTTGTTTTTTAGTTTTTAAACGATATTATGTCAAATCGGTTAAGAATTGACGGAGTTCTGAGTTAAAACGCATTCAAAAATACAGTCGAATTGAAACCTCCTCCTTTTTGTGAAGTCGGTTAAAAATCAAAATCGCGGTCTCTTTGATGGTATAATAGAACGTTGTGATTTCATACACTGATTAGATAATATTTCGAGTGTTGTTTACGAGTACCATAATTGACGTCAGATATGGCCTTCGTAAGGTATTGATTTATTTGATTAAGAGATTATCTTTACAACCGACTTACTACTTATTCCAAAAAGGAGAAAGTTAATTTGTTTTTTTTTTATGGTATGGTACTCGTTTATTCCGCCTGTACGGGCATCGTATTCATTGTTTCTACTAGCTTAAGCGTTTTGTGCCCTTCATTTTATTTCTTAGCTTAATAGGCTTGTTCCTGTTCGGTCATTAAAAAGATCGCTCCGAGCTAGTACATTCTTTCAGCTGTACTAGTTCGGACTTCTAGTACAATTAGTACAGTAGGTCACAATTACTCAATTAAAAATATTCCCTATGACTGTTACCGTAATGTTCAAAATAGCTGTTGAAAATAGCATAGAGTGCATCTCACTCGTTCGTTCACTAGTTACGCTAACCCATTCGTTCATCGTCCTTTTCATTCCGTGAGGATGAGCATGAATCACAGACAATAATCGCGAACGAAGTACTAAATGTACTATGTACTATGCACTAGTAGTCTTAAGGAATAGTTCATTCTAGTTCAGTGTCAAGAATTCATTCATAATTAGTACTTAGTACATGAACTACACAAGGCTATAGCTTAACATTCAATTAGTACAAATAAAGCCACCGACAGAGACGCACGGCTCTTTCATTCATCTACACACATCGTAGTTAGTGATAGAGTGCGTCGCACATTAGCGTGAGTTGAGTTTGTGTTTCAACACCGCCTATTGTGAGCCGATTTGAATTATTCTTTTTTTATAGGTATCTCATATATAGGTATCTACAAGATGGTTTAATTTTAACTTTATCAAGATCTCATAAGTATCTCCAGAGATATGATGATAAACGTCTCAAACTTGCTACTGAAACTGACACGCGCAGCATGAAAGTCGGTTTTTCAGTCTTATAATTATTTATATCTTAATCATCTTTAAACAGACAAGCAATTGATCACTTTTCCGTCTCATTGAAAGTAAAAAGTCAATGCTATTAAATATATTTAACATTATTGTATACAATTCAAAATTTCGCCGTCCAGCGTGACTCGAACCCACGGCACCTGGGTAACAAGCCCAAGAACTTAACAAACTTTAAAAGTTTTATTTAAGAATGTTATTTATTTTTAGTTTAAATATTTATTTCATTGAAGTTGTATCAGTCCAGCTTGTTGAGTCTTGCTTGTCCAAAAGCATAGACAATAAGTAAGTATAAACTAGTATGATGCTCAATTTACTGCCTCTGAAGACGGCATATTCATTGGATTTATTATTATACATCCGATGAATATGCCGTTTTCCGACAGAATATAAACCCGATAGCCTATTACGATCTATTGTATGTTCTACATTTTCCCTTCATTCAAAATATAATCTACTGTTTAACTGCGTTTAAAACTTAGTTATACAGACACATAAAACCACACCACACCAAATAAAAATTGCATTTCACTGTAACCGTCCTGTATTTTCCAAAGAATAAAAAGCACAGACGTCTAGCAAGATTAAAACATCAAAGTCCACTGAATAAAGTTGCTCTTCAGTCCGACTCTGTCCGATTGAAAAGTTTTTCAGACCATCCAGATTATTGGCAAAGGGAGTGAAATCGGAAATTGCAAGGAACGACATCGGATCTTCCATTTATGGACTCTACTAGATGGAGCGACGGCTAGATGGATAGATAGATACCTACTTTTTATTTAGTGCCACAATGCATTTTACAGTTCTAAAAAGTCACACAAAAAAATAATGTGATGTTAATTCAAATAAAGTTATACAATATATACAGGCTTCGTAAAAGCACTTTTTGAGCAAATGTGCTGAAAATAAAGTACTAAGTTAATTTAACCGAAATAAGTGACAATTTAAACAACAATGACTGACATCTGACCCTCCCGTAGTTAATAAATTGATACTGACACTCAAACTAGCTTGTCACAAAAGGCTTTGTAGAGATATAAAACAAATGAAATAATTTGTACCGTAAATAAAATAACTCTGTTTGTCCATCAGGACGTGAGGCATCCAATCATGAAGGAATGGCTAGAGAGACAAACGAATTTTCATGGCATTGTCTACAGTAGAAGAATGTTAAAATTAAATCTTCGTGCGGATGCTTTCGTTCTGGCATTATGTGAAAAGCAGTTAAAGGATTTTTATTTTATGTGTGCAGACCTCATATTTAAATTGATACCTACACATAACTGAATTATATATTTTGGTCTGCATATTTTCCGTTTCTAGTTTTTTGACAATATAAAGGTCATGAAACAGTCACGACGCTCGTCTGCTGGTTTATGATGTGACGGTGGCTTACAAAAGAAACTGAGTTCTATCGTATAGTCCTATGTTTCCTTTGCTAGATTACTGTTTTTTTTTTTTTTTACTTTATAGGCTAGCGTTTGACCACTATCTCACCTGTTGGTAAGTGATGATGCTGTCGAAGATGGTAAGCACGCTAGGGCTAGAATGGGAACTGGCTCTCAAGGATGGCTGCCGGAACACATTACATGTTTTGGTGACAGATTTACATGGTGGTAGATAGATAGTGTCCTACCACCATGCGGGAGTTGTTGGTTTCTTAACAATGTTTTCCTTCACCGGAGGGCCACTGTGAAAAGCGCACATAATTTTTTTGATAGAAAAATACATTGGTGCACGGCGGTTTGAACTCGGTACCACGGCATCAAAGCCGACCGTTCTCCCGATTACGCCACCGGGCCCTCAAAAAGTTAACAGAAGATATTTATTTATAGGAAATATACGTCGACTAAAGATACTGTCATATAAAATAAAGATCGATACATACCAAGCAAATGGCAAGTATAACATTTTTTTAAAATATCATATAGGCTAGCGTTTGACCACTAAGTTACCTGTTGGTAAGTGATGATGCGGTCGAAGATGTTAGCACGCTAGGCCTAGAATAGCTGCCGGAACACATTCGATGTTTGGTGATCATTTTTTCTAGCTTGAGGGTGGTAGCTAGCCAGGCGGATATTAGACAGTATCCTACCACCATGCGGAGGTTGGGGGTTTCTTAACGATGTTTTTCCTTCACCGGAGGGTCACTGTAAAAAGCGCACATACATTTTTCGATAGAAAATTCTATTGGTGCACGGAAGGGATTGAACTCAGTACCTCTGGCGTCAAAGCCGACCATTCTCCTACGACGGTACTGGGCCCTCAACTGTACGCCTGAATAGCTGCATCATTTTATACTTGACATTTGTTAGTCTAATGAATACCGACCAATAAATACGATAGAAAGATGCAACAATAAAATGTATAGCCGCATCTCTTTCTGTTTACCTTTTCTTGGCCGTTCGTTCTACAGTCTGGATGTGGCTTAAGTGATTCGTCCATTTAGTTCCGAGTATTTCGTTGGTACCTATTAACCAATATATCACAATAACAATCCCAATTTCACAACAATATTGAAATGACAGACGGAGAAGGAATAATAACGACGCAACTTCAAAACTCTAATTCGGGTTCGATTTGAAAACTTCGGGGCCACCTCCCGGTATTTCGGTGTTCCAATAGTCATTGAATACACGAACTTTTTCATTTACGCTCTTAGACGCCAACTGAATAATATATGAACAGTGGCAACTGAATCCTTTCGGCTTTTGGGGATTTTTTGCCGGTCTCGGTGAATTAATGTTGGTTTAAAGGCTTCTTCGGGCTTAGTTGCACATTTAAGTTTAATTTTTGAGTTCTTGTGGCTTATTGTGGTCGTTAGCTCTATTTTGCTTTATCTCTGGTATTGTAGATTAAGTCATCATCATGGATAATTATGTAGGCCGGTGCCTATACACGCTTACCTGCCGCCTACTACGCTTTTAGTTGAGCTTTATTTGATCAGGTTATGCTCCAAAGTTCGGTCCAGCACCAGGTTTGATCTAATCATCATCATCATTATCCAAGTCAAAACTTGGCCAGAGCCAAATAAAATAAATCTAGAATTATTGCTCCAACTCGTCTAGGCCCTTACGCTATGAACTTTACGCTACGGTTGCCTATACTAGACCTCAGAGAATTTAAAAAACAAAGTTCACGCAAATATTGCGTGATGATAGGGAGCCATCAGTTTGCAGAATAAATGGGTACCTAATTATATGACATAAGGTAACAAGACAAGCAATACCTGCAGTTAATCACCGAAAGTAAGCGATGACGCTTGCCATAAACATCAGCATGCAACACACTGAAATGCTGTACGCGACTGCACTGTACCCATGATAGCTAAAACATCTCATCATCTTCCAACTCTTATCTGACTTAAGTGGGGTCGGTGTAACATGTCATCTCTTCCATTTGGGTATATCTGTAGTAATATCGGTATCCACTCATTTTACAACCATATCTTCCACCACACAGTCCATCCACACTTTCTTCGGTCTTCCTCTTCTTCTATAGCTGTCCACTTTCATGTCCATTGCCTTTTGTGACACTTGGTCTTAACTTCTTCTCATAATATTATAACCCTGATACATCTACATGTCAAATAACTCGCCCTGTGGGGTAATTAAATTAACAAATTTTAACCTTTTTTACCGGCTTCACAAAAAAGAAGATATTATAATACGTGTAGCCTTAGGACTTTACTTATTAACCGATTTAGAAAAATATTTTTTTGTATGAGTGAGTATGCTTCCCATCTGGTCTCATTGTAATTTTATTGATATATAATAAGTATTTGTACAGATATGGAGATAAAAAGCTCCAACATAATAATACTCTAACTTAATACTGAATGAAAAACTAGCGCAGAATTTGAAGTCGTTTTTTTTCATGTCACAATTACGATTTAAACGTTCTTAAATTATTTATTTATTAATTATTACGTTTTGACCTTAAAATATTTCTATTTCACGGTTGAAAATGTTTTTATTAGCTTCACCTGTATGTTTGTATGTTTGTAACCGACTTCTTTGGGCGCGATTTTGACCCACTTTAAACGGCCAGATTTCGTTCAAACTTTGTAGATTTATCGAGGACCGATGACAATACACTAATTTGATAAAAAAATATTCCATTTTTCAACTAAAGAGTAGAAAATAAATAATAGTTTAAAAAAACTAAAAAACACGCTTTTTATAGAAAACCGAACTAAAAATTAGAAAATATATTTTAATAATTTTAAATTAAGAATAGTGTTAAAAATTTCAATAAATATAAATTAATAATAGTGTGAATAAAAAAAATATATTTTATTTTAAAGAAAGCGTTTAAGATCTTTTAAGATATTAAGAGCTTTTAAGATATTATCAAAATGATAATCACTCTACTCATATCTGTCAATAATATATTTATAACTATTGACACCATGCACCTCACGTTTTTTCTTAAATATATATTTTTTTATTCACACTATTATTAATTTATATTTATTGAAATTTTTAACACTATTCTTAATTGAAATTTATTAAAATTTATGTTCTATGTTTTAGTTCGGTTTTCTATAAAAAGCGTGTTTTTTTAGTTTTTTTTAACCATTATTTATTAAAGATTACTAACTTACTGAGTTACACATAGCATTGTTAACCCCTCCAACAAAGCTAAATATGCGTGTGTCTGGAGTGGGTTCACGTCAAATAGTGCAATGGGTGGATATCGTACTCACGACCTTTCGATCGCCAGGCCGACGCCTTAGCCATTGAGCTATTGCCGCTTTTTGACTTGATTGCACCTTTTTTTTTTACTAAAAAGGCGATAGTTACGCTGCAAACAAACTAGCGGAAGCCCTAAAACAATAAATACTACTACATCACTACTCCGGCAGTTCCATTTTGAAAATTGCCAAGTAATAAAGATAATCGATGTTGCCAGGTAAATAATTTTTAAGTTTTACGACGTCGGATTTAACTTACTTTATAATACTTTCAAAGTAGTTCAAGTCAATTACGAGTAGAACTTTCTAATGTAAAGTTAAAACCTTTTTAAGTTGGTTTTATGTTGAATAAATAGTAGCTTTTACGTTAAAATTATGTACAAATAAATTACCTGTTATCTGAAAATTAAATTGGTACTATTTGTCCCACAGCGTCGACATTGTAATTTTTGTTGAAATAGAACTAACGTTGGTTTACCACTGAATCCCAGTTTTTACGTTAAACTATGGCTTAATATATATTTGGCAAAAAGTTGAATTCACAAAGTGCTCCCCATTGGCAGAAGCCCGTCCATTCTGTAAATGAATAACGCATGAGGCCCGCGCTTTTATTAGCCGAATTGAAATGGAGATTTCAAAATAAAGAAGGCATGATTGGCATCGCATTCGTAGGTTCTTTACACGTTTGTATTGTGCACTACACTTCTGGCTATAGGTATTGTTAGTACGTTTGTGATCTAGGTCTTATTAATCATTGCCAGCTTTGCATACGGGCGGAACGGTTGCGTTGTGTGTTGATTGGCCAGTACCTTTCTGCCGTCTTGAACATTTCGACAAGCACAGTTTTTTTCAAGCTACCCACCGCCAACGAGAAAAAATGCCACCATAACCTTACGATGTTCCAGCAGCACACAACCTTTAAAAGTCGGAGATTTATAGGCCTAGCATATTCAACATCTTCTACCACATCATCGCTTACCATCAGGTGAGATAGTAGTCAAACGATAGCCTATATGATACGTAGAATGAAAATGAAAATAAAGTAGTAAGGTTCCACCGGAGAAGTAGGCTTTTGTTACTAAGAAGACCTGCAAATTCCCAAAGAACACACGTGGTACAAATAACTTAGCACAGTAAAAACAAACCGTCGTACCTACATTTATTTAAACTATCGAGACGTGCTGATGACTACAACTATGTATTTTTGGATCTCTTCATTCCCTTAGAAAGACGAAAAAACAATATTCATACCCCTCGTCCTTTAATATTAGCCCAGGTGTCGGGTAATCTCTGAGGGAATGTTTTTCAGTTACACCAAAAGTTTTGGGCTGTCTGACGTAAAAAAATGTGTTGTTATGGGAGCCTGTTTGTGGGATTTGTGCAAATGTATTGCTATTTAGGCTGAAAGCTTCGTATTATACTAGGTAAGGTGCCATTGCACCAGAAATGTGCTAGGAAAATGAGCGGCTTGCGAGGAATCAATCAACCAACGAGAATCACGTCAAAAAATAAAAAGTTGATGAAAAAAATAGTGATATTATTGTGATGGTTTCCTCGCAAGCTACTCATTTTCCTCGCTTAGTGTTGGTGGGTTGTCAGCCTAAATGACGCTTTCTATCATCAAAATGTCAACCTCGTTCTTTTCGACGTTTTATATTCTTGTGAAAGTTGATATCCACACAGAGTCTATCTATTCAACTTAGTTAATACTGTCATTGCGGTTTTTCATTATGAATTGTGACCGCAACTTTGCTCCCGAAAATACTTAGTTTACAAGTACATACTCAAAGGAATGGTTTTTTTTCATATCTCAAAAAAAAAACGGTCAAAACGCTTGCTATAGGCAAGCGTTTTGACCACTATCTCACCTGTTGGTAAGTGATGATGTGGTCGAAGATGGTAAGCACGCTAGGCCTATAATGGGAACTGGCTCTCAAGGATAGCTGCCGGAACACATTAGGTGTTTGGCGACAGATTTTCAAGCTTGAGGGTGGTAGCTGGCTACGGTGAAAAGAGCACATACATTACATACATTTTTCGCTAGAAAAATCCATTGGTGTAAGGCGGGGATTAAACTCGGTACCTCTGGCATCAAAGCCGACCGTTCTCCCATTTACACCACAGGGTTCTTAATAAATCTGACACCCAAAACAAAAGCAGTTGTGTATCACCGTTCCCACTACATTTGTAAATTCACCTACTTGAAACCTACAACAAGAATATCGCTTCGTTTACCTATACAGTTCTCCACATAAAACCTTTTCTTCACGCCTTTCTGAGTTCCTTTGTGAGACGATGCTCCGGGCAAATTTTGAAAACCGCGGACTGGCAATGCTGGCATCAACTCGAAACTCTTGAAGCGGAGTCAAACGCTAACTCGGGTGCATAAGATGTGAATATATTTGTTCACGGTAACCTACAGAGAATATTGTGAAGTTTTGTGTGATAAATTGTAGATAGAACTCGGTATTCACACTCGCTTGGGATATCGATGTGCTAAATTGTGTTCGATACGACGGGGTACCAACAAAGGAGATCCGGCTTGGTGGTCTATATTATACAATATTGTATCTCCTACTTAATCCCTGATCAGAGATTGTACAAATAATTGCTTCGTGTCGTACCTATATCGGGAAACAAAAACAGATAATAATATGTTAAAGAACCAAAAATTGCCAGTAAAGACATGAAATAATTGCTGATCGCAAATTTTGCCTGCCGATGTATCTGTAATAAATAGACGTCATTGTTTATTATCAGGTAATCATCCGTTCTTGTCTTGTTACAAAAAAAAATGTTGTTGATAATTAGTTTTTTCTTCAAGTGTATGCGTAATTCAAGCACGCGTAATCGCTTTTATTAGGGACAAAAAGAAAAGTTGTCATACATTTATAATCATCATCATTATCAGCCAATTTCCGTCCACTAATAATATGTACCATAATACATTATTTCAACAAACATACGTTAATTTGTAAAGATTAGTTTTAAAGTAACATTTATAATTAAAGGTAGACACACTGCAGCGTCCTGCGTGCGTGATCTAGGCGGCAATATAACGCAGTAGTATTTGTACTGACTGGTTAACACCAAATGCGACCAGAAAACAATTGAAAAGTACTGAAATCGCGCCCGCAAATAGTAGGACGCCGCGGTGTGGCCGTACCTTAACCAAATATATATATTATATATATATATATATTATATAATATGATATATTATATATTATTTGTCCTATAATCAACGAAAGCTTGAAAGCTGAATCATAATTCAGTAGCGCTCTATGTCTCATTACAACAACTTGACATGTCCTTTGTTAAAAATAAAAATTATACATTTCTTCGCTTAGTAATCTCGTAGACATGCCTAATATTATTAAAACCGCAATGTGCTCCAAAACACCAGAATCTCGGATTCCTCCCAAACCGTAACAGGCACACAATTAAACTGAAATACGAGCATTACAAAATTGCACGCGCCTCTTGAGAGGCGTTAGTTGATAATTTATGAAGGTCCAAACGGGGTAAACAAATTCTCTTTACAATTGACTCCGTTGAAATTTCTATTGGGGATATGCAATGATCTTAAATAATCTTAGATGGGGTTAGTAGGTATGTCTTACAAAAAAAAATCAAATGTTGTTCCGCTGAACCTCATCCGATCATGAACGACAACCGTTTTGAAACTTTTGCTTAACGGGACAATGCTAGCATAGTCATTTCTGCGAACGGCCTAATAGTTAAGAGTCTCGACCAACATCTCATGAGACATTCGCTAGACGGCTAGATTAAAGGCCAGATGCAGAAGACGATAATCCTTGACTCAGCACGTGTTAGGTTCTTCTCTCTGCAGCACTTACCGCGGTAGCTTGGGTACTGCCTCGCTACCAGCGGCACCCAGCGGGTACCGAACATCATGCCAGAACTCGACTAATCAATTGGCAACATGCCTTCGTTCAATATGTGGTTCAAGCCTACGCTGAAATCTACCAGTGCTCACCTATTAAGAAGTACACAAAGATCACGTTTAGGATTAAGGACTGGACAGATGGACAGTCACAGGTGGGTAACTGTGATCTACACGTGGATTACAAACAGTAAAACAACTTTTAAAAAATATATTTATATCAGGCCGGAGAGAAGACGATGGTGATACATTTGTAAAGCAGCATTGTACTCTATCTGGCGTAACATAAATAATTAAGATAGTATAAAAACTAAAACAACCGACTTCCATGCCGCGCGAGTCAGTTTCAGTAGCAAGTTTGAGACGTTTATCATCATATCTCTGGAGATACTCATAAGATCTCAATGAAATTAAAATAGGACCACCGAGAAAACGAACCCTACCGATTAAAAAAAGAATCATTCAAATCGGTTCACAATTGGCGGAGTAATCACTTAACATACACACAAAAAAAAACATACAGATGAATTGAGAACCTCCTTCTTTTTGGGAAGTCGGTTGAAAATTAAAATAAGCGTATCTAACCTTGTACATGTGATCTTAAAGGTTAAAAATGTTCCACGCTGATTTGCATAACATGAACCACTGAACGACGAACCAATGAGTCCGTTTCAGACACATTTTCTGTGACATTCTTGGTTCATAAGCGACATATCAACATTATCTACTTTCTTATACAATATCAAATCATTGGGGATATGTAAATCGGGAGCTTGAGAAAGTATGGCTCCGAAAGCAGCTAAAATAGGGATTGAAAATAATTGTGTTGGCTTCATATGGATGGCCTTATTTGTAAGTAGTACGAATACTCGACGGCGCGGCGCTCTACCTCCTATATTTTTATATCTCACAAGCTCACTAACTTTTCGAATGCACTTAATATGATAAACCAAAATTTTTCACATGAAAACAATTTATAACGACTGTGAACAATAGGGGGAAACGTAACTCCATAGGCTCTCCTATAGTTTAGTTAAAAATCAACACAGGCCAAAAAACTTGCATACTCGTACCGATAACCACTGGGGATGATAAAAGCCTTATTTATATTCTGTAGTATATAAACGAGGCCACGACTTGGCCGGAATCGTGGCCGTCTGTCTAGTGTGCAACGTTTTTGTGGTTTCTTTAGTTAACATGGTCGTTGCCGCCGCTGGTGCCTTAATGATTTTAATAACTGTGATAAGTAAATTTATCAATTTAATAGAATAGAATAAATAGATTTGTATTATATGTTAAAACAATGATTCCAATCATAGTTTTGGATAGGAGATAAAAAATTAATGAGAAAATTTTATTAGTTACGTGAGGAATAAGTGATAAATACTAATCATCATCATCATCAGCCTTTCTCTGTCCACTGCTGGACATAGGTCTCACCAATACATATAATATTTAGTGATATACCTCACTCGCGGTATATCATCACTACATTATTATAAATCAAAGTTCACCGCCGAGTCTGTCTGTCTGTCTGTTCGCGATGAACTCAAAAGCTTCTTAACGGATTTTCATGCTGTTTTCGCCAATAGACAAAGTGCTTCCTAAGGAAGTTTTCAGTGTATAATTCGTTACGGTTTTCTATAAATTGGTTAAAACATGACGATTATGGTTGAAGATGTAATTCATACTCGACGCAACAAACTAATGCAAAAAATGTACGCATTACTACATGCTCTGCCTTTGTGGAGCCGAGGTGGGTCGTCAGTATATCTTGTAAGTTAATCTATGAAAAGCTATTCAATTATAGATTTAGAATGTAAGCTTTGAGATCTGTGTACAAAAATCGTGAAATAGGAGACGTTATGTGTAAATTTTTTTAACAATCACCTACTTTTTATTTTACTTACTAGTGATTTGTCTTAAGTAAATGGTAAGAAAATGAGAAAGGTGTAGGACACAACATTTCTGGCCTCCTGAGAGACATCAGCTGATAATTTATGAAGGTCTACACGGGATAAGCAGATTCCGCTAATCAATTTTGTTTGTTGCGAGCTTTACGGCCTCGGCGACTTGGGACCGACGAGTTGGGACGACTGTGGCGTACCGCTGGCAAACGGACACATGCCATGGTTTGTATTGTTTTGTTCTCTGGTGGTTTACCTTCTCTACATAGGTAAAGTTCTAATAGACAAATGTACTTTGTCTGGTTGTCAGAGTATGGAGTAGTAGAGTAGAGTAATAAAACATAATTTAATATCGTTTAAAAACTAAAAGAATCGACTTAAAATGCCGCGCTAGTCATTTTCAGTTCCAAATTTGAGGGGTTTATCTCCATATCCTCAGATCTTAATGAAATTTAAATGGGACTACCTAGAAAGTATACCTTTTCCAACAAGAGAAGAATGTTTGCAAATCGGTCCCGGCGGTTTGAGTAATCGGTAAACATGCATAAAAAATATAACAAAAATACAGTGGAACATAGACACTATCCATTTTTGAAGTCGGTTATAAATTTAAAATAAAATGTACATTAAAATATAGTAAATCAAATAATAATAAGGGGCGGCTTTGTGGCGAGCCGACGGTGAGTGGCGACACCGCGGACCCCTATCCTGTGAGGGCTAAATGAGACCCTCTGACCCCCAGCTTGCCTTGACCGGCCGGTCGGTGGTGGGAATCGCAAGAGCTAAGACCTAAGCTCCAGGGTGGAAGTGTTAAAGGCACAAAACCACTAGTAGCGTTTAGTGAAAGTGCAGCACACCTCTCAACACCCTATCCACGCTAATGTTGCCCCTCGGCGCCAACATAACGGTCCGCCTTTATGGGGGGGCCCATTCAGTGGGTGGCAAGTCACCACCCGCCTAAATATTTTGTAATGACGCATAATTGGCGGGTGCCGTACCTCATCCCATAGACCAGCAATCCGACATTAATCAGCTCACCCAATAGTTTCATAAAATAATGTACCCTCTTTTTATAATATAGTTTCCCATAATCTCCTCCTCATACATTAATAATACCTAAGTAAAAATTGCAAAGGGCCTCTTGATGTTGGCTTCGGCTCCATCAATGCCCTCCAAAAGACCGGGTGTGTACGACCCGTGATGTAAAATTGAATAAAATTCATGTATTTTCTCAAGCTTTACATACACAATAATAAAAATGAGAGCTTCATTACAAGCTGTCATTAAGGGGCTAATTACAGGGGCAAACGGTTGGAATGGTTGCTTCGGAACTAGACTATAAATAATCTGTATTTCAAAAAAAAGAATTTTCCAAATCGGTTCAAGCATCTTCGAGTAATAGGTGAACATACATAAAAAAACGACCAATTGAGAACCTCCTCCTTTTTTATGAAGTCGGTTAAAAACAGCAAGATTCCTTCAAATCAATGACAATTTAAATTACAGAGTATTTCAATTCAAAATGAAAATAAACAAAAGACTACACATTACATTCAATATGAGAGTGCGCTTTGCTTTGATAAAGTCTTGCATCGATGAATCTAGATTCTACAGAGTAACTCTAAGCTTAACCTTATAAAACCAACTAATGCAAGCTTCGACCTGCGGCTTTCCAATTTCTCTCCCAGAGTCCAAGTTTTCTTAAGGCTGCATTCAGATTAAGCGTCCAACATAGCTTCGCTTTCTACTTACTCACTGGCTCACTGATATAATCAGCTTTAGCTGATTTATTTGAACTTCGTTGGCGTCAATGATATAGATGGATTCCGGATTGTCGCCGGTTCAAATCCTAGCACGGGTGTTTGACAACAGGTGGTAGGAGCATATTATATTTGTTCCACCTTACTTTTTACCAAAAAGTAGCTCACTAACATCCAGGAGAAATCTGCCGCCATAATCTTACGGCGTTTTGGCAGCGCAAACACTAGGGCTAGTGTGATCACCATCGTCAACCTCATCAACAGGTAAGATAGTGGTCAAACGCTAGCCAATCAGATAATAACAGTTATAATAAGATATACAGAAGGCGGTACACCTTGACATCGCATCGTCAGGAGATTCTTTTCTCTGCAGCCTTAACCACCGGCACAGATTACATAATAGTACAACCACCAGTAGCTTGGGCCCTGCCCCGTTGCTGGCAGCACCCGAGGTCTAGGTTTGTGTAATGTTTTATAGTAATTTAGTTTTTTGTTTTTAATGTATGATATTAAATTAAATTAAGTAAAAAAATTGGTTATAATAATAGTTATAACACTCACTGAAAAGTTAAACGCATTGAGTTAAAATATTTTGTTATTTCTAATATCACTGGTAGGTAGGTACTCACAAACTCATAAGTCACAGTAAATTGGGAACTTGAAGCTTTATGTGATAGAAGCTTTATTTAACGGACATTTTTACTTTCAAAGATTCGAGACTTTCACAAAAGCCCCGTTGGGGTTCTGAAGTCTGATGCCCTATTACTAGGGGATTTGCATTAAAACTCTATAGATGCAAAAGGAGAGCAAGGATTAAGTAAATTTAATACTCCGGTATTATGATTTTAATTAATTTATTTTATTGGTAAAACATCTCTCAGTCAGCTATATATATATATATATATATATAGCTAGAGCAGTATAATTTCGACAGTTATCCGACAGCGTTACGGATGCTTTTGATTGACATTTAAAGGTTGTAAGTAATCTCTTTGCGTGCCAATTGCAAGATTGTTCCAGCAATATTTAAAAAGCACAGATATTTCTAATAGACAAACGTGACAGAAAAAAGGCGAGAGAGACACAGAGAGAGAGAAACAAATAAAATATTAATTATTTTGGAAGTATATAATTGTTTCTTTGGTTTCCAGAATCAATAACTTAACATTACTTACATTTGGTTGAAATCACGACAGATCTAGGATTTCACTACGTAAAGTAAATTCCAAGATCTGTGGAAATCACAGAAAAAGTTAATATAAAATTTCTGTGTTCTTGGAATCTTTTCGCCCAGAAACTGCACCAAAACTATTTCATTTCCTTAGTTTGAACTCCCATGAGTCAAGCTAGCTCGTTACTTACTAAAGTTATGTCTAGACATGGACTAAATCAAGTATGGACTGGTCAAATAGTCCTATGACTATTTGAACTGTCTTTTTTTGGGTGCGTAGCATTATGCGTGTGCGTTGTACGCTATAATATATTTACAACATACATCGAGCACGCATTATGCTTTATATAAGAATATGCGTGCGTAAATGCACAAAATAAATAATAGTTCTACGTCGTGCCTACATGTTTTTGTTGACAAGTTCTTTTCATTGACAGTTAAGTTTATTTATTTGTACAAACACAGCTCAATACCTAACAACTTTAGATGATAAGGACCGCCAACCAATTTTTTTTAGTGAATGTTTCAAAAATGGTATATACTTAGTAATCTTAAACCAGTCAATTGTGCTGTTTTGTTAGCCGTGTTGTGTGTAGCAGCTTATCTTCGTAGCATCGTAGTGGGTGCGTAGCGTGCGTAGCAGTAGCATTTTGTCATGAAGAGCTTTCAAACATTGACATATATTTAAAGTTAAATTATACCAAATTTCTTGAGATTGACTCATTATTTATCTTGGAATACTCACTTTGATTAAATCGAAAAAACGTTTAGTGTTCTGACCGGTTTTGAAGCGTATGGAGCTTTATCAGCGACGCTCAAAGCGCTAACAGCTTTCTTTTAGGGTGCGATAGTAAGTGTAAGTTTGATTTAATTTTATAATTGAAATTTTATAACTTCTTAATTTCAAAAATAACATTATAATCCTACTTACAAATCAACCTTAAAAATAGCATTTATATGCTTCAAAATTTTTGTCACAGGCCACCGCGACTGACTTTTGCACGCAAATTTTAAAATACACAATCCAAACCCTTATAAAATATCTAGTTGTCTTTGCTCAAAACGCTTATTTTTTAAATCAAAAAGAAACATACAAAATGCAAACGCTCCATTACCTCTATGAATATTTCCACCATGAAAGTATTTTCCTAAGTAAGTACAAGAAAGTTCTTTAATCAGGAAGTCTCGCTCCAACACAAAGACATTACTGCAGTCCATTACCTAATTGGTCGTTGACTTTAGTCAACATCTAGTAACAGGCGTATTCTCGAGTTTGCCCATTCCCGCTTACATTTTTAAGTCGTCCTACATTTTTTATGTCCGCTTAAAAGTCCAAAAAACATTTTCTCGGTCTCTCAGCTTGGGAAATAGGTTGCGTAGTTTAAGCACAAACAAATTACCGGCAACGTTAAATAGATTATTAAGTATTTTATAGTGCACAAGAAGAAGAATGCATTAGTCTCTCGAAAACCGTCGCCCATGTAGTTTTATTAAATTCAGTGGTTCATTTTTAGGACGAAGTGGCAGAACTTGTCCGTTACATTTATTTTGCGCACAGAAATAGTAACGACTTTAATGTAAATGATTGTAAATATAGAAATATATATATATACAGATTCAAGGTTTTCTGACGGCCCGATGGCATATAGGATGTTACTTTGCCTTCAAACCGGGAGGTCGCTTATTCAAATCCAAGCCACCAATGGATTTTTCTATGTGCATTCATGGGAGTTCGTTTACAGGTGCTAGTAGCATTAAATTGATGTTCCGACTGACTTACTACGAAAAAGTAGCTAACCATCATCAAGGATAAAATCTGCCACTATAACCTTACTGTTTTCTAGAATCACACCACCATCACTCTCAAGTCAGAGCATTCTAGACCTAGCATGTTTTCCATTTTCGACCTCACTTCTGTATTTTTATTATTATTTTTGTACCTAAATGTTGTATAATTGGTGATCGATTATTTGTCAAGTTGTATTTATTGTACTGTAGGATATAACAAAATGCTACAGTTTATTCCAGCATGTTCGTATCTCTTTATTTCCATAAAACCTCAAGAGATAACTGTGACGCGCCCTTTGCATGTCACGCAACAATGTATCACAAACAAAAAGTGGTTGAAGGTTTGTGAGAAAAATATTTAATGCTTCCTTCTGCGAGTCAAGGGGATGCGTTTCGAACAAGAAAGTTAAAGGAAAATATGAGCCAAGGGATTTTTATTGTTGTATTTTTATGCGTGTTTCAACTTAATTAATAACACGTCTCTTACCGTTGTTCATACGTACATGCGGTGCTCCAATTATTCGTCTAGAGCGGGATATTATATTTGTACTTATTGATGCTATGCGCAATAGTTAAAAATATTTTTTTCTGTATTATTACCAAACTTATATCTGGCATATCTTTATAATTTAAATGCGTTTGCTCTTTGTTTAATTTGGTTGATATTTTTATTACAATTTTTAAAAAGCAAAGGATGAATTTATAAGGAGCCTTGATAGTTATTTACCAATTTTGATAAAACATTTTAGACTAATACATACTACATAATATATTCATTTTACTTGAAATAACCTTAGGAATCCTTATTATATTTGGTTACTCAATCTGAATAGTCCTGGATAAACAATTTTCCATAATCAAAACATTTACATCCTTGGTAAACATTACAAAAATTAATGAAATTAAAAATATTTCACTAAAAAATCCAACAACGCGAAACAATTTCCGTTAACCAAGGAGCTTTCACAAAACCTATTTAGAGAAAGCTATTTATTTTTGCCACTTGAAAAAGGTGTAATCTGGGATAAAATGAAAACATAAAAGTTACCCTTATTTGTACCTGAGAAAGGTAAAAATCGTAAAGTTTATACGAGCAGACACCTTTCTGTTACTTGGATCACTCAAACGATACAAATAGAGAAGAAATACGGCGTTGGAATGAATGTAGTGCCACAGATTAGGTAGTGCTATCTATTTTGATTGACTAGTGAAAATAATAAATATAGGTACACGTTGGAATACCCAGTTAGTTTTATAATGCGCAATTTATTTTTATCTAAGTACAATAACAATATTGTGTTGTAGACTTTTCCGACGTTTACGATCACCCGAAGCTGGAGTAAACGAGTTCTTGATTGGAGACCGAGAATCGGCAAACCTAGTGCAGGAGGAAGCCCTCAGACTAGGTGGAGCGATGATGTTTGCAAGGTGGCTGGCAAGAACGTGCAAAAACTCTGATAATGTATGCTTCAAACAGCAATTTAATATATTTATTTGTAGGTATAAATAAAAATCAATCGCCAAATTGAACCAATTTGCCTTTTTTTGTTTGTTTTGTTTGTATTTTTCAGAACAAGATTTGTATGAAAACTATAAAAGAAAAGTTTTGAATAAATTAATGTAGTTTTTATGGCGGGAAAAGACGCAAGATCTAATATTTCATTTGAAATCACAAAAGTAGGCTAAAATCTCAGAATACAGAATAAAGGCCTCACCAAATCAATCAAAATCACCTAAAACTGAAGCCATTAAAACCACTCATAAATATTTATTCACGTGCTGGCGATTCAATAAGTCACTATGTAAACTTCGTTGCGTATATTACTTGTATTATAAATCTTTAATCCTGTTTTATATAGCCATCTTGTGTCGTTCGTACCTGTAATAAACTGGCCAAGTGTAAGTCACACTCGCTCTCGTAGGATTTCGTAACACAGTAGAGTATTTTATTACTATAATTTTTCGCCACCAATAGCTTAATTTTGTTTTTCTTCTGTTTGTATAAAAACAAAGTTATATTTGCGGTCGCTATATCTCACAAACTGCTGAGTGTAACTCGTTCCAACCAATTTTCGTTAAAAGTTTTAAATGAGATATTTTTTAATGAGAACAGTATATATATTTTTTTAGATTTTTCACTCGCTTACTTTAAAAGTTAGAGGGGGGAGGGGGGGGACACACATTTTACCACTTTAGACGTGTCTATCTTTAAATGCTTGACTTTGAGAAAAAATGGTTTCAACAAACCTAAATGTCATGTTCAAGACCTATCTATTATCACCCCACAATTTTATTATTATTATTATTATTATTTAGTATTTTAGTTTTAGTTTTATGTATGTGTAGCCCCCTTAATATTTTATTTTTATATTTTTGTATAAAAATCGTAAAGCGGTTCACAGAATACATCTACTTACCAAGTTTCAACTGTGTAGTCCTAATAGTTTCGGAATAAAGTGGCTGTGACATACCGACGGACAGACAGGCAGTCAGACAGATAGACAGACATGACGAATCTATAGATTCGTCATGTCTGTCTATCTGAAAATCGGAACCCTTATAAGGGTTCCGATTTTTGCCATTCGGCTACGGAACCCAAAAATGCTAGCTAGCGACTTTACACGGGTTAGAAAGAAAGCGCGCACAGATTTTCGGATCGGTTTGGTTTTTCCTATATTCTGAGGATCCAAAATAGTGACTATAGGTATTTTCCAGTGTGACGCCTACCGCAATTCACTATCAAGCCGATCGGTAGTAAATATTGTTGCACATTAGGCGTCTCGTTTTAACAAGTCTCATTTTGAAATTGAATGTAATATTATGTTATGTAACACAGAAGACTAAGAATTTAACATAATAGTGACATACAAACTGATTGGGTAAGGTATTACTGGGTCGCCTTTTGACACCTGCAATAACGTCGTTGATGTAATAAAAAAAATCCCCTAGAAAATCATAGCTAAGAACATGTTCTTAGCTATGATTCTCTAGGGGCTGTAGGGGGGGCTGAAAGATGACTTGATAGAGCATGTTCTATCAAGTCATCTTTCAACCAAAAAAAAAATATATTTTGTACAGACGTTTGGGATCTACAATGCCAAAAACAGTATAGTGTCAAGATATAGACAAGTACATAGACAAATAGGAACGTTAAATTTATGACAACTTCTGTTTGCGTCGCTCGGGTAATTATTATCTATGACTAAACTTAACCAAACGCAACCTATACAACCACAGAAATTTATTATTCATATTTCTGTGTATACAACAAAACTGTCGCTAGTGATGTTTCACTTACCTTATTATTATTAAATTATAAAATAACAGAGTATCAATAAATTACCCAATTCACTATAGTTATGAAACACCACAGAATAAACAGCAGGCTCTCTTCGTCATTTACTAATCCCAGTTGTTCAGACGTTATAAAAAATTTACGATACCACTTTCGTAGTTTGGCCGTAAGCCCGTGCGAGCCTTGTCCCTCGCTATAAAACTGGAACATAGCCGGATCGCTGAAACATGTATAGCAACCATCTTATCATTGAGGGTTATGCAAAAAGATTAAACAACCCCTTCTAACTGGAGTTTTCAACGTAGAATATTGCTCTGAAGAAGCTCGGTTTTGTTTCTATCTCAGTCTGTGTGATATACAGTGTGAGTGGGATAGAAAAAATACTAGTACTAGTACTCATTTCTGTCTTACTATCAACGTGAAGAATACAGCAAAACATACTTATTAAATAATTCTAGGCTATTTTCATTACTAGCTGTGCCCTGCGACTTCACCCGCGTTTAAAAGTATCCTTATATAAATTGTTATACAAAATCCAAAATTTCATCGTACCGACGGGACTTGAACCCGCTTCCTCCTGAATAACATATAACGATGAAATTTTGGATTGTGTTTAACAATTTGCATATTATAAAGTGTGTAACACTTCAAAGAAACATAATATCCTTATATAGCCTATAATCCAAAGTAATGGCTATCCATGTGAAAAATTTTAGCAAATTCGGTCCAGCCTTTTGACCGCGTAGAAGTCCCAAATAAACAAACTGACTTTCGCTTTTATAATATTGGTGTTGATATTCTGTAAGAGTTTGTCTAACATGAAATTTCCATTGAATTTAATCTTCTTGGGGTTATGCATGTGTATGACAGTGACGAAGGAAGTATATTGGATGACATATGGATGAAGACAAGGCTCCCAGTTGTCGTGAGGATTGTGGGAGGTTGATTAATTATTAATTTGTTACTTGCTTTCAGACGTTTCTGCCTACTGTCTATCCACGCCCTTGATGTTCGCTCTGTAGTGTGTATGACACATCTATCCAGACTTAATATTATAAAAACGTTAGTAACTCTGTGACTCTGTCTGTTAGTTACCTAATCACTTCTAAATGGACTACAGATCTTACTAAAATTTAACAAGGAGATATTTTATAAAATATCTCCTTGTTAAATTTTTTTCCTTGTTTTCTCCTTGTAAAATGCTATAGCATTAGAATGAACATAGGCTACTTTGTGAAAATAAAATGATTGTTACACATTATTTAAATAACTGAGATCACACATATGTTAATTGACAAAGCTATACATACAGTGATATAATTCTTGGTATACTTAACAGAAAGTTTATAATAATTATTATAGCTTAAAAACTAAGAAACCTACTTCCATGCTACGCGCGTTAGTTTCAGTAGCAAGTTTCAGTCGTTTATCGTCATATCTCTGGAAATACTTATGAAATATCAATAAATTGTATAATGGTGGTACCATTCCGTTCCGTTGATTATTATTATTTCTATACATTGAGATATGTATGACCATCGACGACATAACAATTGCTATGACGTCGATGTGTATGACGGATCGTATCACACCCGGTAATATAAATAATATAAGGCGCTAGGGGATAACCGGCGTGTGCTACGCTAAAAAACAGACATTCAGTCACATTTCTTGTGAACGAATGTCTATATTTTAGTAATTTCGTGGCCTTTACCAACTTCGCATTATCGCCTTTCTAATGAAACTGGATTCGGGCACATCGGTTGGAAGGTTTCAAAGTCTATAACGGACATAGGTATACAAACAATTTTTGTGTTTCATATATCTTCTATCTTCTAAATACTATAAGAATCTTAATCCTGACATACTGACTGACTGACTGACTGACTGACTGACAGACAGACAACGCACAGCCTAAACCGCTGGTCGTAGAGACTTGAAATTTGGAGGGTATATTTGTCTTAGTACGTAAACGTGTACTAAGAAAGGATTTTCCAAAATTAGACCCTTTAGGGGATGAAACGGGGGTTCAAAGTTTGTATGGAGAAACAATATAAAAGAAAGTTTTTTCTATTCGAAACTTCACACAAGTGCTTTAGTTATTAAATAAGAAAATAGGTGTTTAAGCCTTTTCCAAAAGACACCCCTAAATGGGTGAAGTGGGGTAACCAAGTTTAAAATCAATATTGTTTCGGATTGCGCTGAAATTTGGCATGCGGGTAGTTGTTTTGACGTAAGTATCCGTTAAGAAATGATTTTTCAAAATTCACTCTTTAAGGTGATGATACTGGGGTTCAAAGTTTGAACCGATTTGGCTTTAACTTCTTTGATGTCTTTTGTGATAGAAAGGTTGAAGGAAAGGTGTGAAAGAAACGCGGGCGAAGCCGCGGGGCACTTCTAGTATGTATATATAGATTGACGGAGCCGAAGCCAACATCAAAAGGCCCTATTATTATTTTTACCAGCAGGTAGGTACAAAAATCTATCTTACTTATCCTGTTACCTAATATGAAACAAAAAACATAAAGCTCAAAAGAAAAAGGGCACACTTACCGGTCTATCAGCCTTAATGATTCCTAACTTTGTAGCTCCCAAGAATTGTTTCCCAAAGTGGTTCGTACTCGCTAGAGATAAGGCCCAAGAGTCCCGCCAGGGCCGATAAGGCTGCGTCGATGCTCCAAATCGTCCACAAAAACAGGGGTAAGGTTAATATTTTTTTCGGAGAAAAACGATAAATTCTCATTATTTCCCTCAAGTTGCCACTCACTCTTTCTTTTAGATTATCTGAATAAATATTTCGTTGTCCACGCAGAATTTTTTGATAAGTTTAACTTAATTGAAAAAGTATAACTTAGATCACTATTTACACACACACACACAACCATCTGACGCAGTAACTATTATATAATCTGTGGCATAAGTAAGTATACATTATAAGTAGTAATGATACGGTCTAAGATAAAATAAAACTAGTTTGCGAGTGGAATTCCCCACTTTTTCAATACATTATTAAAAAGTAGTAGAATTTTAGTAAATTCTATAAAATCATAATAGAACACTAACAGAGCTCTGTGTTAAAAATAGTGAACATATTTTTAGATTATCTAGGACTCTGCGTCAGCTTTTGAAACAACATAGTCTGACAACACGAAAATCCTGTAAGCTCCGCCATAAATAATAATATTCCGTAAACACAGACAAAGTGGGACGAAGAGAAAGGAAAACAGGTCAGAGGTGGGAACTCTCCACGAACTGGGTATCGTTGGAAAACTCAAGTTGGAAACGTTGATTTCTAATCCAATGTAAGTTGGTTCACCTTACTGCACTAGACGTCTGATTTGAACGAGGGTTTATGTGTTTATGTATGTGCACGTTATTTGCTAAGGAGTTGCAATTATTGAATGTGCCTCGCGTTGAAAAGTATCCGATAGCCTACCTAATCTATAATACTGGCTAATCCTGTGAAAAATGTAGCCAAATCGGTCCGGCTGTTTGACCGTGAAGAAGTCTCAAACACACAAACAAATAATTATTGTCTTTCACATTTATAATATTTGCACAGTCTTACAATCATATTTAAAACTGTGATATTGGTGTTGATTGCGAACTGTTAATTTATTGATTAAAGTGAATGGTTCTTTAGAAAGGATATCAAAAAGTCATGCAACTTATATTATTGTAGAACTTTATCTTATGGAACGCGGAAACCCGGTACTTTATTATTTGAACATTTATCCAAGTGTGTAAGGATAATACTATAACTAAATAAGCTAAATTAAATTATGATAAGTAGTTTAGAAATTATGAGGGAACAGATAAACATACATACAAACATACTTACTTGCATACATACATACCCACAAACCGGTCAAAAACATAACCCGCCTTTTTGCTTCGCCGTAGTCGGGTAAAAAGCACGCGTGCGGAATTTTTGTCGCGGTAATTAAAGTCTGATACAAAATTAACATATAAATGTTTGATGAAAAAATATATGAGTGTATGGTTGTAAGAGAGCACAGGGATGTAAGGAAGCACAAATACCACCTTAGTGCTCCCAGCCAACCTCACCTGCCCGTGGTGCATCCTGCTGAACAACAAACGAAGCTCTGGCGACCGACGAATGGCGGTATAACCATTTCAAATTATGGCGTAGCTAAATACTACAGGCCGGTGACGGGCAGCAGCGTCACCGGTGTGAGGAGCTACGTCCTGCGATCGCAAACTCGCCCAGCGTGGCGATTAGGGCATATACCTCCCAGTGAGTCGAAGATCGGGCTCAGTGGCGTATCTTGGGAGAGTCCTACGTCCACTAGTGGACTGACACAGGCTGATTATGATGATGATGATTCTGAGTGTGCTATATTTTTTAAGAAGAAGCAATCCAAAAATCCAACCAAAATTGCAACATTTAGCGAGCACTTTTTCCTGCTCGCTAACGACAAAGTTAAAAAATTCTGAAACGAGATTCGTAGAACCTCTACAGGTCAGCTCCCTAGTAGTATCTACCTTCATTATTATAGATAGTTTTTCGACGGATCTTCGTTGTGTAGAACGAGTTTATTAGCTGTCCAGCTGAATCTCTATCAGACTACTAGACTATCAGATTACAATGAATACCGTTATTTTAGTTGGTTTTTTAGGGTTCCGTACCCAAAGGGTAAAACGGGACCCTATTACTAAGACTTCGCTGTCCGTCTATCTGTCTATCTATATGTCTGTCTGTCTGTCCTTCTGTCCAGGCTGTATCTCATGAACTGTGATAGTTAGACAGTTGAAATTTTCAATATTATAGGGGGTCCCCATACAAGAAACGTGTTTTTTTTCGGCATTTCAATATAACGCCATCTATGAACGCTTAGGTAAACGTCCATAGATGGCGTTATATTGTAACGCCGATCCCTACCACCTTTGTGTTAACTTTCACTTAGATACCGTGCGTTAGACGTTAGATGGGGTTGTAAGAAATAAGCACGCAACTTACAACTCTGTTTTGATAAAATGTGTATTAATTATTATTTTTGCTGGTGAAAAATGATGGGGATATTTTTAGCTCGATCTTATAAAATACTGAAGTGTGGTACGGAACCCTACGAGTGTGTTAGCTTACTCATAGATAACAAGATGGGTGGTAGCCGGTAGTCTAGTAATCTACCATAAACTTAATATGTCTGGAGCTAAATATTCACTTGGAACTACTTCCAAAACTACCTGCCTATACTTCAGCTAATAGGTAGGACTTAATAAAATATAAAAGTCAGGACATCACCGAGAAAGCATTTTATTTGTACCTTCATCATTATAACAACAGTTTATGTACTATCAGGAGACTCAGGATCATTATAATAGACAATAGAACAAAGAGAACAGCAATATACCAATAAGTATTTAATGTTAAGTCACAAGGCTTTATAACAAGTTTCAACAAGACATGACACTTTATACAGCTCCTAGATGAAGTAACATTAGGTGAAGACGAACTGATGGTGAGCTTCGACGTCACGTCATTGTTCACGAACGTACCGATAGAGGACACACTCAAAATTATAACGGATTTATTCCAGAGAGCTCTTATACCTATCGAGTACATGAACATAATAAAGTACATACTGACAAGTGGGTATTTTAAGTGGCGCGTTGAATTTTATATTCAGACGGAAGGTGTGGCCATGGGTTCTCCTATAGCTCCAGTAGTTGCGAATATTTTTATGGAGTGGTTCGAGACATCGGCACTACACGACATATCCTTTAGACCGAGATACTGGTGGCGATATGTGGATGACGTGTTTGCTATTTTACATAAGGACCATGTAACACCCTTATTAGAACATCTAAATAGCAAACATCCGACGATCACTTTCACTGTCGAACGAGAAATAGAGGGCGCGTTGCCGTTTCTTGACGTGTTACTCAAGCGACAACAGAATGGACATCTCTCACACACAGTGTACCGCAAGAGTACCCATACAGACCGGTACTTGAGAGCTGACTCCCATCACCATCCCGCCCATCTAGCGTCGTTGCCTCGGACACTTATCAACAGAGCGCTGAGATTATGTGACCCACAACATGTAGACACGGAACTCGCGCATGTGAAGGCGGTGTTAGAGGCAAACGGATACAGCTGGAAGCAGAGTAATCGGATTGCGAACAACTCCACAAAGTGCCGAATAACATCGGTTGAGAGAGCAGCAACGTACCTACCATACGTCAAGGGGGTCACGGACAAAATTGGACACTTGTTACGCCGAAGATATAGCATCAAGACGATATTCCGCCCCCCCTCACGTGTCAGGCAATTGTTGCGCTCTCCAAAGGATAAGGATCCCCTAGGAGCTCCTGGGGTCTACGTCGTTCCTTGCGACTGTGGTGCAAGCTACGTAGGCGAGACCAGAAGAAACGTGTCCACAAGACTCAAAGAACACATTGCTTCCATGAAGAACGTGGACAGCGGTAGCTCGGCGGTTACAGAGCACGCTCTCACATCTGGGACGACGCACTACATCAGATTTGACAAGGCACGGATTTTGGCGCGTGAAAAGTACTTTGTACCCCGCAAAATCCGAGAAGCCATTGAGATCAGTCGTCGTCGTAACTTCAACAGAGACAGAGGGTGGTACCTGTCAAATACGTGGAAAACCGTTCTTCATGGAAAGCACGTCACCAGTGGCAACAGTGAGGAGGACACCTTGAGTTCCGTCTGCCGGTTGGATGAGGTTTCGTCTGAAGTAAACAGCAGTGATGAAGACGAAGCCCTCCAACCTAATCCCGCGCCTCCACTATGTACACCGCATCATCACCCCCCACCAACACCACCACCGCCGCCGCCGCCGCCCGCTCCGTCCGCCCGCGCTGCACGAGCAGCGGCCCGCAGTGCGAGGTTGAACGCGTCGGCGAGCGTCCCGCACTCAAGATCCTGAAGAAGGCCTCCGGATGAGGCCGAAACATATGTCGATCGCTATATCGACATCGCGTAAGTCACGTTAAATTCCCGTTTTTAAATCTATAAGACATAACACATGAAAATCACTACCGATTTAGACAATTTATACAAAATATTATGGGGTTTCCCCCAAAAGGCCTCCACCACCCCTCATAGCCTTTCCTTACCACCCTCAACGAAGCTAAAACACTATCATCACCATTTCTAGGTGATACCATCATTACTATAAACATATCCTAGAAAACCACATTCTAGCGATAATTATTCTATACATTTTGTAATACAAATACTTAGCTTCATTGAGTTGGACAGCACTTTGTCGTCTGAACGATATTCCCAACTGAGTAAAGGTGACGATGTTAGCCCGAAGGCTGCTCGAGCAAAAGTTCTCATCTAACGTTTCTACCGCCCTTTTAAAGCATCAGTCAAACAGAAAACCAAGATGGCGGCTCTGGCACATCTTGTAAGGTTTAGACTACCCTCAAATGTATCTATCACTGTATAAACACCCTTATTTGAGGCACCATTATTAATTTATAAATTAAATCATCATCAAAGATTAGAAATATGTCGTATATCGGTATGTACTATGAAAATAATCTAACACGGCCATACTGACAATACTTCGTTCTCGAAGTAACAAACATCAGTACCCCTGACCTCGTCACATTAGTCCTTTCATCTACTGTATGAAATCTAGACTACATGTCAGATCAGTGACCAGCAGTTAGTCTCTGACCTAGCCATACTATACCTATCACTTGCTGCCATGAATAATTAGTATAGTACCAAGACAGACAGACCGCCCAGCAAGAAAACAAAATAGTCCTTTGGCCTTCACAACACTATATCTATCAGTTTGCCACTTTTGAATTACGATATAGTATCAGGGCAGAGACCAAACCAGCAAACCCCGATTCCGCAGAATCCATTAAAATAGTCATCGGGCCTTTACAACACTATATCTATCAGTTTGCCACTTTTGAATTACGATATAGTATCAGGGCAGAGACCGAACCAGCAAACCCCGATTCCTCAGAATCCATCTAACTATGACATATTAGTCCAGCCATTTGCTCCCCACAAAGTCTAATATCTAGCTAGACATAACAAGTTACTTTTGTAATCCTTGTTGCCACTATAACTCGTTATAGCCCCATATTATGAACATCATGTCCATAATACTCCACCGTAAAGTTATTAGCCATTTTCATATCAAGTACATCCATATTTCCAATAACACAAAAAATATCAAAATGCCTTGTAATAAACAAGATAAAAATATTCGAACCGAATCAATATACCAGCTGCAACTATCATTGCAAGCTGCATAAAAACTGTCAAATTTAAAATACTGTATTTTCCCATACACAAAATAGCCCAGTGCCTTAAACCGGATAGTACTATCATAAGTAAATATTACTCTAAATTTAATTCAAGTTTCTCAAAGTTTTTCAACTGTTAATACAATTTACTGAATCATACTAACACTACAACATATGCGACACTAACTATGCTACCCGCATTAAACTATTTTTTTTTCACGTGTACTCTGTCCAACTCAAGTCAAGCTTATATTTAAAAACTTACATATATAAAACATAACAGCTCTAAAAATGGAGCTTATTAAATAACAGAGCTTACGTAACAATAACAGCTAATAACAGTTATCAAAATATTATAACCAACTATAACAGTTTTCCAAATTTTGTAATTCAATACTTCCCAAGTTTCTTACCAATACTAAAGCATTAAAGCTTAAACAAGACAACTCAATATCTTTTTAACTAAAAACAACTTTACAAAAACTTAAAAGCTTCACGTATGATTTTACTCACTTCAAACAAACAAACTTGATATTTACACATCAACAACAGATAAAATTCAACGACAGTTACTTTAAATACTGTCCCAAATCTATCAGGGTTAATTTCAATATACAGACGTACATTATCGTTATAATATAACCTTCAAATTCGATCAGTGAATACATCAAACATAACTGTACCAAATATTCAACAAATATTTCATTTTACAAAACCATCGACTTGCTAAGTCAAACTGTCAGATAAAATAACTTTCTCATAAACCATGTAACCGATCCATAAACTAAACCGTAAATAACTGACCGGTACAAACCGTATTTTAAAAAAAACTTCACTACACATTAATTCGTGTGTCCATAGGACAAAAACTTTAATTTGCATCTTATTTTAATTTCTGTAGTTCATCATAATATGTTCACTGCGACTTTGTAACTTGTTACTTTATATATTACCGCCATGTACCATGTACACTAGTGGTATACAAAACTATGTAAGATATACCTTACATGAACATTACGCAAATCAAAATGAAATTCACTATAGATAGATCATGTGCCGTACCTATGTAAGCTGTACCTTACATAACGATTGCCAGTCAAACTTAACCGCGTACCAAACTGTTATAATCTTTGTAAAACAACGTTTTCAGCAACTTTAAAATAAACTTGACTGTAAGTAACATGGAAATAAATACCTCTTCAAGGTGAGCAACGTTACCTTTTACTGAATATACACCAAACATGAATTAACCAGCTTTAGAATTTTGAAACATCAACATTAATTGAAAACAAAAACATCTCATTGTATGTATGTTCTCTTCCGACATACCGACAACAAATATTATGTTAATAGCAAAAAAATATCACAACGTTACTTTACTAGTAATCCAAATTCTTTCAAAACTTTGGGCATTTTTCATAATAAAGCAAAGATTTAAACACTCACTGTACACAGAATCCTTTCAATAAAGCAAAGGAATACCGACACTTAACTTTGAACATAATAACTAGTCATTACTTTTTATCACAATGACTACTCACCATATTATTTTCATGAATCTAACCGGCATTGTAACTTATTATACCGACAGGTCACTATTCGCTTTGTTTCCAGCATAACTCAGCTGATAGGCACAGGCAAACGATACTGTATTTTTCTCAGTACTTGTTTTTTTCTAACTACCCACATATCGCTCGGTCTACATGACATTGTAAAATACACTAAAGACAGTGTTGGCCCATCGAAACCCATGAAAAATTTACTTTACTTGTACATCATCGCAAAATGTACATAAACAACGTTCAACGTAATATTTTTGAAAATTGTTACAGCATAACGTCACGAAAAATTAAACAAAATCAAATAACCAAGAAATTAAAAGCTCTTACGCTTCTCTTTACAGTTATCCCTGAACTACTGCCAGATGGTAGTTATTAACATTCACAATTATCATAATTTTAAACACTTATCACTTCACTATATTATCACTGTATAACTTAGAATATCAAGCCACTAGGGCCTTACCGTACACTAACGGTCGACTGGGGAGGGACATTTACTTCGGGTAGCCGTAGAGGGTACTTCTACGTTACGCTGCTTCATCACGCTGCTAGACCACGTGACTCGAACCTGGCGCCTGGAGCTGATGCCGCAGCTCAGTTTTCTCAACCAGAGATCTCGTCCACAGCCAAACTGAAACACATCAAATATTAATATGTGGAGCCAGAATTCAATCCCACTTCTGATGTTAGCTTACTCATTGATAACAAGATGGGTGGTAGCCGGTAGTCTAGTAATCTACCATAAACTTAATATGTCTGGAGCTAAATATTCACTTGGAACTACTTCCAAAACTACCTGCCTATACTTCAGCTAATAGGTAGGACTTAATAAAATATAAAAGTCAGGACATCACCGAGAAAGCATTTTATTTGTACCTTCATCATTATAACAACAGTTTATGTACCATCAGGAGACTCAGGATCATTATAATAGACAATAGAACAAAGAGAACAGCAATATACCAATAAGTATTTAATGTTAAGTCACAAGGCTTTATAACAAGTTTCAACAAGACATAACATATTAAAGTTTGTAACGGCTATTATCACGTATATATTTTATTTACCGGAAAATTAACTCCGACCAGTTTCGAACATTCTTGAAGTTCTTGACATAACACATGAAAATCACTACCGATTTAGACAATTTATACAAAATATTATGGGGTTTCCCCCAAAAGGCCTCCACCACCCCTCATAGCCTTTCCTTACCACCCTCAACGAAGCTAAAACACTAACCATTTCTAGGTGAAACCATCATTACTATAAACATATCCTAGAAAACCACATTCTAGCCATAATTATTCTATACATTTTGTAATACAAATACTTAGCTTCATTGAGTTGGACAGCACTTTGTCGTCTGAACGATATTCCCAACAGAGTAAAGGTGACGATGTTAGCCCGAAGGCTGCTCGAGCAAAAGTTCTCATCTAACGTTTCTACCGCCCTCTTAAAGCATCAGTCAAACAGAAAACCAAGATGGCGGCTCTGGCACATCTTGTAAGGTTTAGACTACCCTCAAATGTATCTATCACTGTATAAACACCCTTATTTGAGGCACCATTATTAATTTATAAATTAAATCATCATCAAACATTGGAAATATGTCGTATATCGGTATGTACTATGAAAATAATCTAACATGTGCGAGTCTGACTTGCACTTGGCCAGTTTATTTAAATGACTCCCCGCACTATGGAACCCTGTGTCACGGAGGACTTTAGAAATATAAAACACGAACAAAATTACACACAGATTCGAACAATTGTTGGTGGATAACAAAACTTCAAAATGAAAGTTAAAAAAATGATATTCACCATATGAGACTCGGACCTTCGGTTTCGTGGACAGGCTCACTAACTACTACTACTACTTGTCTGAAGTACTGAAACATGCACTGGGTTGCGGGTGCACGTAATAGCACGGCTGGCAACCCTACACTAATCAGGGGACTTAAACATGTGTTTTAAGTGTGACGTTCGACGTCTAGATGAAAGCTGAACGGCTCAATACCTTTGTTTGTTTTTTTTTTGTAAATTCAAAGTAATAAGTTATGTTTCAGTTATATCTATGATATTTTTTATTGAATATGATCTGTTTAATATAATTTGACGTGTGTAAGTGCAAATTTTTAATTTGCCCATATACTGAATAAATGCTTTGACTTTGACTTTGACTAGACGAATAGTTAGGCTGAGTTGCACCATCATATTTTAACCGTAACTATAACTATTAACCGGTGTTTTTATATGGATTTTGACAGATTTTTGACGTTTGTTAAAGTTTAAGTAAGATGGTGCAACTCAGCCTTAGTCAATTATTTACATTTCATTCAGATAATACGAATAAAACAAATCTGTGTTTTAGTATTTTATTATTATAACTTTAAAATTCAACATACATACCGACGAATTGAGAACCTCCTCCTTTTTGAAGTCGGGGTAAAAAATGCGAGCAGCGCCTCACACGTCAAAGTATCACCTAAAACAAAGCAAAAGCCACATAACCATGTTCAGCTACTACAAAAAGAGTAAGCGAAAAACACTGCTCAGTACGTCGAGTTAGTCAGTTCCCTCAGGCGTTGAACTTTTTCTCTGCTGAACGATTAGTACTTTTTTGTTTTGTTGTCAATCCAAAGTTAGACGTACATTTCTGAACCGGTGGACTGTGGAGTGTTGGTGATCCGCTTTGTTGACTTTACATCTTTTCCACAAAGGGTGACCGTTTTGACGTGAAACTTGGCTGAAAACTGGACAAGGTAGCAGTGTCAATAAGGTGTTTTGTATTTTTATGTCCCTAGTTACACAATAAAGAAAATAATTAATTATTAAAAATTGTTAAAGAAAACAATACTGAAAAAATATAAATTTAACTATGGAAAATACAAATATTTTGTTTCAAAACTATTTCATTAATATAAACTATTCATTATTATAAAATAATAACATTTAGTGATAATAATGTATTTATTACATTGCACTCTTGTTTCTGGTGGACATTTAGTTACAAGTTATAAGATCTCATTTGTACAGACCACGGCTGGAGATTCTACGGTTTCTACGGCGCCACGATTTTAAAACGGATTTGTATAGATCTCGACGAAATAAGACAAAAAATATGCAAAAAAATGTTTCTATCTCTGGCTTAGTTTTCAAGATATCGGTACTGAATAATTTAAGATTGCTTAGAAAAAAACCGACTTCAAATACCGCGCTAGTTCAACCGACGTCCAATAAGGAATGAGGTTTCCAATTTGTTGTGTGTATGTTTTTTTATTGTGTGTATGTTACGCGATTACTTCGTATCTCTGAAGATACTTAACAAATCTCAATGAAATTATAATGGAACCATCTTGGAATTATTCGTATCGATTCACAATTGACGGAGTAACATACATACAAAAAAATATACAAATTAATTGAGAACAAGTACGTAGTTATTTGTGAAATACATTCAAATGATGAATACGTTTTAATTGTATACTTAGTAAATATAAATAAGCATCTTAAAATTCTATCAGACCACTTGTCAAAATAACACCCGAATCCATGAACAAGGTTTCCTTCAGTCCCTCGGAAGGGCGGTGACCCTTTGATCTAGCTGTTTACACCTACATTACTCATCTCGACAGGCCTATGATAAATAAATCTGTGAACCATAAAAGCCCTTACAAGGGTCCAAGATAGAGCACTATTGTCAATGTTGCCATAAGTTTGCCGTATTCGTTTCCAGAAATATAAGCATGTTATTATTTTGTTAGTAAATATTCGTTTATTCACATGCTTATGTAAATTAGAATTTGGTTGTTTATCCTAGTCAAGTAATTTACTTCAAACTGTATCCATATATTATTGACATACTAAAACTAATAAATAACTACAAATATAACTTTGTACAATAACGTTTCTTATGAAACGCTACTGTTAGATGTCGTGTTATGTTCAAAATGATTGCGGCATTACCATTTTCAATAGGAAAAGTAGGAGATTGTTTTTCACTGAAATCTCAGCGCGGGTGGCTCAACCAAACAAAGACACATACTGTTGGATTCCATTTTCAGGCTAGTAGGATTCCATTTTAGATTGCATTGTAATTTGACATCAAATAATAAAAATGTAATGTACCCTTAGTACGAATTTTCATACCAAACTCGATATCGTATTTATTAAACAAATGTTGTATGAAAAACAGTACAGCGCCTCTAGTAGTTTTCACACTTAACTAAATTTAGACCAATCAGGGAGCTAGAATAAGTCGAAAACAATGTGAGATCTGTCAAAAGCGTTTACGGTGAAAACTCGTACTAGTTTTTGGCGGGAACGTGGAAAAGTGTGTGTGATCTCATTGTATTTTTTCCTAAAACTTGTGTTCTTCCGCGAGTTAGTGGTTAATAATTTACCACTAAGTGACGGTGAATGAGTGCGAGTGTAGGGAAACAGCACGATGATGAAATACATGCTATTTGCGTTTTCACCAAAATTCCACTGAAAATCACCACATATTTAGTGAAGGTATGACTAAGACTAGACTTTTACTTAAAAACTGACCTGAAATGTGACCCATTTCTACGACTTAAATTCTTAAAAACTTGAAGAATTTCAATACTTGACACTGGCTAATCATGTGGAGCTATAATGAAAAAAAACTCTTACTAGGGGGTCTGATAAGTCCCATCATTGTCCATATTATTGAGCTCAGGCCTGCGACATTGCATACGTAATTGAATAACTTAGAATTATGAACGTACTTTGTACCAACCAACACTTCAAAATTATAAGCATAATACCGGAAATTATATAATAGTTACTGAGTAAATAATACTTTCCGTTGTTAGGTTGGCTACACAGTGCTTTCATAATTCGGGTATCAACAATGTAGGGGAGTGCCAACTTTTATAACGTAGTAGAGTGATTCAGTACTCTGTGATTGAGCTATTGAGTTGTCACTGTGTAAGATTATTACATAACTCGTTGCAATACAGAATGTTCCATGTTCTTGTTCCCCCTTGACACTCGCATATACAGAAACATTCAAAGTGCACAAATACTTAGAGAAATCAAAAATACAACACTATTATGCTAAGGGTACGAGAGACGCAGGAGAATAGTAAGGCGGGATTCAAAGCGACAGCCAGCCGTAGCACTCACGGGAAATGAATGCGTCACGTTACTACTGCAAATACAGTCCCTAGGAAATGTGACTTTTTAAGTCAGGCCTGGCCTGCTTAGATCGTACTTGAAAGGGAAGAACGGTAAATGTAGGGAAACAGGACAAAAACTTTAACAGGTTTTGGAAAATTGAAATTGTTCATTTAATATCTACCTACTGCAATTATTTAACACTTTTTTATGTTAGTTTAAAGATTTGGTTATGCAAAACAATGTAGATATTTATATGAAATATAATAGTTTAAAGCAATGTTATGTTTGTGGTTGCCGATTTGTACTGTTTAAATTGCTTACATTATTAACTGCTGAGTAGCATAATTAAGTTAAACTTTATATATCTCAAATAGGTACCTAATTAATATTGAACTAAGCAACTGTTATATTACCTGTACCTAAGCTTAATAGACTTATTTTTATTACTTAATTATATGCTAGCGTTTGACCACTATCTCCCCTGCCAGCTGGTAAGCGATGATGTGGTCGAAAATGGTGAACACGCTAGGCCTAAAATACTCTGACGCGCTGTTTGCAGTCTTGCTTAGGTCACACGTATCGTAATAATTATACTATTCTGAGCCCAAATAGCATATGCGGCAAATTAGGCCTTAATTTAATTTATTTAGGTATCAAGTTTACATGAACTAATCGTTCGATACCGGGCTTTTAACATCTCCAATATACCCATTACATGTTTTATTCTAAAGATACCACTTCAAATATCAGAGATCATATTGTATGCCTCGGGGACTTTCCCATCAAATTCCTGAAGTAATATGAACAGTAACCAAGAGAGCGGAACTTGTAGGGTAAGAACAAGACATGCCAATGTTAAAGCTTTACCTCCTGACCCTTGCTTAAAACTTATATTTAAACATGTTTGAGGAAGGAATAACTTATTACCTCAGGGATTATTTTCTGAAGCCGCTAGTAGCGTATTGCAGGTGACATAATTTGGAGATCATGGGACCAGTACGTGCTTTACAGCGGCACTCACACCACAAGCTTATAGGCAATATCTGTTTTTTAGGTAGTTATGAAACAAATAATGTTATTATAGTTTTAGGAGTAGTTTAATTGTAGTTATAGTTTTAAATTAGTTTTAATTATGTTGATATTTTTCATAGAAATAGGAATAATAAGTATTATTCCCATTTCTGTGATATTTTTTAATGTACATAATTAAAATAAAATAGTAAATTTTTATAATAATGTCCTGTATGCATATTGAAGACTTTCTGTTGGAATCGATTCACATTAATTGATTGTCAAACACCAAAAAAGCATTCATGTGACACTCTTACTGATAGTGAATTTACAGGTGGTCTTATGGTGATGGGAAAGCAAGCGCTTTACAGTGGGTAGCAATCAAAACAATTTTTTGCGCTTTGATAACAGTTGACAGGAAATTATGAATTCATTAATCAAACTTCTGTGTAAAAGATTTTAAAAGTTGACAACTTCACGAGCAAAAGTTTCAGTAGAAGTTACTTTTATTTAAAAATAAAGAAAGGTTAAATCAACACGTGTAAGTAAAAAAATACTGCGCAAAAACGTGGGAAAACAGGAAGTGACGAGATACAATACAAACAACATCATTCCTGTATCAGGGCACGGATGGCTGCGTTCGTTTTTCACTGAATAGAATCTCTGTCGTGGAAATAAGTCGATGTATGACCAACTTCTGAGCCAGACGTTATATCTACATGGTGCAGTGGAGATTTTTGAGTGATGCACTCACATACCTCGTTTCACGCTAGATGCACTTGTGGATTTTTGGTTTCATTTTCAGCCAGTGAGGGTTATCGTATTTTCACCGGACGGTGTACTAAGTAGGTACCATGGTAGGTACAATGGTCCTGATGACAGCTGTCAAACTACGCAACTACAACGTCAATTTACTACGTCAAATACAATTTAAACTTGTTTGTGACTTGTGTTCTTCCGCGAGTTAATGTGTTTAAAATGTAGATTTTTAACCATTAAGTGCCGGCGAATGTGTGCGAGTATATAGGAAATAACACAATGTTGAAACAGAAGCTATTTGCGTTCTCACCAAAATTCAATTGAAAATCTTTAGTAAAGTACACATCTTTACTGAGGGTATGACTCGGACTAAACTTGGACTTGAAACTTAACCTGAAATGTTACTTTGACCCGTCTTTACGAATGGAATTCACAAAAACTTAAAGAATTTTATACTTGACACTGGCTAAATACACCAATCGTGTGGAGCCATAATGAAACTAAAAAAAGCTAATACTGACATTGATATTTCGCGGATCTTGCAGCGCTGCAAGTGCTACTAGTGCCTCTAGCGGAAAAGTCACACGTGATATCCTCCTCCATGGCCATCTTTTAGGGATTCACTTTTATAATTTGAAGAGTAATTTACCTGTGTCTGTAGGTCTTGATCAAAATCCTACATGGGAGCCCTGAGTCAAGCTAAATCTGCATGATTTTGAATAACTCTTCAATAAAGTTCAAATAAATATAGCCTTTTAAGCTTTCTGTTCTAATGCAAAGACCTGCATTATTATTTATTTTTACGTATCATTAAGCTAGCTTATACGAGCGTTTGATCACTATCATGCCTGGTAATGTGGTTGAAGATGATGAACACGCTAGGCCTATAATACTCTGATCTTCAAGGGCTGTGTGCTGCCAGAACACCGTAAGGTTATATGGCGGCAGATTATGTCATTGATGGTGCTGACTCACTTTTTTTTACCAAATCAGGCGGAACATCGGTATAATATGCTCTTACCACCTCTCACCACCATGGACCAACACCTGTGCTAGAATATGAACCGGCGACCTCTCGCCGGTTTCTCTAAATATCAAGCCATGTTGCGGTTACGCCAACGGGGCTCTAAAAAGAGGTTGCGTAGAAAGAAAGTAACGCGTTGGAATTGAAACTTACATGTTCGTTCAATTTATTTCTCAACATCACTAATTCTATTAAAAAGTAGAATTAGTGATATATATAATAGTGAATAACATTTTGTGAAGTCGATTAAAAAACCGACTTTACAAAAGGGAGGAGGTTCTCAATATTACTGTTTTTTTTTTTTCATGTTTGTTACCTCAGAACTCCGTCAAATCTAAAACGATTTAAAAAAAAAATTTTTAGATTTTGCCTTCCGTTTGGTCCCATTTAAATGTTATCGAGCTATGACAATTATCTCCGAAGATATGGAGATAAACAATATAAGCGAATTGATATACTTAGATGACATGATTATAACTAGTCGGTACTTTGACAATTGCGGCATGTGAAGTCGGTCTTTTTCGTTTTGCAAGATCATAAATTATATACAACTCCATCTGTTGAACTTAGCGGGTCGAATGCCCGAATGATAGCGAATGCATCTTCGCAGTTTTGACAATTCTACAATAGAGGGCGTTTATATAAATATAAAATATAACATGACGCTTACGTCACTTCCGTTGATTCGGACCGTGACTCTGCGTCACTTTAGTCATATTTTACCCCAGTACGCCTATAGAAGTTTCACTACAAAAAGCTGGTGGGAGTTCAAAAAGTCATGGATTCAATTCAACAATTCATGACTTTACGTAACGTTTTAACAGGCCTTTATACGCAGAACTGTTTTAGTGAAATGTTACTTTACCTATCTACTGCACGTAACCATAGTTCCACTGTGTGTTTTGTATTTCATTCATTCGTATTCCGATATCGCGTGTATTCATATTTTTATTGTATGTTTTTATTATTTTTTTTATATTGTCGCATTGATTGAGTTTATGTTAAGCTGGCCACGTGTTCTGTGCTTGTTGCTTTGATAAACTACGATCTGTGTGATAGTTAAAATATTTTAACTGTGTTTCGCTTTAAATTTCAAGTTCCGACAGAGTATGACCTGTTTCTTTCTAGTTCTTCACGATGAAACTTTTTCTTCAATCTGAGGCAATAGGGTAAACAAGACGCGAATATTTGCACGTAAACCTCTGATTGACAGATTTATGCACGTCATTGTACTAAGCCCTTGAGACAATTCGGCCGTATATTATTCATCAAGATTTTGATGATACATAGCGTTGAATTTGATACAAGTTATGTCGAGCGAGCTCTGTGAGAACTCATAGGCTGAATCGCACATCTTACTATGACCGTAACTATTAACCGGTGATTTTTTATGGTGTTTGACAGATTTTTGACGTTTGTTATATTTAAAGTAAGATGGTGCCACTCAGCCACAGTGTTGTTTGTGAATACGAATTTTTTGTAAATATGTTGAGTCTTACATGCCCAGTAATTTTACATGACACGTTGCCCTTCAAATCTAATTATATCAATAATATAATATAAATAAATACATTTCTATTTCACAATTGATAAAGAACAATGAGACAAATACCACCCCAGGCGGTATGGAAAAAAGTCTTACTAAAGACGCAAATGAGCATTAAGATACGTAGGAATACACGTTGAGGTACATACACTTCGTTAGATTTATTTAGGCTTCTGAAACATATCCAAATAGCTTGACTTATAAAAACCTTGAAACAATATGACTTGATTGAAATAACAAAAAATAAAAATAATATTAACATTTTTTTTAACAGATAGGTTCTCTATATAGACACTTAAGGTTGATTTTAAGCGTTCTGAAGTACTTATCAAAGTTTGTTATTTACAAACAAGGGCTTAAATTTAATTACGAACTTTACGATATAAATGCCGTCTACTAAACACAATACCTCAATTATCGTTATTTCGCTAACTCGAAACAAATTGGACAAGTCCTCTGACTTGAAAGAAAACAAGACAAGTCTCTGTTTGAAACTTAAAATCTAGCACGTTTGAAATTTCGAAGAACCCGATAGAGTTAGAACATTCTCGAAGTTTGCGGGCAACAATCTGCGACTGACTCTGCAACTTCCAACTTCAGTAGCTTTGAACTTAGATTCTAGTATAGAATTTGAAAATATGGTATATTATTTTATTACATGTTCTTCGATGTCTCTAAAAGAATTTTTCTATGAACAAAAATTGTATCCTCATTCATTATCATAGATGCTGGAACGACGAAAGAAAATATAGGGGGATTTGTAAGACCGCACTGTGAGGACTTGTTGTAACGCTTTGTTTCACAATCGTATACTAATTAAGCACGAAATTGTCACTAACCATAAATTACGTAATATTAGTTATTACACTGTAATGGGGGTAAACATGCCTCTGCAATACAGGTTTTTAGTCTAGCGCAGACATATGTAGCTTTAGCAATAGTAATAAAGTCTCATAAATATAATGTATGTATATTGCATTGTCATTCACTATGTTTGAAATAAATAAATTGAAATTGAAATTGAACGCTGTAAATTTACTTTGACCATTGTAGGTTCAGTTATGGAATCTTAGAAGACTATCTGAAATTATACTTCAATGTTCCATCCTCGAGATTTAAATTACCATGTAGTCCGTCTTTCGTTGTATCGCATCGTCACACAATTCAAAGCATACAAAAAAAATATATATATACTTTGTTCATTCGTTCATGTTCACTCGCTGAACGATACTGCGTCTGTGTTCATTCCTTAACTTCATTCGTATTTTGTGTGTAGCATCGTCCAGATGTCACAATTTTAATTGTTACAATTTTAATGTTTTAAAAGTATTTGCTATAAGTTTTGTGAATTAGTGTTTGTTTCTCATACTTAAATATGGGTAAACGATTGGAAAGTTCTGATTGCGACGTTATCAGACGAAACTTTCGCTGGATTTTTGGGATGCGGAGGAAAATATACCGCTTCGAGCAAAATCTACCTACACCCACATTTTTAAAAAGAAAAAATGTGTTGAAGTAAATTACTTATTGTCTTAACGTGGTAATACGTGATATTATCCCGACAATAAACAAAAATAATTCCTTAAAGTGGTGCTACGAGATATCATCCCGGAATTTATTTAATACTTTCTTAATGTAGTAGTACGCGATGCTACTCAGAAAGTAAACTACCTCCTGTGTCGCATATATCTACATGGGACTTATTGGATTCTTGGATTCTACAGATCTTAACCAGAGATCAGAAACTTGCTCCACTACGGTGTCCGAGCATGAAGATAGGCAATAATAATTGCCGATAATGTTGCTACCATTATGTCATAGCGGAATTACAGGTAAGTAATTAATTTAATCTACTTTTAACACTGGCAGAAAAACGTCAAGCGTTTAAAAGCCATAAGAAGAAGAACAAGAACAAGAACCCGTATATGTCATTAAACCTCTTAGCGGATTATATGATATGCAACCAACCACATTATAATGAATCTAGTTCCTGTCTACCCAAAGATTGACTGCCAGATATTGCTCTAAGCGATAAGACATGCCCATTGTTAAATAAATCTTATTATATTTTTTCCTAGATAAAGGTTTTGTCTGGTATGCAATAAAGTGTTCATATGTTTTTATACTTTCTTAGTGTGGTAGTACGCGATGCTACCCTAGAAAGTACTTCGTACTGTGTCGTATAGTACATGGGAAAGCCATTATGCAACAGAAAGGCTACAACATAAGGTACAAAATAATTCAACCAGATATGTCTAGATACTGTTATAGTACCTATATTGCCTGTGTATGCGATACGATTTCGGTAAAGACCTTGACCATGGCTCTAACCCCGCTAAACTCTTGGTCGAAGATTCAACACTTGAGTCAACTAACCAACTTCTTCAGTCGTGCCAAATGAGATCTTGCAATGATTTAAAGCGGTCAAGAAATTTTCTCATTGATGAGGTTGAAAACACCTACAGTGATCTCTGAACGTTGGGGTAAGACTGTACTACATTGTATTACTAAATACACATAAACCGGTCAGAAACATAATCCTCCCTTTTGCTTCACCTTAGTCAGGTTAAAAAAGAATGAGTCATCTTGTGATTATTTTTCTTTTGCTATTGGCACAAAGAGCTAGAAAAACCACAAACAAAGGTATATCCTGGCTTCACTGACCTAGTTGACTTATGTCTTATGACTAAGTCTTGATACAGCCTACTGTTATCAAACTTAACATCTTCAAGAGGTTGTGCGTTTATATAATAATAAACCTACGACTGTGCGACCAACCTTTCATTTTTCGACCTCGATGTCAAACAAAATTAATCTGCAAATGCCGAATCGTCTAAAGTACCACGGAATATTGCTCCATTTAATCCACCTGTTCCTGAATGACCGTGGCTGAATGGCAGCGCGTTACCAAGCTGAGAAGGCCTAAAAGGCCAAAAAGGTCCTGGCATACAACGTCTTGTCCATACAAACGTAATACAAAAATAGTATAAAATTGAAGCATATTTATGGATTATTAAGCATATTGATATTATTCATCCTCATATTCAAATTGACAGAAATCGTTATAGTTTTCGCCCAAGGACACAGATTTAAGTGAGCAATAATAGACTAATAATCTTTGACTATGCATAATAATGCCTACCCTCATCAACAATACATTGCAAAATAATAATACATTTTGGTTGCAAATGTAGGCGAACGTGAATGGTTAAACGTTAACCTAAAAAGTCACCTTGTTCTGCGCAACACATTAGTTTGTGTTAAACGTTATAAATTATTTATCACACAAAAGCAATGGAGCGTATACAAGCTTATAGTTTAGTGTCGCTTCCTATCGTTAACATAAATTGTAAGATTTACTTACCGGTAATGTTGCAGTAATTTTACATAGCCATAATCGGCTTCAAGAAGGCCTATTTATGTTGCCTGATTTAACTAGACAACACACACTCATACATGAACATTGTAAAATAATGTGTACTAACTAATACGTCAGATATGGTTCCAATAAGGCTTTTGTTACAATGAAAATATCATAGTACAATATGAAACAATACATAATATTATGGTATGGTTAAATAGCTTAATTTACGGCCTCAAGCGCTCCAGTACAACCTTGATTTTGCTACGTTAATGAAGTCAGTAGTTATTCCGATTATGAAAAAAAAGGGACACACTATTGTTACCCCTTTTAATATTTTGTGCGTAGACTCAGAGTACAAAACTTGCAAAAAGCAGCAAGTAAGTAGTAAACACGTCTGTGTGATCAATGATTTGATAAGAAATAATTTGGAATGGAAAATGTAATATGCATTGCCTCCACAAATTTTAAAGTCTTGAGATGAATACACTCAATGTTTCATAATTAAATTAACACAAGCTCAACGTTAGTAACCGAGAATAAACTCATATACTTACGAATCCGTGAGTTTACTAAGTTACCAAATTAACTACTTCTTGTCTTGCCGCAGCAATATTAAATTATAGCCAACGGCCCATCGTTAATTCTGACGTGTGAATAGAGATAAATAATTATAATAATAACAACAACAATGTTCAAGTGTCTTCACAAATGTTAAGCTATATGTTGTAACAATACATATGATGTTTAAAGTTAAATGAAGTAATTAACTACGCGATAGTTGTAGAAATTTGATGCAATCAATTTTATGGAGAAGTTTTTACTGTATCACAACCTGTGATTCACAGATCACCAAAGGTCATCACAGGTCTAATTGGAATTCTCATGCATGTTGATTGATGATCGTGCTTCTTAATTTAGAAATATCGATTATCGAGCTCCGTAAAGTTTTTAAAATCATAATATGGCAAATTCTATATTCCATATTGTATCACAGGATAAGCCTGTGCCAGATACGTATTCACAACTATATTTTTTCTGAAATAATTTATAAAACCTCTTATATTATTTCACAAATCCACTGAGGCTCTACATTACCCTTGCTTGCATTTATAACCCGGTAGCTACAAATCGTTATAAACGTAGATATGTACGGTATTTACCAAGACATTAATGATGATATAATTAGTCTACTAGTAATAACATCGATAGTATTTTTTTGTCAGCTATATTAGATTATTATAATGCAGTACTAAAATTTTTAAAACTTATGAGATGAATCAGCGTCGAATAAAATTCGTAAAAATTGAATTTTTAAACGGAGTCTGTTATAAGTAAAAAGAAATTATAAGTTTATGATTTTATATTAATTATTAAACTGGCTGTGATAATCGATTGTAAGGGTGTATTTAAGTTTCTAAACATCAATCACTTTTGAATTAAATGATTATTCTTAGATCATTGTTTTATACTCAATGACAATGTTTTGCTTGATTTTTATAAAACTATTTACCTTGACAAAATAAATTGGATAATATGCTTGCCATGTCAATATATCAAGTCAAACATTTAATCATTTAATTGTCCAGAATACAATTTCACACTAAAAGATCTTCTGATAGATTGTAAGTTGAAGTACTCAGACTGCGTGCAAGTATGACAATATTGAATAATATTACATTTTATTTATTAATGCATTTCAAATTTATTGATGCTATAGAAAGTTTGAGTATGCAGACGTTGTCTGCGATATCCCTTATTTTGACTTAAATATCTTTAAATGTGTATGTAAACTTACTCTATGTTACAGCTTTGCAGCAGTATATGAACGTTTTTATCTACACCTTATATAGTACTATTATTTATCCTGTTATAGTACGCCTCGTGGTTCTACTTTGCTGCCAATTGATTGTCTCTATTGACGTCATCAAAAGAACAACTGTCATTATACTGTTCTAATCAAATTGTATGGGTAACGTATAACGACCAATTTTACATCCCGGAGGTCAGCCATTGTGCAATATTTTTTTATTTTCTTGTGTCTAATCCTAATGATTGATTTAATTCCTTACTAATAAAGGAAAATCTATTTATTTATGCATGCACACATGCATTAGGTTATCATCAAAATTTAATTTTGATCAATTACTGAGTAAATAAATAATATGAGGAGTGCTTTTATTCTGCAACAGGCGCTAAACATCTACATGGTAATTTAAATCTCGAGGATGGAACATTGGAGTATAATATATGGTTGAAAGAACTTACCTAAGTGAATTTCAACCGCTATTATACGAAATGTTCCATCCGAAGAGATTTAAACTCCCACCCAACCCGTTTATACAACTTTTAACCCAGATGTTGCAGAATGCAGACGCCGGTCAATCAGTTTCTACTACTCTAAAATGAATGAAGTTAAGGAATGAACACAGACGCAGTATCGTTCAGCGAGTGAACATGAACGAATGAACAAAGTATATATATTTTTTTTTTTTATGCTTTGAATTGTGTGACGATGCGATACAACGAAAGACGGACTACATGGTAATATAAATCTCTTCGGATGGAACATTTCGTATAATAGCGGTTGAAATTCACTTAGGTAAGTTCTTTCAACCATATATTATGGATCAGATTTTGACCTTTATTCATAGAATTTGGCTAGAATATAAACATACAGTATAAACAGGCAGCAAAAAATACCAAGATTCATAAGGTCACATCTCAAAAATCAACCATTTATAGCAAGAAACTTACTAACCGGCTACATACTTAAATAGTATCTATAGTAATTATCCATTAAATTAAAATTCTAGCTATAGGAAATACGAACAAATCCTCGACATGTTTTCGGTTTTCTACTATTGCAGTCCCGTCAAGCAATACAAACCTATCTCAAATTCCAACTCTCATAAAAGTCAATCCAATCGTGTTTCAAATTAGAATGCGATTCGATTGAAGCGAAGAACCACTCGGGAAAGTCGGGAACAATGCAATAGCTCTATCAATCAAACTAATTGATAGCAATAGACGTCTGCGACTGGAAACCAAACCCGATGCAAAAAGAGCCCTAGGGGTTGGCACAGTAAAGTTGAACGGATTTAGGATGGCATAGATGGGGCAAATTTTGTAAGATGAAATCAAACATTGATTACAGAGATTTGTGTGTACAAATCCCTGTAATTAATATTTGATTTCATCGTACATTGATGTACTTATGAAGATACATCTATGTACGATGTGTTTGTTGACTACTTGATACATACATACGTTTATAAAAAATGACGATCCATTACTTCCATTTCCTGAAAAATAAATTAATATAATTATCATTCCGTAGTTTTTAATATTAGAACTTAATTGACAATGTTATCAATGTAAGGCTATAAGATGTAGTCAATGTAGGGGTATATGTGGCACGTTTTTATAACGTGGAATCTTTTAAATCTGAGATGACTGCGGTAACGCATGAGTGTTGCAAATTATCAAAGGCGACGGTAACCACTTCCCATTAAGATAGGTCATGTACTTGTTTACATTATAGCAATATTATACATTTGCTTTCTTAATTCGTCCCTACGGGAATGTTTATTTCTATTTATCTCTCAGTGCTCACTCAAATAAAATTTCAAAAACAGTGATCGATTTTTCGATTTCTTCATTTTCTTATTTGTTTATTAAAACGGGAAATTCGTATGCATTGGATTCAAAACAAGATTGTGCTGTTTCCGTTTCGTAGGAAATTAAAAATGGGGGTCTGGAGACGAAATGAATGTACGATTTCATTTGTAATATGTTTTAGGATGGGAAATAAAATACTGAATGTCTCATTTGGCGGTGACATCATTGTTATTATATTATGTGGGCATAAACATAGCTATTCTCATCCTAAAAATCATTCATCACCATGTTTAATCTGCTTTTCCTCTGAATTGTAACTTTTAAAAGGGACATAAGGGGTAAGGGTTAAGACAATAAGTTAAAACTATAACATATAAGTTTCTCTACTTGTCTCTAACCTGCAAAACACTGTTTTGTCTTTTACTATTTGACTTATGTGTACTGTATGTGTATATATGTTTATATATATATTTTAATGTAGGTATGGTAATTTATAGTACCTATTTATTTATGATGTTGTTTTGTATTGTGAGATATACTCGTATAGAATATAACTGTTTTTATTATTTTTTTATAGCTATGTTGAAATTAATTAGTTTCAGTTTCTTGATAAAACAAATTATATGCCATCGCCAAACACCCTGTGTATTTTAACCAGTCCACAAATAGGTTGTCTGGAAGAGATTGCTTTATGCGATAAGACCGCCGATTGTATTACCTAATTATGTGATTGTTAATTTAGATAATAAGTTCTTTATGGTGTTCAATAAAGAGTCATTATATTTTATTCTATTCTTTGACACACTCACATGTTTTAACGATTACTTACGAAATTTCTTGGATTCTTAAAATAGAATTAGACCTAAACTACGCTGCATGTGTCTTTGTCTTTTTTATATTTAATAAAAATATGACTGAATAAAACAACAACGTTCTTAATAATAACAACAATTTATTAAATAGCTACCAAAAAAGGCTTAATTAATTTTTCTCTATAGAAACAAAAATTAATTCGGCCTTTTTTGGTAGAATATAGATTCTAGCATAGTAACCATATATATACAATTGATTTTTGAATTGAATTGAATTGAATTTGTTTTTTTAACCGATTTCTCAAAAAAGGAGGAGGTTCTCAATTCGTCTGTATGTTTTTTTTGTGCGTTATTGTATGTTACGCGATTACTCCGTCAATTGTGAACGGATTGAAATGATTCTTTTTATTAATAGGTAGGGTACGTTTTTGAGGTGGTCCCATTTTAATTTTATCGAGATCTGATTAGTATCTTCAGAGATATGGAGATAAATATCTCAAACATAGGAGAATGTACTGGTTTTAGAAGAAGAGTCCCAAGAAGATTATACACAATGGAGGTTGCTATTGCATATACTTTTGAAGACTAAAAAATATGATATACATCTTTCTTCACGTCTATTTTGGTTATTAACCCTCGACGCAACACGAAGGAGTGTTATAAGTTTGACGTGTGTATCTGTGTGTCTGTAATCGTGGCATCATAGCGCCCAAATGGATGAACCGATTTTGATTTAGTTTGTTTTGTTTGATAGATGTCTTCATCGAGAGTGTTCTTAGCTTTATTTCATGAAATACTATTCAGCCGTTTAAATATTATCAGCTTTTTTTTGGTTAAAAATACTACGATAGCAACTTTCGTAAGCTCGTAGTTCTTTGACCGCGGATGTCAAAAAATCAAAATGGCGCTGTCGCAGTATATTGTTACTTCAATGATATTGCAAATAAATTATAAGAAAAAAATATTTTAAAAACAAGCTTTTATCTGGGACAATGAACTAAAATGTTAAAAATAAATTCTAGTAAGTATTTGGCGTGTAGGTACTTACCTATATTCTTAAAAGCTTGAAGCGCTTATAATAATTATATTAAGTAATATATTTTTCGCTTTGAGTGCCTGTTTGTGGTAATGAAGTCGGTTTTTTTTTAAAAGATTTTATCCTTAAAGAATTTCAGTCAACCTCCCCAAAAAACCTCCTAAAAATAATTTATTAACAATGCCATCTCAGCTCAATTTCACGTTGCAACATATTTTATTACACACACGGTACAGTCATTATCGTTCAAAAGAATTACCCATGCAAAGAATAAAGCTTACTTTGTGTCTTATAACATTAGCTGTCCTTTGAGGCCTCTTCAAAATTTCATCCAGTTACCTTTTACCTTCTTTTCCCCTCGGTTGAATAAGCAACCTTTCAATTATGAAGTTGAAAGTTTCTCAAACAAGTTCATACTTTTTAAGGTATAAACGTTTACATAATATTATATAGAGGAGAGTCTGCTACACTTTTTAGGCCTAGGCCTAAAATACTCTGAAACATGATCACGCTAGCGTGATCATTTTTCTTAGACTACATCGGTGGTGTAGTGGTAGAATGGTCGGCTTTGACGCCAAAGCTACCGTGTTCAATCCCAGCCGTGCACCAATGGATATTTCTATTGAAAAATGTATGCGCGCTTTTCACAGTGGCCCGCCGGTCTAATCTAATGTGCTCCGGCAGCTATCCTTGAGAGCCAGTTTAGGCCTAACGTGCTACTATCCTCGACTGCATCATCACTTACCAACCAGGTGAGATAGTGGTCAAACGCTAGCCTTTATTATATATTATACGATACTATACTACTATATATTATATATATATATATACTATATACTATACTACACTATACTTTATTATATATATATATTTTTTAAAAAACTGGCCAAGTGCGAGTCTGACTTTTGTCCCGCACACGGAGGGTTCCGAACGCCATCTATCGAATTTCTAACGAACTTCTAACACCAACTAAGTAAACGTTAACACAAAGGTAGAATAGTATTATATAGTAGTAATAGTAATAGTAATTGTAGTAATTAATATTATTAAATATCTGGTTCACCGAGCTTTGCTCGGTATTTTTTGCCACTTAAACAGACAAATATGACTCTTCCCGACATCTATTGACGAATAATAATACTATTTTTTTAATTGAGAGCAACTAACTGCTTTTCCGACACAGTACTTCTACTCGCCAATAGATGTCGAGAAGAGTCATATTTTAAGTTGATTATCAATAAAATTGATTATTGAAAACACGAATAAAACAACATTTTCTGAAAATAACTCCTAGCTAGATCGATTTATCGCCCCCGAAATCCCCTGTAGGTATACTAAATTTTATTTAATTGTTGGAGCCGCTTCCGAGATTCAGATTAAGGTAAAAACGATAGCGCCATCATTGATGCTAGCTAGATGGCCCTGCGCTATCGTAAAAAACTTTTTTTAAACTTTTCTTAAATTTTTATCTTTGTTCTGTTCTTAGTATTTGTTGTTATAGCGGCAACAGAAATACATCATCTGTGAAAATTTCAACCGTCTAACTATCACGGTGCATGAGATACAGCCTGGTGACAGACAGACAGACAGACAGACAGACAGACAGACAGACAGACAGATAGACAGACGGACAGCGGAGTCTCAGTAATAGGGTTCCGTTGGTACCCTTTAGGTTCGGAACCCTAAATACATTGTCGCTTACCACCATATGCTTTTACTTTGACTTATAAGCGTGTCTTCTCGCGTATTAGTCAAGCTACCTATCTATTATGCCAAAGTCAATTCAAATAGTCAACGGTATAGCATTTTTTAGAGTTCTCGCATTAGAGTTATATATATATATATATATGTATATACATATATATATAATAATAATAAATAATAATAATAAATCTTTATTTCAGGTAACTTATGTAAACATGAAATGTTATACTAAGACCCATATTATTCATAAATACCTTACAGACTAGCATATATATAATATAACTATTTACTAAACTTAAGAAACACAAGACACGTTAATTTTACGACGACGTGCGACGTTCATTCATGGTGTCCGGTATCCGACCTCGAAGGCGTCGAAACTTGACACCCCTCGGCCAGAATTCCTCCACCATATATGATCCAAGAGACTTAGACGGAACCCGCACCACAAATGAATTGAAGTTTACATTGTGATGCGACTCCAACTTCACCACCCTCAGGGACATATTCGTCTTCAGCTTGATATATTCCGCCACGTCCTCCGCCGTGATGGTATAATGTACACGGGATATGTACAGCTGCGTCGTAGGTATCTCCGGTCGCAGTAAATGGGACGTACCTGTCGGTGCGGTACCGCACTTGTTTCGGTTTGACGGCTTCCTTTTCTTCTTCTCCACCTTTTTGAAACCGCCATCTTCTCGATCTGCCTCCTTCCTTGCAGAGGGAACGGAAGAGGCAGCATTCGGTTTCCCTCCATGAGATGCAGCGACAGCGTAGGAACATTGAGGGGTAGATGTACCTACGGCGGACGGTCTCCTCGCTGGAGCGGGGGTGCAGGCGGCGGGACGCGGGGCATCGGACGGCACGGCAGCACATACACGCGGTGATACATTAAATGAGGTCGACTCTAAACTGCCGATGGATGCATTTTGTGCACCGCGACGTGTGTTCACAGTATCAGTCGGCGGTGACCTACTTACTGACATAGCGTTGCGTAACGACACTACCTCAGCACGTAGTTCACTAATGGTGGTTTCCGATGTTGATAACTTGGCCACCACTTCGGCCAGACTCGTTTTCAGGAATGTTATATCCTTCAGGAGCCTGGTGCAGTCGATGTGCTCGTACGAGACAGGAGGAATGCGGTCCAGCTGCTTCGCCACAAACGTGGGCACGTCGTCCGGGTCAGTCTCCTTCAGCAGGATGATGATGTCCTGCACGCTCTTCTCGCCTCCGTCTCTCCGGCGGGATGGCATCGCGTCCAGCTTGCCGACACTCTGGAAGAGTAGGGTCTTGCTCTTGCAGACTTCCTCCTCCTTGAAGCTCGACTTGCAGATGTGAATGATGGTAGGTTCATCAAACGAGTCAATGGCGTATTGTATGAACGCCAAAAGCTCATTCGCTACAAGTTGCGGAGAACCCATAGCGCTACGCGGGCAGCGGCTATCGCCGTGCGACTCGCGAATAATAAATTCTCAAACTGTGTTTAGTTTTATATATAGTTATATATATATATATATTTTCGTTATATATATATATATATATATATATATATATATATATATATATATATATATATATATATATAACTAAAAATACCTATATCACGTTTCTATTCACATACTCTTCAAATCCTTTAAAATGTGCAATCTGACTCTCCCGAAACGTTAGTTCCATTGCATGCCCCATTTGCTCAAAAGTGCTCAAAAGTAGCGCGCTGTTCTTAAATGCTAAAGTACAATGGCAAACGTTGAAACAATAACGAGTACGACTGCGGTGCACTATGGTTTGGATTTAGATGTGACGATACGATTCTAGAGATAGGAAATAGCAGAACGAATATTATTTTAGAGGTTTGCTGAGAGTAGGTATTGGAATGGCACAAAAGTTTGTAAGTATATTTCTTATATTTTATAACTTTTAAGCTAGTGTTTGACCACTATCTCGCCTGATGGTAAGTGGTGATGTGGTCGAAGATGATGACCACGCTTAGTCTATATTCTAGACTCTAGAATACTTTGACTCTTGAGGGCTGTGTGTTGTCGAAACACCGTAAGGTTATGACGGTTGATTTTTTGTGCAGTGGGCAGTGACTGGAAACAAAGAGCCAAAGATCGGGCTCAGTCGCGTATTTTGGGGGAGGCATACGTCCAGCAGTGGACTGATACCGGCTGATAATGATGATGATGATGATAAGGCAGTTCCCATTCTAGGCCTATCGTACTACCAACCTCTACCATTTTGTAATTTACTAACAGGTGAGATAGTTCACACACGGTATACGGTCTATACGGTAGCGCCTAAACGGTTAAACCGATTTTGATTTAGTTTGTTTTTGTTTAAAAGGAATTTTGAATGAGTGTTCTTAGCTTTCTCATGAAAATCCGTTCAGCCGTCTTAAGTCTTTTCTAGATTATGATGCTATGAGATCAATTTTTATAGGTCTGATCAATTCGAAGTTCAGAAACCCACTACTTTAATTATATTGTGAGAACATGGTAGCATTGACCTAATGCTCGAGCACCTCCTGGAATCTGCAAAATATTCTACTCCTCATTGACTCCCTTGCTCTTGGACTCATTGAGATGGTCTCAATGAACAAAATATAAATAGAATAGATGGTTTTACATTTGGAATTTAAATATGATATACTAGCAGCCCGCCCCGGCTTTGCAAGGGTAGAACATATATGCCTACAAAATTTGTATCAGTTTGTTGCATCGAATATAAAATATTAACATATTTAACAATCATCGTCATATTTCAACCAATTTACACAAAACCTTAACGAATTATGCACCTAAACCTTCCTCATAAACACTCCGGCTATTGGTGAAAACCGCATGATTTATTTATTTATTGGCACACAAAACAGAATTCCCTTAAAACTAAACAAATATAAACATTGTAACAATTTATGAGCTGAAAAGAATTCCTAGACTATGTGTACACAGCATGATAAAATTAACAAGCAGTTACATTACCTAGATATAATACATTGATGAAATTAGGATTCACCAGAGAGGATACCAAATCAGATTGGTTGATTTGGCATCCCCTCTGACGAGAGGATGTATAATATATCTTTCTTGAATTTATAAAAGTTTAGGTCAAAAATATCAATTTGATTATTATGTGTTCTTAGAAGATCATTATATTGGCGACACATCCGAACGATTGGGTTGTAGAATGATGTGTTATTCGTACAAGTTTCTAATATAAATATTTTCAAATGAGGATGACGTAATCTAGGTTTGATATTAAAGTTTAAAAGAGAAAGAAGAGCTGGTGAATCTATGTATGCATGTAAAATTTTAAAGATATTTGTAAAGTCAAAATATGTTCTTCTAGTAGAAAGGGGTAGTAAATTAAATTTGATAACTCTGTCAGCATACGATGGTAACTTGCGTTTTAAGCCATACTTGTAGCATATAATATAGAGACACTTTTTTGTATCCTCTCTATGCGGTCAGAGTGAACAGCATAAAAAGGAGACCATATGGGTGAGTTATATTCTAAAATGGTACGAATCAATTTGAAATAAAGATACAAGAAGCTATTTGGATTCTTAAATTTTTTTGTGGTTCTCGTCACAAAGCCCAAAAGTTGATTACCCCGGTTAATTATGCTTTCGTAGTGATCTCTGAATGTCAGTTTCTCATCAAATAAAACTCCTAGATCTCTGGCGGTTGCTTTCCGTTCTAAATTATGTTCTCCTAATTTATAGTCGTACAATACTTTGTACGTTTTGTTTGTGAAGGAGATGACAAAGCATTTCTTTACGTTTAGGTACATTTCATTTTCGGAGCACCATGTTTCTACAGTATTAAGGTCTGACTGAAGGGACTGGGTATCAGATAAGTTGTTTATAGCTGTATAAATTTTCAAATCATCTGCATAAAGTAGACAAGGGCATTTTAGTAATTCGATCAGGTCGTTTATAAATGCGACAAAAAATAAAGGTCCCAAATGCGATCCTTGAGGGACGCCTGAGGAAACTACCATTGGCTTAGAAACATAACCCTTGAGCGCTACTAACTGGCTCCTTTTATCAAGGTAAGACCGTACCCAACGCAAAAGATTTCCGTGAATGCCATACGACGCTAATTTTGCACACAACTTAAAATGGTTCACTTTGTCAAAGGCCTTTGAAAAGTCAGTATACACGCTATCAACTTGAGATCTTTTTGCAAAGGCACAACAAATATAGTGTTTGTACTCCAACAAATTTGACAATGTTGATCTATTTTTGACAAAACCGTGTTGTTTAGGTGATAAAAAAATTTTGATGTGATGGTAAAGAGAGTCATAAACTAAGGATTCGAATAGTTTAGCAAGACAAGACAGTATGCTAACTGGTCTGTAATTTTCGCAACGTGATCTATCCCCGGACTTAAATATTGGAACTATGTGAGCAGTTTTCCACACCGTAGGAAAAACACCGACTTGCAAAGAAATATTGAACAAGATCTGCAATGGAATACTAAGCGCTATTGCACAATGTTTGATTAAAATGGGCGGGATACCGTCGGGTCCAGCACCCTTATTGGCGTCGAGACACATGATTTTCTTAATAATATCATTTTGCGTGATTTTGACATTGCATAGTATGAGGTTAGTATTATTGGGCACTGCGTTAGTTTCTTCATAAGTCGAGTTGGTATCCTTCTCAAAGACTGAACTAAAATAATTGGAGAAAAGCTCGCAAATCTCTTTTTGATTAGATGAAACTAAGTTTCCATACTTCATTGTCTGGGGGACCGAGCTAGAAGATTTCCGGCTGTTAACGTATCTCCAAAAGTGCCTAATATTATTATCAAGAGAGGACTCAACTGAGGATATAAAATTTGCGTAATCGGATTCTATTAGTCTCTTACATCTTCGCCTTAAAAGAGAAAATGTATCATAATCTCGAGGATTTTTAAATTGCCGATAGCGACAATGGTATTTTAATTTTTCGCCGAGACTGCGTATCAAAGACGGTGTAAACCAGCACGGATAGTCCTGATCATTGTATTTGGTGAAAGGGGTATGTTTCGAGATTATCTGACTTAATTTAGAATAGAATATATTAGTAATAACGTTAACATCGTTGCCTTTCATAATATCGGGCCAATCTATAACTGAAATATCGTTACTTATTAACTCAAAATTGCTTCTATTATAATTAAGACGACGTTGTTTTTTACTTTTAAAACACTTTTCTGTGATGTATAACTGATCGTTTATATCAGCGACCAAGGCCGGGTGATGTTCGTCTAAACGACTAATTGGGTCAGCGCCATAAACTCGTATAGATGTTGAGGTAAATAGTATCAAGTCTAAAAACCTATTGTTTTTATTTGGGATGTTGTTGAACTGAGAGAAATTACATACATTCATAGTTTCTAATAATAAATGAGCGTGATGACTAGTCGGTTGGTACGGGAGCATGGCGTGCGAAGTATCACACTTAGACCACAGGATGTTCGGTATGTTAAAATCACCAATACAAAGAAATTCACTGAACTCAACAGATTGTGATATTATATCTTGACAATTATTGTGAAATTTATGAAGACATTCGATCGGCAAGTCCGGCGGCAGGTAGCAACAGCAAATATTTATAGTCCTATTATTCTTGTTCTGAGGAATTATAGATATCCACAAGTCTTCTACCTCACTATCCCACGATGTCTGTCGTATGAACGGGATGTTTTTTTTAAAGCTATGAGTACGCCTCCGCCTTCGGATTTCCGAACGCATGATTCATACCTGTCGCGCCTGACCACATTGTAACGTGCGTCGAACAATTCAGAATCATGCACACTACTATTGAAGTTTGTCTCCGTCAGACATATTACATCGTACTCACAATTAAGCAAATTTAACAAAAATTCATGAGTTTTTGTTCTGATACGATTTACATTTTGATAATATACTAACATCATGAAATAATTATACAGAAGCCAAGTATAAATACTACCGTGAATATTAACGGTTATCTAATTAAACTAAAATTACACTAATTTATTGACGCAGTCCAAGTTTTTAAGTAAAATACAGCTCGAGTTATCGTCCTTGCGTACATACACGCGTCCATACTTCACCCAGACGTATTTGTAAGCTTTCTCCCGGGCCGGCCGCCTTCCTGGCCGCGGCGTGAAGGGCCTTGCACTCGGGAGAGAGATGCTCCGTCACGTAGATTTTTTGTTTGGTAGTAGTCAGTCCGAGGTGGGTCGTGTTCAGGGTATCGTTCTTGTTAGCCCTGTTGTAACGATAACAGGCCGAGAGAACATTGTCTCTCAGGCGAGGGTTGGTGAGAGTTACCAGAATATTGCGCGGCCTGTCTGAGGAGGCGTTCAACTTGGCGACGCGTCGGCACGAGTGTATATTATCCTGGTCAAGCTGTATATTCAGGGTTCGGCACAGATTATTGAGTATGGCTAGAAGGTTTTCGTTGCGACTCTCGGGTACCGCCTGGATCTCCAGATTCTGGCTACACGTCATCCTTTCCATAGAAGATAAGCGAGTAGTGAGAACACCCATCTCCATCTGTAACTTCTGCTTTTCAGTCTCTAGAGTTTTGATGTTTCGCGCCTGTTCGTCAATCTCATGTTTCATGGAGCTCTGCTCTTCACAAATAAAGTTGGTTGTGGCTGTAAAATCATCCTTGAGATGCTGGACTGTGGAGCCGATTTCAGCACGAACAAGTTTCTTCACGTCCGATTTCAGAGCTTCTCTGAAGTTTTCCATAAAAGCATTTAAAGTACTGTTGAGTTTCTGGTCCAATAAAGAACTAATCTTGTCCATTGTGACTATGTTGCTGTCCGGAGTAATATTCTCGTTATGAATCTTCGACTTAAATGTGGGCGAAGGCACTGACCCCGCGGTGAAGTCAAAATTATCGTAAGACATGTTTATGAATTCATCAATCATAGGCAGTTGGTTTTGCCTTACTGGAGTATTGACATTAGATTTGACACGCTTAGTAACATTGCTGCAGGAAGGACAGAGCCACTTCGCTCGGTAATCTATTGTGAATGCAAAGAATTGTTCGCTTCGTAGGTTTAAACAGTCTATGTGATATTTAGAACAGCATTGATTACATTTCATGTATCGCTCGGAAGCCAACTCGATTTTACACGCAGAACAACTCATCGTTATTTTTTACTAACAAATTTCTCCACGCAAAAAGACACCTGTCGACGAGGATCGAACTTTGCACTCAGCGTACTGAAGTGATTCAGTCGGTGACTATAACCGATGCGCCGAACGTCGTTACGGACATCAGTCAAAATTACTCTTCAGTAGATATGCCACAGTTACTTTTACTAACTGGGAGGGTATTGTCATTTATTTCACTTGAATACCCACTTCACTTTTTATTTACAGTCACTTTTCTAACAGATATTTGCATTTTAATGTCCTTTAGTAACAAAATTCACACAAAATTTATATTGTTTTTAGTCATTTACAACATAACGCACATTTGAGAGATTTTTCACACTGTTCTAGTCACTATTGTAGCTGTAATTGAATTAAAATCAGAGGAACGTTTGACAAGGTAACTGCTTATTCAAGGCCGGTGTGTATCTGCATGCATGCATCATGATAATCCGTTCAGTAGCTATTGAGATTATTGCGAACAGACAGACAGATGCAGTGATGGAAACTGTTTTATAATACTTACGTAGTGATATTGGACGGCCCTTTGGCGTAAAGGATAGTTACCCTGATTCTGACCCGACGGTCATTGGTTCTAATCCTAGCTATATACCTACCAATGAAAGTTTTATGTGCATTCATGAATCATGGGTTTTCGTAGAGAGGTAGTGGGATCATTAAATCTACCAAAAAGTAGCTTACCACCATGGAGAACATCTGCCGCCGTGAACCTTACGGCGTTCCCCGACGCAAAAAGTAGGGGTATTATACGTTTAATGTGTGTATCTGTGTGTCTGTCTGTAGAATCTTAGCACCCAATCTGATGAACCGATTTTGATTATATTATTGATAGTTTTTTTTTGTTTGATAGATGTCTTCATCGAGAGTGTTCTTAGATTTGATTCATGAAAATTCGTTCAATCGTTATACAACTATGAGCTTTTTTCTAGTTAATTGCGCTACGAAATCAACTCTCATGGGTATGATCAATTCAAAAATCCTCTTCAACGATATTGTAAGAACATCTCCTGGACTGTACAGAATACTCAAATCCTCACCAACTTACAGCTCAGATTTTAAACGTCATGATTAGAGTCATTGGAATGCTTTTAGGTAATGAACACATACATAGATCAGTCGGGGTGGTTTAAAATATTATATTATTAAAATATTATATTATTATATATATAGATCATTATTATTTTATACAATAGATCAGATTATTATACTATATTGAATTCAAACTGATTGTGATCGGTGGAGATCTACAGAATAGCTAAGCTTATAATAATATTTTTAAAGTAACTATGGCCTAATCTGTGGTTTCACTGCAAATACTATATTTATTTTGCGATGCATGTATGTAAAATCTGTGATATCTTCTTAAGTTTTCATTTGATTTATATACTGTATTTGTTAACAAAAAAATAAAGATTAAAATGGTTACTGTGAGTCAACCTTAAGAGATAGACATATGCTGTCGCGGACTTTTTTGTAGGTCTTATTAAGTTGTACAACTCTTATATAGAAAATATTGTTCCATCTTTTTTCAATTGAGCAGCGTTCGTAAGAAACGTGTTTTTTCGACCGTTTTTTTTGTCGACTTAGGTTGCAAATTAGGTCTCCTCGAATGTACCTTTGATTTAAACGGGTTCTAAACTATATATAGCCTATTTTCATTCCAAAAGTCCATTCTATATATTAGTGAAATAATGTTTTAAATCGGCCCAGTAGTTTTTGAGGCAAATCATTACACACATACAAAAATACAAAAAGACAAATGTTCTCTCTTTATAGTATAGATAACGAGGTGGTATAATGGAAAACTTTTTGTACTATTTTATTCGCTATTCCCTAATTTGAGAAAGATTAGACGTAGACGTTATAGTACTTAAAGTTTTACTTCGACCGATCCGATCGATGGTCGTGTGTAAACAATACTAAGCCGATGAAATGTTCAGCAGCACTCCACCCTCTGTGGCATATGCGAGTGCCTAAGAACACAATCTATGTACAGGTCGTTTCAAAAGTCAGTAAAATTATTTACTGTTTAGTGAGGCTTTCGGCTTATTATTACCAAAGGGAATATTGCAGAATGTTGTAGGATGCTTTGTCCTACTGCAGGGCTTGCTTTTTATTTATTGTATAGGCTAGCTTTTGACCACTATGTCACCTGTTAGTAAGTGATGATGCGGTCTAGGATAGTAGCATGCTAGGCGTAGAATGTTAACTGGCTCTCAAGGACAGCTGCTGGAACACATTAGATGTTTTTGCGACAGATTTTTCAACTAGAGGGCGGTAAATTGTTAAACACAATCCAAAATTTCATTGTGCCGACGGGACTTGAACCCGCAACCCCCTGGATAACATGTCCAGGTGCTCTGCCAATTAAGCCACGGTTTGATCTATCGATACGACAAAATTAGAGGGTGGTAGCTATCCAGACGGACAAAAGCTACTTGTAACGTCGTTGTCTAAATAAACAAATTAATAATTAATACACAAAAAACGTTCGATTGTCTGTCCAAGACCAAGTTTTTTGTAGGTTAAAATGGGAGAATAACAACGCTTTTATGTGTAAGCTATTATTCATGAAGATGTTCCATGATGATTTTACTTCATTATAATTTTTGTCGCCACACCAGTTTGTCGATTGTCTTGCTTTTCATCCGCATCATTTTTTCATTAGCCGTATAGCCTAATTATATTTGTTGCTACAAACTTCTACATGTAATCTTCCTATTTACAAAGCAGTCTACCCTTTCTTCTCGTTTTGTATTTGGGACACTACTCTTTCACACATCTGACCTATTTCTCTTTTTTTTTAAATTAAATAACTATTCCATATCCCTACATAAACATACAATCTTACTAGTAAACAAAGTTATCGTATAGAAATGTCACCAACTGACCCATTTATCATTTATTTTGGCCAGCATAAATACATTTTGCTCATATCTGTACCCAACTATACACATCTCATGTTCGTATGTGACCGAAGGCACTTTGGGCACGCTTTCATGGCTGCCATCGATAAGTAGTGGCTTTAGTATGATGGTGTGTTGAACACAAAGATCTACATAGGTAGGCTATGCAGCCTACCTATGAAGGCCGATATTGGAGATGTTTTGTGATATGACCCGTGTGATGTTGCTCTACTTGGTGAGTTCTACTCGTTTTGGTATATGCTTGTACTGAATTAAGTATGTCTGTGTTTGTGTACCTTTAACTGTGATATGTTTGCGTGGACGTTTGAAAGAAGGTTTTCATTATGGTTGTACGTTAGATTTGCACGACAACATGTTAAGTAAAAATCTAGGTAAAAATACATGTAATATTTTTATCCGAAATGTGTCGTAGTAATTCGATAAACGAGAGTGTATAGCCGTTTTCCTTCATAATAATTATTTTTATTCATTATAATCAAGCTTTTGACCACTATCACACCTGATGTTAATGTCATTATATGTATTATTCTCAGGATAATTTCCATTATCATAAAATAAAAAAATGCACTAATTCAATATTAAGACATAAGGGTGCCTTTTATTATAAGCGATTTTTTCGAATAATCTCGAAAATTATCGCTTTTATCTACAGTAAATAGGAACATCATGAATCAAACAGATGTTTCATCTCCAAAAGACAATCCTGAAAAAGTAACTACGAATGAAACAAACGTATGACGAAAAGCACTTTGGATAATGTGTCTATTACCTTCACCAAACAATGTATAATCACAGCTTAGTAGCGAGCGAATCAGCTTAACACCGGATGCACGTCACCGCCATTGTTGATAGACCTCCGAAGCGATGTATCTTTCGCAGGATTTCCGGCTATTAAAGAAAAGTGCACGGGTCAGGTTTCATTGGCGTTTCCGTGGTATTAAGGCCCATTTGCATGAGAAAGAGTAGCTACAGCCTGTTTCAACAAGTATCGGCTGTGCAAACGTTTGCTTTCGGTGGCCGCTCAAAATGTTTGAACTGTGGACGATCTCGCCGATTACTCGGGATAGACCCGCAAATAACGGTCCGATGTTCTTTTGACTACGAATACATCGAAATAAACTCATTTTTAGGGTTCCGTACCACAAAAAAGAAAAAAAGGAACCCTTATAACATCACGTTCTTGTCCGTCTGTCCGTCCGTACGTCACAATCGATTTTCTCAGAAATGGGTGAACCTAGTTGTAATTTATACCAGTCTAAAGTCCCTATTAGGAGCATAAAAATCAAACTCCTGAGTCAACTCGATAAAAAGATAATATGGGCAAAATTTATTTATTTCTCGGAATTTTTCCTTTACTTGTGCTGTTCTAAGACCTTGCTTTTGATCAAAATTGACAATTCTAAGTCAACCGGATGTACCTTATAGGGTTTGGGTCGAAAACCTATAGGGTACTTCCCGTTGACCTAGAATCATGAAATTTGGCCAGAAGCAAATTCTTGAAGCACTTATAAAGGAATAAATCTAAAGACCGTAAATATGTAGTTTAATAACAAAAAACGTAAATTTACTATTACAAACTTATTATTTGTAGTTGGTGCAATACATTTTCTATAGATCGAACTAGAAAGTTAAGTTTGTCATTTAACCTAGTCAGATAAATTGGTACGGACGCCTCGGTGGGCGAGTCCAACTCGACTTGGCCGGTTTTATTAACAATCGTGGGTTGAACAAAAACATTTTAAATAATAAATTTTGTTTCAGCTTTCGGTAAATACGGCTTGAAAAAGTTAAAGCGGATTTACAAAGAAATAATGACTTCTTTTTATTACAATGAAATTCAACATAATAAAAGGATTTTCAATTCACAAAGTAGAGAGTAATAAAAAATGTAAGCTTTTTCAGTTTTTACTTAATTTTGAAACATAAAAGGAAAGTCATTACTAGTGTAAATAAACTTGATAACTGAATTATTAGTCCAGTAAAATGGAATATTTATGTTGTTGGTCACTTTCTGATACGGTTAGCACGGGATCAGCACAAATAGGTGCGGGTCAGATACCTCTTTACGGTCCCACGCTCTCTTTGGTGTCAATAACGTCAATCGAGTCATGGTTGTTGTGTGTGACGTTTAATATAGTATTATCACTTACTTAGTTACTTATTATCCATGATTATCACACTCCTTCCATGAGCCAAGACTGTTTAGGAAGGGGACGACTGAGAGAAGAAAGATGGTCTACCAACCAGTTAGGGCCTCGCCTTTACCCTGCCTTGAGTTAATAATTAACAATACTTAGAATAATCGACCGCTTTTCAGCCCGATTTCTTGAACTATACAATGTTTCAATCAAATATTTTTTTTATAAAGATTTCTCGCAATGTGGGTTGCACATTACTAGTATTCTTGTTAACCCCTCCAACTAAGCTAAATATGCTTGTGTCTGGAGTGGGTTCACGTCAATAGTACAATGGGTATGGTGGGGATCGAACTCACGACCTCTCGATCGCCAGTCCCACACCCTATCCATTAGGATATATCCTATGATCTTCCCTTTAAAATACCCTATATCACCCTTTCAAGACACACAATTTTAACTAAGGGCTTTAACTCAAAAGGAGAAATATTCTGTTCATCTTCATATACAACAACGCCAAAACAAAAGATCTACAAAATTTATAGAACCAGTAACAAAAGTCCGTATTTTTTTATAGCTTGATTCCGTAGCTAAGTAAAGAACAGCCTATAGATCAGTTGGGGTGTTACGTAGTATTTATATTCTCTTTGTTGGGGTAGTTTTAAATTTTCTGTTTAATTTTTATTGTTAATCGCTTTAATAATGTGAAACAAGCTAGTTTACCTCTAAGTACTACTAAATATAGCTAAGTTATAGTACTACTAAGCTATTGAAAATCTAGACGTTTAGTTATTCAGTAATTAACAAGTACAGTCTTTTTAAAAATTTACTTCTAATTAAGAACGGCCCTTACTGTTAAAACATGGGACAACATTACACACTTTTCAAATTATCTTTTGAGACCTTAACTCTTCGTAGTAAAGGCTGAATTCCCATAGCACTATCATTTGGCTGAAAATAGTACCATGGCGCTGCAATTTATCATCAGACTTAACGACAGATGTTGTCCTTTTGTGTAGCTGTCGAGGCACAAGCTCCTAGTGACTGCTCCTACAGATTTTAGATTTTAAATTGTACGAAGCTTTAAAATACATATTGCGATAATTTATACGAAGCTGAGATCTGGACACTGACGGTATAATTAATCTACCAATTTAATCAGCGCGCTATAAGATCGTGAAGCCATGCGTCAGAGATCCAAAGTTATTGACTTTGCACGTTGAAAGCACGTTGATCATAGAATTAGCAAATCGAAGTCGTAGTGGGCTGGTCACATTTTATTTTTAATATATCTTATAGGCTAGCGTTTGACCACTATCTCACTTGTTGTTAAGTGACGATGCGGTCGAAGATGGTAAGCACGCTAGGCTTAGAATGGGAACTGGCTCTCAAGGATAACTGCCGGAACACATTAGATGTTTGGCGACAGATTTTCTAGCTTGAGGGTGGTAGCTAGCCAGGCGGACACTAGATATAGTGTCCTACCACCATGCTGGAACCATTGTTGGTTTCTTAACGATGTTTTTCCTTCACCGGAGGGTTGGTTGTTTTTCTATCTACATGTATCTACCTACTTACTAACCTACATGTACCTACTTATTACTACTACATACATAGTATCTATCTACTATCCAATAGACTTGGCTGGCACCGACTTCAAATAGATAAGTGGGTAGCGCTTATAATAATTTTAAGTAATTTATTTTTCGCTTTTGAGTGCCTGTTTGTGATTATGAAGTCGGTTTTATTTTTTTTGAAAAATAACTTATTTTACCCTTTTTAGTGCATAACAAGTTTTAATTAAATTACATGCATCTATTACATTTGGTGTCTGGGCCGTTATACACTGACGGATATATACTTTTTGAAAATTTCAAGTATGTACCTATAACGGTTAAGAAGATACAGATCTGTAAAGTGCGCACATATGTATAGACACACGGACGGACGGACGGACGAACGGACAACAAAGTCTCAGAAAGTGTTCATTACCCTTGTAACCTTTGGGTTCGGAACCCTAAAAAAAATTGACTTTTAATGCCTTGCTAAAGTGATAATATTCACTAGTAATAATTATGTCATCAAGGTATCAAAGGACAATTTCCAAAATGGCCCTGTGCAATTGAAGCATCTGACACACACGATAATTAATTTATTGCAATAATTCCATATACTTTTATAACACGGACTAGTTGTATTCCAAAATGAATATAAAACAGTATTATTTGCGATTATTAACATTACTTGCCGCCATATGGCCAACAGAATACTGAATCACTCTACTACGTTATAAGAGGCACTTCTATTCTATATTGTTGAAACCCGAATTATGAAAGCACTGTGTAGCCAACCTAACAACGGAAAGTATTATTTACGTAGTAACTTTTATATAATCTGTGGTATTATGCTTATACATTTATTTTTGCAGTGTTGGTTGGTACAAAGAACGTTCATAATTCTGAGTTATTTAATAATGTATGCAGTGTCGCGGGACTGAAATGGCCGCCATCTTCGGCAAACGTCATGTCATGTCAAAAATTCTTAGGTATGTTTAAAAAAGTTTGCACCCTAACAAGACTTTGCCCGGTAGAACATTCCTGTGAAGACAAATTATTTGTATTTTTTTATAATTATTTATTATAATTATTAATATATAATTATTTATTATTGGCGTATTAGCATAATTGGGAGAACAGTCGGCTTTGATGCCGTGGTACCGAGTTCAAACCGCCGTGCACCAATGATTTTTTCGATCGAAAAATATATGTGCGCTTCTCACAGTTGCCCTCCGGTGAAGGAAAACATCGTTAAGAAACCAACAACCCCCGCATGGTGGTAGGACATATCTAGTGTCCGCCTGGCCAGCTACCACCCTCAAGTTAGAAAATCTGTCGTCAAACATCTTATGTGTTCAGGCAGCTATCCTTGAGAGCTAGTTCCCATTCTAGTCCACTTCTCTATCTTCGACCGCATCATCATTTAGCAACAGGTGAGATAGTGGTCAAACGCTAGCCTATAAGATATTAAAAAAAAAAAAAAAAATATCCCCACCTTTATTTCTATCTCGCTCACAGTTACCGTAAGAATATCTGTCAAAAACCAAAATCAACGAGAAGAAAGATGTAAAAACATTATTCACGGTCATATTTTTTTGTCTTCAAAAGTATATCCAATAGCAACCTCCATTGTGTATAATCTTTTTGGGACTCTTCTACTAAAACCAGTACATTCTCCTATGTTTAAGGTATTTATCTCCATATCTCTGAAGATACTTATCAGATCTCGATAAAATTAAAATGGGACCACCTCGGAAACGTATCCTACCTATTGAAAAAAGAATCATTTGGATCCGTTCACTATTGACGGAGAAATGGCGTACCATACACACAAAAAAAAAAAAACATACAGTTGAATTGAGAACCTCCTCCTTTTTTGTGAAGTCGGTTAAAAATACTTTCATTTTCAATTTGAATACCTATTCTAGAAAATGTAGAAAAAAAATAAAAGCCGAAAAGTATTTTCACCATTATCCACTATTTTACATTCATCCATCCAAATGCTTGGTAAATATTTGCAAAACACTTAATAAAAGTTTCTTTTCTAGCCTATTTTCCAGCAATTTATCATAGTTACTGAGAGTCTACGAATCCACTAATGCCCTCTATCGATGCGCCTATTAATCACTAGACTGACCGCCGCCGGAAAAATCTTGAAAATTTACTTTGGGATTGAATACTATTTGTGACCCTTTCTGCTAAGGAACTACCTTATCACAGTTTGATAAACTATACATTTGAATGTGTAGTTATAAATAGATTGGTTTATTTTAAAAATCATACAGTTAACATTATGATTATTAACATTATTAGAGACCTACCCTCTATAATTATAATGTTCATCATAATTTTAAGCCCATCAGTTGTGTCATATTGTAGACGTGTAAAAGAGTTAAGAGCGTGCGCGGGGTGCAGTTTTCCATACAAGCGTATTCCCCCGTTTCCTCCCTGGAAAATGCTTCTAGAGCAAAATGTTTTTCTACAAAAAATCAAAGTCCGCTGTAGCTATGCCCCTAGCATTTGCTTTTTTTGACCAACCAATTGCAAATAGAAATATGAACATTCAAAAATTTCAAAGCGGAGATAAAAAGGCTTATATTTCTTTATAGCTACAGCAGACCTTGATTTTTTGTTGAAAAACATTTTGCTCTAGAAGTATTTCCTAGGGAGGAAACGGGGGAATACGTTTGTATGGAAAACTGCACCCCGCCGTCGCTCTTAATACATTTGATTTTTTGTGGGGACCCAACAAAAGTCGTGTCCAAACAGGCAGAGTTAAAAGTCGTGTCCAGCGCGTCATTAGTCGGACATTTATCTTGTTTGACTCAACTGTCATAAAAGACAATGCAGCACATGCGCGATCCAATCCCTGCTTTCGTTCCAAATTTAAATCAATCTCCAAGCCAATCATTTCTAACTTCAAAAGTGATTCTTATTTTGAATCTACGTCGTTTTGGTTTGAAGGAGGGCCACTTTTTGTGTGGGATTTGTTCTGAATTAGACTTCCTGACTTATTATTTATTCGTAGGTTTAAAGGTAGTCATGAATAAACGTTTTCAACCGATTTCCAAAAGAAGGAGGTTCTCAATTCGTATGTATGTTTTTTTTAATGGTAAAATGTTGAAAATGCAGACAATCACTGCCCAGCAACAAATAATACTTACGATTACTTGATTTTTAATATTTTTCTTAAGTATAATGCAGTGGTTTTTATTACCACGACAAAATTATAGTATTCTTATGAATATATATTTTTATATACCTTGTAGGCTAGCGTTTGACCACTTCTTCGCCTGGTGGTAAGCGATGATGTGGTCGAAGATGTTGCTCCCGCTGTCTGCACGCTTAAATCTTTTAAACTACACAACGGATTCTAATGCAGTTTTTAGCAATAGATATAATGATTCAAGAGGAAAGTTCATAACCTGGATTAAACGCAGGCAAAGCCACAGTGCACAGCTAGTTAAAAATAAAAGGCACAATACTATTCCTAGATTTCAAACAGTTGGTATAAATTCACGCAGAAGTACCGTGCCGGTATTTTTAAAAGATAAACTAGATCGTCCAAAGGAAATAGCTCATTTGAAATACGCCAGGCCGAGGCTAAGTGGGAGAGATTGTGCCTCAGAAGGATACTTTCACGCTTTTTAGACGCATTGAAATTTTTACAGTTGCGTATTCGAAAGAAAAAAGTCATTACATGATACATCCATTGAAAGTACAATATATATTGCAAACATACTAAACACCGCGGAGTCTTAAGTCCGCGTGCGCGTTCGCGATCTGAATTTCTATTGTTTTCTGATCGCCGTAGATCGCATTTGGTGTAAACCAGTCGGTACAAATACTACTGCGCTATCCTTCGAGCATTTACAAATGGAGATGTCAACGTTGTAATCCGCAAACATTTTTTTCTGCCGATTCTTACGAGGGACGAGGCAAACACGCATTGCACACACACAAATCACTCACTTTAACGATCCCGCATACTAGCTTGAAACACGCACACAGTATTAAAAATACAGCGTAGTTACGCACGCTCATATGGCCAATAATGGCTATATGGTCAGCAGAGGGGTACGCCTTGCGTTAACATCTCCATTGGTAAATGCTCGAAGGCGCTATCTGATCGCCGCCTAGATCGCGCACTCAGGACGCCGCGATGTGGCCGTGCCTTAAAACTTGATCACTATGCGGTCGTAGGCACACTTTTCCAGGTGCGTGATATTTGCGGACAGGCATAGGCCAGTCCACATCAGCGTACTGTGGGTAGAGCGACGTTCGTGAATGCGGGCATATTGGACGGACGGACAGACAGACGAATAGCAAAGTTTCCGTTTGTACCCTTTGGGTATGGAACCCAAAAAATAAGTAATAATGAAGTTTATAACTACTTAAATTGTTTATTAATTATCCCAAAAACATTACCCTTGTACTATTATTTATTCTGTGCCCGAACCCTATAATCCTTGTTTTAGTTTTCCAATAGATAATAAAATATTTACTTTACTCTCCATCCCTCGGACCCTTTCTAAATAAAATTTTAATATGGTCGTGTTAAAACAAAAGTTTAATGTAGAAATAAGCTAAACATCATCGGTTTTATTTAGGTATAGATAAGTATCCAGACACCTATTTTACCATTTATTTTTCTTGTCTGTTTTTTACAGGTAGGGTAGGTATGCGTTGTTTAACCGACTTCAAAATAAGCAGAAGGTTTCTCAATTTGACCATATATATATATATATATATATATATATATACATATATATATATATATATATTATGTGTGTTTGCGGATAACTAACGTCGTTAATGAACCGATTTAATTATTCTTTTTTTGTTAAAATGTAAATATCCCAAGGGTATTATTACCACTGTAATTTCATCAAAATCTGATAAGTATCTCCAGAGATATGGAGATAAACACCTCAAACTTGGCACTGAAAACTAATGGCGTGGCATTTTAAGTCGGTACTTGTTATTGACAGGTAGGGTAATGGAAACGATTTTTCTGTACATAAACATGGAAGACAGACAGATGGGCTCTTTGAATTGGACAACATTCAGTACTTGTGCTTTTTGACGCTTTGTCTTCCATTTCTAGACAAGCACGATTCTGTCTTAAATCGCATCGTCACCTATCATCAGGTTTGACAGAGGCCAAATGATTGTCGGACTAGATAAAAAAAAAATCATATGTTAGAGATACCCTTTTTTTAACCGACTTCACAAAAAGGATGAGGTTCTCAATTTGTCGAAGTTTTTTTTAGTTCACCGATTACTCGAAGACGCCTGAACCGATTTGGAAATGAACCAAAGGTGGCAGCAGCAAGCAGGTGAACCCATTTCAATACCATTAAAGTATGTTTAGTATCTCCAGAGATATGGAAATAAATACCTCAAACTGAAACTATTTATACTAAAAATTATTAGCGCAGCATTTGAAGTCGGTTCTTTTAGTTTTTTTAACGATCTTATAATTTATTATTATATACTTGTCTAGAACCATCATCATGACTAAACTTGAACTCGGTGAACCAATTCACAATAAATCTTTTTAAACCATGGTTCAAGCTACACAATTTTACTAACGTACAGTATTATCGCGTTTACTAGTACGTTACTAAATAAAATTGTGCTTCCTCACAAATTGCAAATAATTATACAAATTATGAATCCCCATCCACTCGAAAACCTGTATCTTCAAGGATCTTATTATAAAGGAAAGGTCGTATTGCATCTCGTCAATTAAAAGCTAGTACCCTCATTGAGCGCTAGCCCGTCGATATCTCAGAGTCGAAAAGCCCGAACCTTTATGATGTATGAAGGTACCTTTATGGGACCGAAGGGCTCTTAATAAAGTGGTGAAGATAATTTATTGGAAACCTATTGGAGGTTATTAAACGTGAAGTTGGACGACTTGATGCCAGTTAAATTGTATTATGAGTACCTGACCCTCACTTAGTTTATTTTTATTTGGGAACTAGCTGAACTGATACCCAAGATTTTATGATAAAATGTAGCCTTCGTGTAAATTTCCGTAGTCAAATATAGATTCAAATGCCGTTGTTCCACGCACACTGTTGCGAAGACATTTTCAAGTGGTATGCCTTTTCAAAAAGCTGTTGTACCGAAGCCGCTGCTACAAAAATCTTTTATTATGTGGTACGCTAGATCTGTAGTCCTCAAGTTCCCATTATTCTAGGCTTAGCGTGTTACAACCCTCGACTTCATCATCACTTACCAGCAGGTGAGATAGTTGTCAAACGCTAGCTTATACGATTTAAAAAACATTTAAATGCCAAATACGTTATGGCATATCCAGCATAATATGGCGTCTCTTAAATATCTACATTGCGTGGCCGAGGATCATTCCATATTTTATTCGGACAGAATCCATTAAAATTAGTGCTACCACCGTTTCAGGAAGACCGGGAAGCTCTGAATAACGCTCGAACAAATCCAGCGGCTTTGTTTAGAATAAAATCGTAGCTCATTTGGTATACAACTCGCAGGATGTAGCTGACACAGAAAAGTACTCAGCACAGGGACATTTGGACAATTTTTTTTGTTTACTCGAGAAAATTGCACGAATCTATAAAAATCAATAAATGCTACTAAACACTTATCATTCTTAAACTATATGTTGAACCAACTGATTATCTTTTAATAAAACTTCCATGCATCTATTGCTTTCCTTATGGATCCGTTTACCATTTATATATATATATTTTATTTAGTTTGTATTTTTTTATTATAGTTTTTTGTGATTTTTACATAGTTCTTATAGGTTAGCGTTTGAAAACTATCTTGCCCTCGACTACTATGTTAAGCGATGATGTGGTCAAAGATGGTGAACACGCTAGGCCTAGAACACAATAATTTAAAACAAAACTGGCCAAGTGCAAGTTGGACTCGCACTCGTAGGGTTCCGTAACACTAAAATATTCTATAACTATGATTTTCGCAACTTATAAATTTACTTTGTTTTTAATAGTGTTTGTATGAAAAACAGAGTTATCTTTGCGGTAGCTATATCTCAAAAACTGCTAATTGTATCTCTTTCAAACCAATTTTCCTTGTTAGTTTTTATTTTGATCTACAGCATATATTTTTTTTAGATTTTTCACTCCCATACTTTAAAAGTTAGAGGGGGGGGGGGGGGGCACACATTATAGCACTTTAGACGCGCCTGTCTTTCAAATGATTGACTTTGAGAAAAAATGATTTTCGAAACTTCAATGTCATTTTTAAAGACCTATCCATAAAGGTTTGAATAAAAAAGAGTGTGTGTACTTATGTACACGCGTTAGAAGTTATACTTCCGTGGTGTATGGAAAAAAAATAACTAAAATGCAGTAGTGATTAACGATAAATATTAAAATTAATCAAAAAGATTTTATTTATATAAAAAAGGTTTTATTAACGTAAAAATATGACGTTAAATATGACGTTCTTACGAAACACGTAGAAAAATACTAGAATATACAACTTGAACATAGTCATGCCACCTAGAACTAACTTCACGGTGTAAAATTTAGGTGTCGGTGTGCGCGCGCATCGTAAAAATTCACTCTCATAATTTTTCTCTATCGCGCCAAAAGAAGTATAACTTCAAAAAATTTGTTTTTTGTTTCAATTCTATGTATGGGATGCTTCCCTTAAACTTTTTATATTTATTATTTTTGTATAAAAATCGAAAAGCTGTTTACAGAATCTATCTATATATACATCTATCTACCAAGTTTCAATTCCGTAGTCCTAACAGTTTCGGAATAAAATGGCTGTGACATACGGACAGACAGGCAGACAGACAGACAGACATGACGAATCTATAAGGGTTCCGTTTTTTGCCATTCAGCTACGGAACCCTAAAAATGTATTTGTCTTTAAACAATTACATTTAGATTATGTATGGATGGAACTAATTAGCTACAACAGAACTTTTCGCGTTTCTGTCCATGGTCTGACGAAATAAATAGTATCGTATCAATGAATAACAGTGATAGACATTTTATTCAGCTTAATTTCAAAGCCTTCTTACTTACATAAGACTTCTTTAAGAACTAAGGTGTGCAATGCAATTCTACATTGTGTTATATCTGAGGTCAGGTGTATGTGTTAACGTTTGTATATTCACGGGTTTTACTATGGCAGTTGCTCATGCCAGTTTCAGACATATTTGATGACCTTCTTCAAGGAACTACGTCTACCGAAAGCTTAAATACCTCCGTAACTAGCCGGAAGAATTCCTATAATCAAACCCGTGAGTGTTCAACTGTAATTCAATAATAATATTATAAGTGATTCTGACGACATGTTCAATTTCTTTATTGAATGTGTTATATATTTCACTGCATTTTTTTAAATAATGGCGCTCCGCAGCTGTAAAATAGTATCCTCTAACGTATTCCACCTTAAACTGATTAAGCCCGGAATAATTATTTGCCGTAACAATATAGTTACAAGCAAACGAACCATAGTCGACGACATACGCATTGCGGTGGACAGTGATTGGAAAATAAGAGCCGAAGATCGGGCTCAGTGGCGCATCATGGAAGAGCAGCATCCAGCAGTAGCCTGACACAGGCTAATGATGATTAACCATAAAGATAAAGATCATTTATTTGCATAAAACAAAGTATTGCATTTATAATAATTATGTTACTTATTAAAATTGCCCCAAAAAAACTAACCTCAGTCCTTCCCCGGCCGATTTGTTCGCTAGTTACACTAGAAGCGTTTCTTGCTGCGACAGGAGTTTCCTGTTCAACGATATATTGCAATTTTCTCCTTCCACTAAAGGTTTCTAGCTTTTCTGCAAGAAAGTGTGCAATCCGAGCTCGGCTCTTTTGATTTGGAATAAAATCGGTTATACGACTTAAAGGCTTACAAACTTGTATAACTGTGGAGCCCTAGACAAAAGCTAACATACAATTTAAAGTAAGTATAAGTTCCAATACATTCGTTCAATTTTTTTAACCTAGGTCTCTAAGTCTAAGTCTAGATCTAATTGATCTGTAGGACTCATTTAAAATAAGTATTTAAATGTTAATTCATATCATAAAAAACAGCACATTAGCATTCATTGTTATTTGAGACTTAAATATATCCTTTTAGAGTTTTTAAGGTACGGCCTATTCAGAGGATAGCCGTGGTCGTATGTCACCTACCGTAACAAAACAATAAATTTTGCGAAGTAGCATACGACCACTGGTATACACTGAACACCACTATGAATATGTATGAAATACAATAAAATATTTATTACTAGTAAGTTGTATATATAATACACGATACATATTGAATAGTTTGCACATAGCGATCTCAGATGAGAATATTTTCTTGTTCCATACTTTTTAAAGCGTGATTTTTCAGTAGTCGGGGTTTAGATTTGGAACTTATTTTTTATTTACTTAATTTCTATCACGCAGTCGAATTTTTGTTGCTAAAATAATTTACTTGTTAATACTTTTTTTTAGCATTAAAATTTAATTTTCATATTTAATTATGAAATAAAGCTTCAATTTATAATGACTGTGTGTGATGTACTACCACATATACACTACATATAAACCATAATCAAACCTGACCGCGTATGTATTGTTAAATTATAGTAATACTATCTGGAACATTGATGATCAATTTCAATCATTACCTTTTGACTAATTATGACATCACAAGCGAAATTAATCGAGTTATCCAATTACGACTGCGATAGGGTAAACATTAGATTAAATTTTGTTTGCGTGGTTATAATTTTGCTTATTATTTGAATAATTGATTGATGCAGAGGCTGTGATGAGAATGCTAATATTATAAAGGATATTTTCTAATATAAAGTCGTGGACTGACTTGAAAATTTTGATTTAGTAATGTAACAAGTAACATGTTATCAGTGCAACGAGCCGAGGTGCTCGATCCGGATACTCCAACCAAGATTGTCAGATTATTCATGAATTCTTTTTTCAATTTTCAGTATTCAGTCAAGTTTTGAGTTCAAAGCGAGCGTTCACTGCATCTTGTGTTTTGCCGTTTTATAACCTAGCTCGAATGATACATTACAAAAAAATAAAGGTACGGACACACTGCAGCGACCTGCGTGCTCGATCAAGGCGGCGATCAGATAGCGGAGTAGTATTTGTTCCGACTGGTTCACACCAAACGCGATCAGAAAACAATTGAAAAGTACCGAGATCGCGCCCTCAGATCGCAGGACGCTGCGGTGTGGCCGTACCTTTACATGTCAGTCTCCGTTTTTAGGGTTCCGAACCCAAAGGGTACCAACGGAACCCTATTACTGAGACTACGCTGTCCATCTGTCTGTCTGTCTGTCTATCTGTCTGTCCGTCTGTCACCAGGCTGTATCTCATGAACCGTGATAGTTAGACGGTTGACATTTTCACAGATGATGTATTTCTGTTGCCGCTATAACAACAAATACTAAGAACAGAACAAAGTTAAAAATTAAAGAAAAGTTTAAAAAACGTTTTTTACGATAGCGCAGCGCCACCTACCTAGCATCAAATATGGCGCTATCGTATTTACCTTAATCTGAATCTCGGAAGCGGCTCCAACGATTAAATAAAATTTAGTATACCTACAGGGGATTTCGGGGGCGATAAATCGATCAAGCTAGGAGTCATTTTCAGAAAATGTTGTTTTATTCGTGTTTTCAATGATCAACTTTATTGATAATTAACTTAAAATATGACTCTTCTCGACATCTATTGGCGAGTAGAAGTACTGTGTTGGTAAAGCAATTAAGGCCCATTTAGACGGGGAGAGTTTCTCGTACGTTTCCTTACGAGAAACCATACGCTACTATCACAAGCAATAATCGCCATAACACAATCGTATCAAAATGTTTACATACAGGCAAGAACTAAAATCTCGCCTACGAATATGTCATACGAGATTCGCATATGACTTATCGCTAGGCGATAATTACCTATGTTTGTTTACACAACAAAAGTATAGTAAGCAGATTCTTGCTTATGAGAGTCTCGACTTGTATAAACACGATCTCGTATGACATTTTTCAAGTTCATACGAGTATCGTACAAATCGGGTTGAACCGTTTTGAGTGCGAGAATCGAAATACGAGAAAATTCTGTTTAGACTGACACTATCAATATTCTATTGCGAGTCACTTATCGCCAGAGTGGAAGAGCGAGAGGTGTGAATGTGTCATCTTTTTTATACTCCTTCGACAATCGTATCTTCGAGACGAGAAACTCTCCCGGTTAAATGGGCCTTTAGTTGCTCTCAATTAAAAAAAATAGTATTATTATTCGTCAATAGATGTCGGGAAGAGTCATATTTGTCTGTTTAAGTGGCAAAAAATACCGAGCAAAGCTCGGTCAACCAGATATTTAATAATATTAATTACTACAATTACTATTACTACTATATAATACTATTCTACCTTTGTGTTAACGTTTACTTAGTTGGTGTAAGAAGTTCGTTAGAAATTCGATAGATGGCGTTCGGAACCCTCCGTGTGCGGGACAAAATTCTGACTCTATAGCGAACTAACCAATAAATAAAAAATAGAAAATAAAATTATAATTTTCTATCGGGAGAGGTGGTAGTCATATTATGCTTAAAAGTACCTACTAGAAAATACCCATTTTTATTCGGATATAAGTCTTTATTTTTAATACCGTTTTCCAGACATTATTAATACATTATAATAATAAATGAAATTTAAACATAACGGTCCGCCTTTATTCAGTGTATACCGAGTACCCGCCTTAATAATTTTTAAAGAGGCATAATTGGCGGGTGCCGTACCTCATCCCATAGACCAGCAATTCGACATTAATCAGCTCACTCACTATTGAGTGAGAGACTATTCTCATAATATAATGTACCATCTTTTTATAACATAGTTTCCCATATCTCCTTCTCATCCATAGTAAGTAAAAACTAAGTAAAAATTGTAAAGGGCCTCTTGATGTTGGCTTCGGCTCCATCAATGCCCTCTAAAAGACCAGGGGTGCACGAACCGTGATTTTAAACGAATAAATTACATTTAATGTTTATTCTACTTCAAAAGCAATAGGACATAATTGCAAATAATTATGTTCATAAAGAAAATAACACAAAACAGATTTTAAAATAAAAATAATATCAAAGTGAACTTCCAGCTCTGAATTTTAAAAGACCGCTAGCAAATTCATTAAAGTCAAATAGAAAGTTTAAAAAAATATTTGAAAGGGTAAAGGTGCCACTCCATATGAATAGCGGTTGCAAGTGACAGGCAAGAAATAGGGAAGGGTAACAATATTATCGATAAGACGTAGGTAATTTACACAAAACTGCATTAAGCTTTACTTATTATTAATAGTTTCTCAAATGGTATGATAGTTCTGCAGTGCTCTTTGCGATGCCTGCCGATGATAAACATCACCTCATTACAGTTCTACTCATCTTTTAATAAATTTTACAAAACAAATTATTAGTTTATTTATAACAAACTTATATTTGTGTACTTTGTTATTTCATTTAGCTACTGACCATCGAAGTAAATTGAATCAAAGAAAGGTGAACGTTTTATTTGTAATTTTGATTTGAACGTTGTATTTTCTGTGTTGTTGTTTGTGTTGTATTTGATGATCTTTTATGCGAGGTGTAAATGAATAAAATTAGTGTTGTTGATTTTGCTCTTAATTAAGGTTTTTGTAAAAATTAATTTTAATAAATAAATAAATAAATCTTTATTTCAGGTAACTTATGTAAACATGAAATGTTATACTAAGACCCATATCTAATACTATAAGAATCTTTGTCCTGACATACTGACTGACTCACTGACTCACTGACTCACTGACAGACAACGCACAGCCTAAACCGCTGGTCGTAGAGACTTGAAATTTGGAGGGTATATTTGTCTTAGTACGTAAGGGTGTACTAAGAAAGGATTTTCCAAAATTCACCCCTGAAGGGGATGAAATGGGGGTTCAAAGTTTGTATGGAAAAACAAGATTAGATCGTCTTTTCTATCCGAAACTTCACATAAGTGCTTCAGTAAAAAAATAAGTAAAGACGTGTTTCAGGTTTTTTTGGAATTCCACCCCTAAGAGGGTGAAATGGGGTAATAAAGTGTAAAATCAATATTGTTTCGGATTGCGCTGAAATTTGGCATGCAAATAGTTATTACGACGTTAGTTCCCACTGAGAAAGGATTTTCCAAAATTAACCCTCGAAGGGGATGAAACGGGGGTTCAAAGTTTGTATGGAGAAACAAGATTAGATAGTCTTCTCTATCTGAAACTTCACACAAGTGCTTCAGTAAAAAATTAGGTAAACACGTGTTTCAGGTTTTTTTGAAATTCCACACCTGAGAGGGTGAAATGGGGTATTAAGTGTGAAAATCTATATTATTTCGGATTGCGCTGAAATTTGGCACGCAGATAGTTATTAAGACGTTAGTTCCCTCTGAGAAAGGATTTTCCAAATTAACCCTCGCAGGGGATGAAACGGGGGTTCAAAGTTTGTATGGAGAAACAAGATTAGATAGTCTTTTCTATCCGAAACTCCACACAAGTGCTTCAGTAAAAAAATAAGTAAATACGTGTTTCAGGTTTTTTTGAAATTCCACCCTTAAGAGGGTGAAATGGGGTAATAAAGTGTAAAATCAATATTGTTTCGGATTACGCTGAAATTTGGCATGCAGATAGTTATTACGACGTTAATTCCCTCTAAGAAAGGATTTTCCAAAATTAACCCTCTAAGGGGATGAAACGGGGGTTCAAAGTTTATATGGAGAAACAAGATTAGATAGTCTTTTCTATCCGAAACTTCACACAAGTGCTTCAGTAAAAAAATAAGTAAACACGTGTTTCAGGTTTTTTTGAAATTCCACCCTTAAGAGGGTGAAATGGGGTAATAAAGTGTAAAATCAATATTGTTTCGGATTACGCTGAAATTTGGCATGCAGATAGTTATTACGACGTTAGATCCCTCTTTGAAAGGATTTCCCAAAATTAACCCTCGAAGGGGATGAAACGGGGGTTGAAAGTTTGTATGGAGAAACAAGATTAGATAGTCTTTTCTATCCGAAACTTCACACAAGTGCTTCAGTACAAAAATAAGTAAACACGTGTTTCAGGTTTTTTTGTAATTCCACCCCTAAGAGGGTGAAATGGGGTAATAAAGTGTAAAAATCAATATTGTTTCGGATTACGCTGAAATTTGGCATGCAGATAGTTATTACGACGTTAGATCCCTCTTTGAAAGGATTTTCCAAAATTAACCCTCGAAGGGGATGAAACGGGGGTTGAAAGTTTGTATGGAGAAACAAGATTAGATAGTCTTTTCTATCCGAAACTTCACACAAGTGCTTCAGTACAAAAATAAGTAAACACGTGTTTCAGGTTTTTTTGTAATTCCACCCCTAAGAGGGTGAAATGGGGTAATAAAGTGTAAAAATCAATATTGTTTCGGATTGCGCTGAAATTTGGCATGCAGATAGTTATTAATTACGACGTTAGTTCCCTCTGAGAAAGGTTTTCCAAAATTCATCCCTGAAGAGGATGAAACGAGGGTTCAAAGTTTGTATGGAGAAACAAGAATTGATTGTCTCTTATATTCGAAACTTTACACAAGTAGTTTAGTAAATAAATGAGTAAATACGTGTTTCAGGCTTTTTGAAATTCTATTCCTAAAAGGGTGAAGTGGAGTAACAATGTCTGAAATCAATATTGTTTCGGATTGCGCTGATATTTTGCATCCAGATAGAAATTTTGACGTAGGTATCCGCTGAGAAAGGATTTTTCAAAATTCACTCTTCAAGGGATGAAGCGGGGGTTCAAATTTTGGATAGTCATTTTATTCGACATTTCACACAAGTACTTCTGTAAATAAATAAGTAAATACGAGTTTCAGACTTTTTCAAAATGCCACCCTAAAAGAGTGAACTGGGGTAAAAAAGTCTGAAAATCAATATAGTTTCGGATTGCGCTTTATTGGGTTTTTCGGGTTTTAAAAATATGAATCCTGATTTGTCTTAGTCACGCGATAACATGAAAACAGGTGAACCAATTTGGCTAATTTTTATTTGATGTCTTTAATGATAGAATCGTTTTTACAAAAGAAAAGTTTTAAGTAAATAAAAGGAGTTTTTAACGCGGGCGTAGCCGCGGGGGACTTCTAGTTATTCATAAATACCTTACAGACTAGCATATATATAATATACCTATTTACTAAACTTAAGAAACACAAGACACGTTAATTTTACGACGACGAGCGACGTTCATTCATGGTGTCCGGTATCCGACCTCGAAAGCGTCGAAACTTGACACCCCTCGGCCAGAATTCCTCCACCATATAGATCCAAGAGACTTAGACGGAACCCGCTCCACAAATGAATTGAAGTTTACATTGTGATGCGACTCCAATTTCACCACCTTCAGGGACATATTCGTCTTCAGCTTGATATATTCCGCCACGTCCTCCGCCGTGATGGTATAATGTACGCGGGATATGTACAGCTGCGTCGTGGGTATCTCCGGTCGCAGTAAATGGGATGGACCTGTCGGTGCGGTACCGCACTTGTTTCGGTTTGACGGCTTCTTTTTCTTCTTCTCCACCTTTTTGAAGCCGCCATCGTCTCGATCTGCCTCCTTCCTTGCAGAGGGAACGGAAGAGGCAGCATTCGGTTTCCCTCCATGAGATGCAGCGACAGCGTAGGAACATTGAGGGGTAGATGTACCTATGCCGGACGGTCTCCGCGCTGGAGCAGGGGTGCGGGCGGCGGGACGTGGGGCATTGGACGGCACGGCAGCAGGCGGTAATACATTAAATGAGGTCGACTCTAAACTGCCGATGGATGCATTTTGTGCACCGCGACGTGTGTTCACAGTATCAGTCGGCGGTGACCTACTTACTGACATAGCGTTGCGTAACGACACTACCTCAGCACGTAGTTCACTAATGGTGGTTTCCGAAGTTGATAACTTAGCCACCATTTCGGCCAGACTCGTTTTCAGGAATTTTATATCCTTCAGGAGCCTGGTGCAGTCGATGTGCTCGTACGAAACAGGAGGAATGCGGTCCAGCTGCTTCGCCACGAACGTGGGCACGTCGTCCGGGTCAGTCTCCTTCAGCAGGGTGATGATGTCCTGCACGCTCTTCTCGCCTCCGTCTCTCTGGCGGGATAGCATCGCGTCCAGCTTGCCGACACTCTGGAAGAGAAGGGTCTTGCTCTTGCAGACTTCCTCCTCCTTGAAGCTCGACTTGCAGATGTGAATGATGGTAGGTTCATCAAACGAGTCAATGGCGTATTGTATGAACGCCAAAAGCTCATTCGCTACAAGTTGCGGATAACCCATAGCGCTACGCGGGCAGCGGTTATCGCCTTGCGACTCGCGAATAATAAATTCTCAACTGTGCAGTGTGACACAACCGTTTCCAATCGCGCACCGCACTGCACTGATTTAATGATTCTATATTCTAAGTAGCCGAGATAACGGCAAAAAGAAGCTTATCACACATTTTGCATAGCTTCGTTTGCACCACACAATGACGTCATAACGTAAAATCTTGATAGTATTGTCGATAAAAATTAAATAAATCTAAGTTCATAGTTACATCCCTAAACAGGTTAAAAATGCAAAAGCTCTTTACCCGGGCAAACACTTCTTTTGTGTGGTGGGATGCGACCCCGTGTGACTCGGTCGGTCAAAGTAAGGTGAAAAATGTAATTGAAATTTTGAATTAAAAATGAGCTTGCTATATGTAAATTAGTATTTTTGATCTAGCTCCTTGTATAAATATTGTAAGGCTGTTTATTTTATTTAAGTTTATAGCTGTTCTTTTCTTCTGTACTTCTGCTACAAGGAGAATCCCTTAAAACGTTAAAGCAGTTTCGACATTAATGTAAATAATTTTTTTTTACAACCCATATAGACTTACAGCTACTGTACCATAATTATGGTAATACAGTATATTTAGAAAATTATTTTGACATACCCACAAAATAATCGTAACGATGAGGTCGGAGTGTTCGTTTTGTATTAGTAATGCTACAATGCATGTGTGCTCGTAGTTTTGATAGTAGGTATATTTGAAGTTATCCGAATGAATAGTCTATATAATAATGAATATATTCACAATGTCTTCAAAAACATAGCATGGAGCTTACCCCATGTTATTATCTTTTTTTTTTTATTTGTTAGTATTGTTCTAAAAACTAGGGTACAACAACTGTTATATAGACATAAATAAATCTCACTTTGTTTTTGTAAGATATACTAGATCCTATAATATCGTTTAAAAACTAAAAATCAACCGACTTCAATGCCGCGCTATTCATTTTCAGTACCAATTTTGAGATGTTTATCTCAATATCTCTGGAGATACTTATCATACCTCGATAAAATTACCATGGTATCACACTTGGAATATTTTCTTTCGGACAAAAAAAGAATAATCGAAATCGGTTCATAAACGACGAAGTTATCCGCGAACAAACATAAAAAAAAAAAAATATATATATATATATATATATATATATTCGGTCGAATTGAGAAACCTCATATCTTAGGCTAGCGTTTGACCATTATCTCACCTGTTGGTAAGTGATGATGTGATCGAAGATGGTAAGCACGCTAGGCCTAGAATGGGAACTGGCTCTCAAGGATAGCTGCCGGAACACATTAGATGTTTGGCGACAGATTTTCTAACTTGAGGGTGGTAGCTGGCCAGGCGGACACTAGATAGTGTCCTACCACCATGCGGGGGTTTTTGGTTTTTTAACGATGTTTTCCTTCACCAGAGGGCCACTGTGAGAAGCGCACATAATTTTTTCTTTAGAAAAATCCATTGGTGCACGGCGGTTTGAACTCGGTACCACGGCATCAAAGCCGACCGTTCTCCCGATTACGACACCGGGCCCTCAAAACACTCACACAAGGAATCTAAAAAGGTTAAGTTACGACCACACCGCGGCATCTTGAGTACGCGTGCGCGTACGCGATCTGATTTTCAATTGCTTTTGTTTGCCGTAGATCGCGTTTGGTGTGAATCAGCCGGTACAAATACAACTGCGCTCTCTGATCACCGCTGAGATCGCGCACGCAGGACGCTGCGGTGTGGTACCTTAAGTTAAGTGTTTATCTATATTTAACGTCAATTTTTTACAGTTTTAAGTATTATCAGTTTTAAGACATTGAATAATAAATTAAATATTTTACAACATTTGCTAAAAAAAACGTCACGTTATTTTATACTTGCTACTAAGATAATAAAACTTTATCCTCCTTTAAAACTACGAAATAAAAGATAACTTACGCTTAAAAATTTAATAATAACATCGAGGTTTCCCGAAGCGGGATGCAATCGTGGAATCCAATTTGCCGACATCGGGCCACCGGCTTTTGTCTTTCGTGCCCCAGGTCTATTGGGGTACCGTGAAAGAGCTTTTGAGAGAAGCGATAAGTCCATCGCAAACTCGAACCTATCGCTAATGAAAGTCTGGATTCTATAGCTCGTTAGACTGGCTAATATTTGGTAACAATTTAATCACGTAAAGAATACTATTTCGTTACATATCCAAGTCAACAGTTTAGCAACACAGTAGATGAATTAAAAATATTTAGTTGATGCAACTCTTTATTAAATACTGCGTGTTGTGTGATTACGTCACCGGTTTAAGCTATTTGGTGTACTCTTAAAAGAGTATAAGAGTAAGCACTGACCTAGTTAAAAAAAATCGCAGAATTGCTACAGTAATTTACAAATTGTCCGCGAGCATACGAGTAGTTGACAGTTACGAAACTGCGGTAGCTGAGTTTGTTGGACTGCTTGATCTAATGGATAAGTAGCACAAGCTTTTTTTTAATAAATAAAGAGCAGTAAGCCGCGTGCTGGTACGCGGCCCACTTAATAATAATGGTGATGGTAAAGTGTTTACCACTGGTTTTTGGTGCGTTGTCTGCTCTGTTAACTCTCCTTTTGAAGCAACTCAGATCAAGCTGCTGTGGGAAAACATCGGGAAGAAAGTAATTCCACATCTTGCAGGTACGCAGGAAGAACAAGTATGGGAGGACTAGTAGTAAGTAGGGGAGTAGTCTATAATATAAGCTGCAAAAATTATTTTATCTACATCGGCTATGCCTACTTCTATAATAATGATGTTACATAGAAATGTATCTTGACGTAGCAAGGTCCAGCGCTTTCGCTCAATGATTCGCACATAAGATGTATCTTGTTTTAAATAGCATGAATAATTTGTCAACGTACGTATTTTAGTAAATAATAATAAGTAATGACACAAACTTAATTTCTAAAATAACATGAGATGAAATGCACAAATTTATTAGGGGCAGAAGCAATAAGTTCAAAACAAGTAAGTTTCAGAGTTGAACCCCAGACCTGGTAGCAAATTTCACTTCATAAATTTCATCTTGAACGACGTAATTACCAAGGGATGCTTTAAGACGTATATCGTATTAAATTCTTCCAGGATTTGTGTTCCGTTCTGGGGTTAAAATTTGTTGGGAACTCGCTTTCCGGTCCGTAGCAATAGTGCTGCAGTTTTGGTTATGGAATAAGAATAGCTATTATTTAAGTGTCAAATGAGAGTGCTTGAAAGTTTAAATCAAATCGATACTAAGATTTTTCAAAATAGCGGTGATATGCGGGTGTTAAAAAAGAAATAAACGGGCCAAGTGCAAGTCGGACTCGCACTCATAGGGTTCGGTACCACACTATAGTATTTTATAAAATCGAGCAAAAAATGCCACTATCATTTTTCGCCAGTAAAAATTATAATTAATAAACATTTTATCAAAATATAGACAACTATATTTTGATAAAATGTTTATTAATTATATTTTTTTACAGCTGTTTTTAAAGCCGCGTGCTTATTTCTTATAACGCCATCTAACGTCTAACGCTATCTAAGTGAAAGTTAACACAAAAGTGTTAGGGATTGACATTTCAATATAACGCCATCTATAGACGTTTACCTAAGAGTTCATAGATGGTGTTTAATTGAAATGCCAAAAAAAAATATGTTTCTTATATGGGACCCCTATAATTTTTAACTTTATTCTGTTTTTAGTATTTGTTGTTAAAGCGGCAACAGAAATACATCATCTGTGAACATTTCAACCGTCTGACTATCATGGTTCATGAAATACAGCCTGGAGACCGCCGGACAAACAGACAGACAGACAGACACATAGACGGACAGCGGAGTCTTAGTAATAGGGTCCCGTTTTACCCTTTGGGTACGGAACCCTAAAAATTATCATTTCATTCATTAATTATCAGCAGCCAATATTAGTCCACTGGTGGACGCTACTGAGATCGATCTTCAGGTCCAACCACTGCCAGCCAGCTTGCGTATATCATCGCTCCACTTAGCTAGAGGGCGCCCTACACTACGTTAAATTATCATGTTTTAGCCGAATCCGAAAAAAGTGTGCAGAAATATCACACATTTTTTTGTTACACTTATTTACGCTACTCTTTTCTCCGAACGTCTTTCTTATCCAAGAAACTCTAAGTGGTCGGGTGTGTCAATGTTGTTTTTAAGTGCGCAGTGGACATGTATTCTGTTTCAAGCTATGCTAATACAGACTCGCGAAGTCTTTAGCTCATAGAGCCACTGGTATTATATTGGACTGCCGGGACGAACATATCATTTATCATTTATTTCTTAATAACATTTGTGATTGGTCAATTTTACAATATAATAAATTTGATTTACATTAAGTTAACATCATTATATAATTCATAATTAAGTAGAATAGAGTTAAATTCATTATACAACATCAAATATTGTGTTTGTGAAACAATTGTCACATCAGCCTTATTTTTTCATTCATCCAGAAAATCATTGAATGTGTAATATGCTTTTTTAGGGTTCCGTAGTCCTGACAAGGAACCCTTATAGTTTCGTCATGTCCGTCTGTCTGTCTGTCTGTCCGAGGTTTTGCTAAGAGACCGTTAATACTAGAAAGCTGTAATTTTGTGGGAGTATGTATATATTACGCCGACAAAGTGCTGAAATAAAATTGTGATATATATTTCTTTTTAGGGTAGCTCCCCTATTTAAGAAGTGGGGATTTTTTTTTTCAACGTCTACCCTATCGTGTGGAGTATCGTTGAATAGGTCTCTAAAAATGATTTAAGGGTTGCTAATACCATTTTTCGATTGAATACTCCATTTACGAAATATTAAACTTTAAAGTGTAAAATTTTGTTCCATTAGGGCGTCCCCCCCCCAAAAAAATCTGAAAAAAATCTTGATAATAGCGCATTTCATGAACTTTAAAGGAAAATTATAGCGGTAGAGATAACTTTATAAGTTTAGCAGTAATAGTCGTTGAACTTGGGTGTTGGATATATTTGTACCAAATACAAAATCCTTAAAATAAATCCTTTAAAGTGACAAAGACGGAGTACCTAGTTGCTTGTTTATAACGGGTAAAGACTTGCATTGAATAACAGGCTACTACGGAACCCTACACTGCGCGTGGCCCGACACGCACTTGGCTGGTTATTTATTAAGATGTTTTTTATTGTATTTTTAAGTTTTTCATAGAATTCTATTTCACGAATAGTTTTGTCAAATTTGTTTCATATTTTTGGTCCTTCGTACCTCACAGATTGTGAAAATTTTTTGAACTTTTTGGAAGTTAGTATAAGCCTGTCTTTATTACGAGTGTTGAGGTGGTGAATATCACTCATAGACTGAAAACTCTGTAAGTTTAGTTGAACAAATTTGCAGACTTTGAGGATATATAATGAATGCATTGTTAGTATACCTTGTTCGATAAACAATTGTCGAGCGGGTGTGTCCCATGGAACACGACACACGATTCTAAATGCCCTCTTTTGCAAAAACAAAGCTCTTTGGCGATCTGCGGCTTGGCCCCAGAGATCTATATTGTAAGAGAGTAGTGATTGAAAATATGCAAAATATGCATTTTTGACCGCTGATGCGCTCATCATTTGAGTCAGTCTCGATAGGGCAAAACATGCTCTGCTTAGCTTTTCACACAGATAGTCAATATGCATATCCCATTTCAAACCTGGGGGCCTAGACAAAGACACATTTCTACCGTCGATGACGAATTTCGATAAGTCCAAAATGTATGGAAATTGGCATAAGCTTTAGAAATGTAATAGAAATGGGGTTGGATCTTATATCGAGTCGCCTGAATTTGAGTAAACTGTGAATGTAGGGGGGTTAAGGGAGTTCTTACTAAGCGCCCCGAAGCAAAACTTGTTGCCGGAGATGCGATAAAATATGGCCCTAAAGTGAAGGTTAGGTTATGTTAGAACAGTGACCACACATTGCGCGAGCCAAGCGAGCGTAGCGAGCGCGACGCGGCAGCGGCCGGCGAAGCGCTAGAAAGTAAAATGATACAAATGTATGATGAAAATATTTAAATTTCAATTTAAAAAAATAAAAAAACTACGCCTCTCCAGCAGGGAAAAATAAGTGGGGGGGACTCCTCTTAACTCCTTCTACCTCCCCCGACTATTCCTATCTTCTAACGAAGGCGATTTGATTCAAGATTTTTACATAGAAATGTCATAGAGAATGACTAGTGACTTTCGTTTTCAACAAGTGCTAGACAATGGTACATAACTTATCGAAAAGATGACGAAATTCGATTTCATCGATCAACATTTCCATACAAATGCGTAGACAAGTGGCACTCTTGTCAGTCGAAGTCGATGAGATTTCGATCGTTCAAATCGACACTTGGACCACGGAGATTAGACTCTACTCTTGGTACTTGGACCCCTTCTCTCTCTACGTTGGACCCTGTATAAAAGCAAAACAAAATGGCTGATTGTCAGTCAGCTGTTGGCGTAGATGGCATCAATTTTAGATCGTTTCTTAGGTTAAGTTCACACCGAGACGCAACGCGACGTGACGATACTTCTGGTTTCGCGCTGCGCAGCGAAAAGCCGCGCGGCGCATCGCGGTGCAGCTCGACGCAGCAAGACGCGCGGCGCCAACGAATTATCCCAATGAAATTTAGCACCTTTATGTGTAGCATTTAAAATTTTTATATTGTATCACGCGACTTCGTGCTGCGCCAACACTACGCGGCTTTGTATAGAGATTTAGTCGAGTGTCCGGGGTGTGGCGCGGCTATTCGCTGCGTGGCACAAAACCACAAGCATCGTCACGTCGTGTCACATCACGACGCTTTGTAAACCGACCCTAACTAAATTGTTCAAAGTTAATAATACTAATTATATAATAAAAATTAATAATAATACTATGTACTGGAAATACTTACAACAGAAGGTTATATCCAAACTAATAATGTCAACGTGCTTAAAGGAGGTCATCTCAGGTTGATAGAACACTTGACAGGATTGACGTCTTGAATTTGATGTTTTTAATTTCGTTTTCATTTCGAAACCATAGCCAAGAAGTTGCTTTTGTCCAATGATCATTTTGCCTTGTCGTTGATTTGCTGCACAAGCGTAATCGATTTTCGAAGTTGATTCGACATGGAGCGATGGTAACTTGTCTAGGCCCCCTGAGTCTATTATAAAACCTAAGTACTTAGCGTGTTTCACTTGGGGTATTTGAATGTTATTACAAAATACAGACAGATATTAAGGTAGTCCTCTCAAATTGAAGCTTATTATATTCGTTTTCTCTAAATTCAATGTCATTCCGTTTGTCTGAAACCAGTTACAGATATCAGCAATGGAGTGATGCAACCGTAGTTGCAGCTCTTGTATGTTGTCGGCTGAGACTAAAAATGCACTATCATCCGCAAATGCGACAAGTTCAGCGGAGGAGGTAGACGCAGCAAGGTCGTTTACTAGTATTAAAAACAGGTAGTTACCAAGTACTGATCCTTGCGGTATAGAGACATTTCCTAGATCACTGAACTTCAATCTTTTAATTCCATTCTTGGTAGACACTTCGGCAAGTTGTCGTCTTTGCGACAAAAATGACTTTAAGAAGTCATTAGACAACCCACTAACACCATAATGTTTCTGTTTTTCTATAATAAGATCATGATTTACGAGATCAAAAGCACTAGATAGATCACATAATATTAATGCTATTTGTTAATATAATAATTATTATAAGGTTTAGAAAAAAGGGCTTTTCATAAAGACCTATTTTGCAACCTCAGTGGTCAATAAAACGGTTGAGTAAACACATTTCTTACGAACGCTGCCTTTCCTGTAACACATAAATAAACAGTTTCCATAGAAAAGTTATAGAACCAGAATATATGTATATGTGGGATTCGATCCTTCGTGACCCTTCTACCTTTACAATATTTTATAATTAAGTCAATGTCAAAAAGACATATCAAGATGTGGAAGAAGCCACCGGCTCGTGAAACACAGCTTGACTAGTTCGGGAGCCTATGGATTCAAAAAACATGTAACCAGAAATTATGTCAATAAAGATATTTTGTATTTCGTATTTGTGATCTGTGTAAAAAAAAGAATATAGGAAGACGTAAAGACTGTCGTGTTTTTATTTATTTAAAAAAGTTTAAAAACTTATATCTTCACCCTGCTGCCTCAAATCCCACAGAATTTATGGGGGCTCGTCCGGGATAATCGAGAAGCATGATTTACTGACTATTCATGACGTCAAAAGATATTAACTGTCATTTGTCACAGTTAAAACTTCATTAAGTCAAGACGACATTAAAATGTTGCCAGACGGGAAATTTACCCACAAATTGGGGAAATTTTAGATGTGTTTTGAATGTCTATTATTTTCTTTGGAATATTGAAGAGTCATGATGAAAGTCTTCAACACCCCGAAATCTTAGATAGTTTGCGGTGACTTTAATGTTAATTTAATTGAGCAGTCACCGCTCAGTGATAAGTTAAAAAAATTATTTCTTAGCTTCAATTTAAAGCATCTTTTTAACCAGCCGACTAGAATCACTAGCTCATCAGCAACCTGCTTGGACAATGTGTTTTGCAACTGTGAACCTGAGAAAATTGCAATCTTTGATAAACTTGGCTCCGACCATCTGGGACAGAGTGCCACATTTTCATGTAAAACATCCACCAAAGGTCAAGAATACACATACAGGCCCATTACAACCAATCGGGTTGAACAGTTTGTGGATATCATTGACAAGCAACTAATGAACCTAATATTTTCTGAGGATCCCGATGACCTATGCAGCACTTTATCTCAAATGTTGGGTGCAGAGTTCAATAATATTTTTAAATTTAAAACTATTACAAGAGCTGGGAAAATTCGGTTCGATGACTGGACTCCTGGTATTTACAAAAGTAGAAATAATTTGTACAACTTATACTCACAAAAACAAATTAATTTACACAATACTAAATTCATAAATCACTTAAAACTATATTCCAAAACTTTTAAAGTGGTTTGTCAGACAGCAAAATCTTTGCATTTTAGTAGAAAAATTAAGCATGCTGATGATAAAATAAAAACAACATGGAAAATCATCAATACTGAAACTGGAAAAATAAAACAAAGAGACAGTAAGATCATCTTAAAAGTTAACAATAAATTAATCATGGATAGTAATGAGGTTGCCAATACATTTGATGAGTTCTTCTCTCAAGTACCCATTACTACCACTCAGTCCATAAATTCTAGTCCCGCTGATGCTTATTCTATATTATCAAAGTGTGTAAATAAATGTGATACCTTGTTCCAGTTCAAACACGTAACTGCAGACTCAATTGTGAAAACATTTAAAATGCTCAAACAAAAGAAAACCGAGGACCTGTGGGGAATGTCAACCACAGTTCTCAGTTACATTATTACTGTTATTAGCCCATACTTAGCTTTTATTTTTAACAGATGCGTTGATCAAGGTGTCTTCCCGGATTTGATGAAAAAAAGTAAATTGATTCCTTTATTCAAATCAGTAAACAAAAATGATCCATCTAACTATAGACCAATCTCTATACTACCGGCATTGAGTAAAATTTTTGAAAAAGTAATATTAGACCAGCTTTTAACACATTTTAACATGAATGATCTATTAAATAGCAAACAATTTGGATTTACTAAAGGGCGTTCTACTACTGATGCAGGAATAGGTCTTCTTAAACATATATTTGATGCATGGGAGAAAGCACAAGATGCTATTGGCGTGTTCTGTGACCTATCAAAAGCATTTGATTGTGTCTGTCATGAAACACTAATTTACAAATTAAAATACTACGGTGTTGAAGGTAAGGCACTTGATCTGGTATCATCATACCTCTGTAACAGAACACAGATGGTTGAAATCAATGGCTTCAGGTCATCTGGATCCCTCATAAAAATGGGAGTCCCGCAGGGATCGATCCTAGGACCTTTTTTATTTCCAGTTTATATCAATGATTTACCGTCATTCGTACAGAACATAGGTTCTTCGTTCGAACAAAACAATATCATATAGATGATATTGTTTTGTTCGCAGATGATACTTCCTTGATATTCAAAATAGATAGGACTACACCTAACTTTGACGATGTAAACAAATCAATAACACAGGTTCTGAATTGGTTTACAACCAATAACTTATTGTTAAACGCAAAAAAAACTAAATGTATTAATTTCTCTCTACCAAATGTAAAAAAGGGTATCCTAAATAGAAGTATATTAATAAATGATGAACCATTAGAACTTGTTGAATCCACAACATTCTTGGGCAATCACCCTGGATTCAAAGCTTCAATGGGGTTCTCAAATATTGGTTCTAGCAGGTAGGTTAAGCTCCGCTGCATACGCAGTACGTAAAATTAGATTTTTAACGGACGAAGCCACTGCAAGATTGGTCTATTTCAGCTACTTCCACAGTATAATGTCTTATGGCATTTTACTGTGGGGGAAAGCCGCTGAAATCCAATCAATATTTGTTTTGCAGAAACGAGCTATTCGCTCTATATATAGTATGAGGTCGCGAGATTCACTTCGTGAAAAATTTAAGGAAATTAAAATTCTAACAGTGGCATGTCAATACATTTATGAAAATATTTTGTTCATACGCAAGAATATAAATGATTATAAGAAAAGGTCTGATGTACATAATTTTAATACAAGACATAAAAATAGATTAATTATACCTAATTTCAGACTGCAGAAAGTTAGTGGTTCATTCATGGGGAACTGTGTACGCTTTTAAAATAAGCTACCTAAAGATATTGATCAATTGCCTATGAGCAAATTTAAAATCTATGTAAAATCCAATTTGATGAAAAAATCATACTATACAATAGGTGACTATATGGATGACAAAAATGCATGGCCTGAATGCCCCAAGTTCCAAGAACAAATATAAATTGTATTATAATTAATAATATACTAGCTGTTACCCGCGGCTTCGCCCGCGTTATTTGAGCCTTTATGACCTTTGAGGTCAAGATCGATGATCTCTTAGGCCAAGTCACCATAGATGACCCTAAAGTCGAACTCAATATCCTCTATTGTTAAATTCATTATTCATTTTGGTTAGTTATACGAAGTTGTGCTGTTTAAATGTTTGACTCAACACAAAAGTTCCTGAAACATTTCTTACAAAGAAAATAAGGTGAATAGCTGCGCGAGCGCAGCGAGAGCTATCATTGCGCGAGCGAACATTTTTTATGACTTTTTATGACCCTGACAAATTTACGACCTAATAATCAACTCACTATAGATGACTCTTAGGTCGAACTCGATATCGTCTATTGTTAAAGTCATTAATAATTACTTGATAAACCTAACCGAGGTTTACCAAGTTTTGCTGTTTAATTATTTGAGTCAGTCTAATGTATGAGGCTGTTGAAACGTGCTATTATACGCTATATAGCGTTATTACTGTGAAACATTTTTACGACTTTTTATGACCCTGACAGTTTTTATGACCTACTAAGTCAACACCGATGACACTGTAAAACGTGATATCCACTTATTTTAAGGTTAATAATCATTATGATTATTGAAGGTTGTACTGTTTAAATGTATGACTCGTTTTGATGCATGTGGTTATTAATATACAAAATTTGCTGAAATATTACCTTCAAGGCAGATAAAACAAATACTCGCGCGAGCGTAGCGAGCGCTATCACTGCGCGAGCTTCGCGAGCGAAAAATTTTTTACGTCTTTTTATGACCCTGATAGTTTTTATGACCTACTAAGTCAACACCGATGACATTATGGTTAAATTTGATATCGACTCAATTAAAGGTTAATAATCATTATGATTATTGAAGGTTGTTCTGTTTCAATGTATGACTCGTTTTGATGCATGTGGCTATTAAAATACAAAATTTGCTCAAAAATTACATTCGAAGTAGATAATTGCGCGAGTGAAGCGAGCGCGAAAAATTTTTACGACTTTTTATGACCCTGACAGTTTTTATAACCTACTAAGTCAACACTGATGACACTCAAGTGAAACGTGATATCCACTTATTTTAAGGTATCATTATGATTATTGAAGGTTATACTTTTTTAATTTATGACTCGTTTTGATGCATGTGGTTATTAATATGCGAAAGTTGCTGAAATATTACCTACAAAGTTGATAAAATAAATGCTTCCGCGAGCGTAGCGAGCGCGAAAATTTTTTACGACTTTTTATGACCCTGACAGTTTTTATGACCTACTAAGTCAACACCGATGACATAAGGGTTCAATTTGATATCCACTTAATTGAAGGTTAATAATCATTATGATTATTGAAGGTTGTTCTGTTTCAATGTATGATTCGTTTTGATGCATGTGGCTATTAAAATTCAAAAGTTGACGAAGTATTTCCTACAAAGTAGATAAAATAAATGCTTGCGCGAGCGTTGCGAGCGATATCACTGCGCGAGCGAAGCGAGCGCGAAAATTTTTTACGACTTTTTATGACCCTGACAAATTTTATGACCTACTAAGTCAACACTGATGACACTCAGGTTAAAGTCGATAATCATTTATTTTAAGGTTAATAATCATTATGATTATTGAAGATTGTACAGTTTTCATTTACGACTCGTTTTGATGCATGTGGTTATTAATATACAAAAGTAGCTGAAATATTACCTTCAAAGTTGATAAAATAAATGCTTGCGCGAGCGTAGCGAGCGCTATCCCTGCGCGAGCGAAGCGAGCGCGGAATTTTTTAACGACCTTTTATGACCCTGACAGTTTTTATGACCTACTAAGTCAACACCGATGACATTAGGGTTAAACGTGATATCCATTTATTTTAAGGTTAATAATCATTATGATTATTGAAGGTTGTACTGTTTTCATGTATGACTCGTTTTGATGCTTGTGGCTATTAAAATACAATTGTTTTTGAAATATTACGTTCAAAGTAGATAAAATAAATGCTTGCGCGAGCGCAGAGAGTGCTATAACTACGTGAGCAAAGCGAGCGCAAAAATTTTTTACGACTTTTTATGACCCTGACAGTTTTATGACCTACTAAGTCAACACCGATGACATTAGGGTTAAATTTGATATTCACTTAATTTAAGGTTAATAATCATTATGATTATTGAAGGTTGTTATGTTTCAATTTATGACTCGTTTTGATGCATATGGCTATTAAAATTCAAAAGTTGACGAAATATTTCCTACAAAGTAGATAAAATAAATACTTGCGCGAGCGCAGAGAGTGCTATAACTACGCAAGCAAAGCCAGCGCGTAAATTTTGATGACTTCTCTTCTTCTCTTTTATGCCCTATTAATGTGTACATGTCTTTGTACAAAATCTCATGTGAATCGGTCAAGCGTTTTGGCCGAAAAGAGGCCAAACATATACAAAATTCAACAATAAAAAACTGACAACCGGACTCGATTGTACAAAATGTAACCAATGTGCTCGAATAATAGACTCTACTCTTGGTCTATGTCTTATTGACTGTCTCTGTACAATTTTAGCTCAATTGGTCAACTCGTTTAACCGAGAAGAGGTCACACGTATAAAAAAATCAATTAAAAAAAATTAGTTACCCAAACTCAACTGTTAAAAAAAATATCCTTTGTCGTTCTATGCCCTATTAACTGAATTTGTACAAAATTTGAGCTGAATCGGTCAAAACCATTGCCGCTAAGAGGCAACACATTATTCCATAATAAAATTATGGACACCCGAAATTACCAGCCAAAAAAAAGTATCCTATGTCTTATTGACCATCTGTGCACAAAATTTCAGCTGAAATGGTTGACCCGTTTGACTGAGAGGAGGCCACACACTTACAAAGTTCAATAAAAAAAATCTGGACACCTGGACTCGACTGCCAGAAAAAAAGTATCCTATGTGCTTATATGCCATATGAGCTGTATATGTAGAAAATTTCAGCTGTATCGGTCAAGCCGTTTAGCTGATAAGTGGCCATGCATACCCAAAATTCAATAAAAAAAATCTGGACACCCAGACTCGATAGCCAAAAAAAAGTATCCTATATCCTATTCTGCCCTATGAACTGTCTTTATACAACATGCCAGGCAAATTGGTCAAGCCGTTTATTCGAGAAGAGGTCTTATATTTACAAAATTCAATTAATAATATATGGACCCCCTGACTCGATAGCCAGAAAAAAAGTATTCTATATCCTATTCTGCCCTATGAACTGTCTTTACACAACATGTCAGGCAAATCGGTCAAGCCGTTTATTCGAAAAGATACCTTATATTTACAAAATTCAATTAAAAATATCTGGACCCCCTGACTCGACAGCCAGAAAAAAAGTATCCTATATTCTATTCTGCCCTATGACATGTATTCACACAAAATTTCAGGCAAATCGGTCAAGCCGTTTATTCGAGAAGAAGTCTTATATTTACAAAATTTAATAAAAAAATATCTGGACCCCCTGACTCGACAGCCAGAAAAAAAGTATTCTATATTCTATTCTGCCCTATGACATGTATTCACACAAAATTTCAGGCAAATCGGTCAAGGCGTTTATTCGAGAAGATGTCTTATATTTACAAAATTCAATTAAAAATATTTGGACCCCCTGACTTGATAGCTAGAAAAAAAGTTTTCTATATCCTATTCTGCCCTATGAACTGTCTTAATACAACATGTCAGGCAAATCTGTCAAGCCGTTTATCCGAGAAGAGGTCTTATATTTACAAAATTTAATTAAAAATATCTGGACCCCCTGACTCGACAGCCAGAAAAAAAGTATTCTATATTCTTTCTGCCCTATGACATGTATTCACACAAAATTTCAGGCAAATCGGTCAAGGCGTTTATTCGAGAAGATGTCTTATATTTACAAAATTCAATTAAAAATATTTGGACCCCCTGACTTGATAGCTAGAAAAAAAGTTTTCTATATCCTATTCTGCCCTATGAACTGTCTTAATACAACATGTCAGGCAAATCTGTCAAGCCGTTTATCCGAGAAGAGGTCTTATATTTACAAAATTTAATTAAAAATATCTGGACCCCCTGACTCGACAGCCAGAAAAAAAGTATTCTATATTCTTTCTGCCCTATGACATGTATTCACACAAAATTTCAGGCAAATCAGTCAAGCCGTTTATTTGAGAAGAAGTCTTATATTTACAAAATTCAATTAAAAATATCTGGACCCCCTGACTCGATAGCCAAAAAAAAAGTATCCTATATCCTATTCTGCCCTATGTACTATCTTTGTACAAAATTTCAGCCAAATCGGTCAAGCCGTTTGACCGTGAAGAAGTCCCAAACAAACAAACAAACAAACAAACAAACAAATAAACAAACTGACTTTCGCATTTATAATATTGGTGTTGATTGTTAAAATTTTAAAGCTGACATGTACAATTAATTGAAAAAAAAAAAGATAAAATGACAAGACAAGCCCCATAGAGTTTCTTGGTGTTTCTTCTCTGATGGGAGTATTTCTGAAACACCGGTAGATTCAACAGCCATTCAGTTTTCCCCTTTTGTCCGCAGATTTTCTTTCTAGGCTTGCCATTTTTATTTTTATTTTAACAATATTATGCAGCTGACAGACGGACTATCAGTTCCATTTGGATCATGATATGTACTGTGATCGGTATGCGTTTCTCTATGTTGTGTTTCACTATTTCACTTTTTTATTTTTTTTATACAAAAATTGTCTGAAGTACTGAAACACACAGTTACATGTATGGTTGGTTTTAACCTACTTTAATTTTTTTTAAATATTCTGACGTAAACGATTGGATGACAGCTGAATGGTTCATTACTTTTTTTTTCTAATTCAAAGCGTTAAATTCTGCTTTTGCTATGTTTACTTGATAATTGGTTATGATTTATTTTATGATTTATGATTTTGACGTGTATATGTGCGTATATTACATAAGTTTTGTAATTAGTATTAACATCATAACTGTAACCTACTCATTATCCATGTTAATGAAATAAATAAATAAAATATTTATACTGCCTACATACTGAATAAATGCTTTGATTCTTGATTCTAATATTCATTTTGGAATACAACTAACCTGTGTTATAAAAGTATATGGAATTATTGTAATAAAATAGACAATTAATTATCGTGTTTGTCAGATGCTTTAATTGTACAGGGCCATTTTGGACATTGTCCTTTGATACCTTGATGACATCATTATTACTAGTGAATATTTTCACTTTAGCGTGGCATTTAAAGTCAATTTAATTAGTCAATTAAAGGCTACCAAATGAACACTTTCTGAGACTTTGTTGTCTGTTCGTCCGTCCGTCCGTCCGTCCGTCCGTGTGTCTATATGTGCGCACTTTACAGATCTGTATTTTCTTAACCGTTATAGGTACATACTTGAAATTTTCAAAAAGTATGTATCCGTCAGTGTATAACGGCCCAGACACGAAATTTAATAGATTCATGTAATTTCATTAAAACTTTTTTTGCACTAAAAAGGGTAAAATAAGTTATTTTTCAAAAAAAATAAAACCGACTTCATAACCACAAAAAGGCACTCAAAAGCGAAAAATAATTTACTTAAAATGATTATAAGCGTTACCCACTTCTCTATATGAAGTCGGTGCCAGCCAAGTCTATTGGATATTAGATATATACTATGTATGTAGTAGTAGTACACGTTGAAACCGGTGGCACCGACGAAGCAAACGGTAAAGGCGCCTACAGCGAAGACTAGACGAGCTGCTGCTTCAAAAAAATGAAGCCTCGGTTATCTTTGTTTATGTGAGCTTTATTTATGTAGGTATGTTGTTATCATTTTTTTTCTCGTGTATTTCTCTGAAGGTGGGTACATTTAATTGATATTTCGCAATCCCTCTGTTAAAACTTTTATGTTAAATGTACCCTTTATTGGCAATACTTTTAAAAAACTTTGTAGGTAATCTAATCTTGCGTTTACTATAATAGTACGACAGAACTCATTTGATTTATTTACTTTTATACAATTTTGGTAATTTATATTTTTCTGCTCTGACAGTGACACTCACGAACGTCACATGTCACGTAGACTAATTTCAATCAAACTTCATCTTCATTTGTCAAAGTTTAGACAATGTGATTTAGAGAGTACCAAATTAGGTTGTCAATTTGATTTGGTATCGATCGCACAGTCCGTAATAATCTAATCTCTAGTATATATATAGAAATTTTATTTTACTTTATTTCTATTTATGTATACAAAGTGATGTAAATATCAATTTTGTTTTAGAAATACATAATAAATAATAGTTTTTAGACATAGGCCCAAAATGTAAAATATTTTTAAACTTATTTACTTCTGAAAATACATAAACGTACCTAATTTAATTTTATGCTTTGAAATACCTACATATTTTAAATGTAACATGTTACAAATTTTAAACACAAATTGGCAGGAGAGGACTTTCGTAGTATAAATTATATAATTATTTGTTTTTAGCGCAATATATATTTATTTAGCTTTTATAATTAACATATAATTTTTTATATCTTATTGTATTAAATATTACACATATATTACACATAAACGCAATACATTAAAACGGATAAAATTTGTTATTTTTATTAGAAATGCCATGTAAGAAACTGTTAAAAATTGGTTTTATAAATGCGGGCTCGCTAAGTACAAATCATGACGATTTCATTGCTGCCATGGATGGGTATGATGTGGACATAATGGCCATTAATGAGACGTGGCTCAGAGCTGGTGAGGTAGGGCGAGCGCCACGAGTACCTGGCTATCGCTTACGTCATATCCCTAGGCCCCAACATATTTGTGGTGGTCGCGGGGGTGGTGTAGGATATTATATTAGACACGGATTAAATGTTCGCACTCGTCCCCACCCCGCTGACCCACAGCACAACAATGTAGAACAAATGTGGCTATCGTTCACTATTCATGGCAAGAATATTGCCATTGGCACTGCCTATCGTCCCCCATGGTTAAATGTAGAACTATTTCTGGATGCGCTGTCTGACTCTGTAAATTTTTTCTCAGGTTGTGATAGCATTATTGTGTTAGGTGATTTTAATATAAATTTACTAGATATTAATGATAACAAGACAAAACTTTTCAACATTACACTACAGTGTCTAAACTTATCACAGATAGTCACATCCCCTACTCACTTTACAGCAAATAGCCAGTCGCTCATTGATGTGGTGTGTACAGATTTACAACCAAAACTGGTCACTGTTGATCCTGTGGGGACATTAGGCCATTCCTTTATTATTTGTGAATTCAATATAAAAAGAGAGAAGTTAATACCTTACACGATCTCATACAGGCCTTTAAAAGACATTTCGCATGAATTATTTACAACTGATTTAAATAGGATATGCTGGGATTCAATATGCTTGCTTAGTGATGTAAATGAAATGGTGATGCTTTATAACAAATATGTAATTAATTTATTTGATATGCATGCACCTTTTAAAATGATAACTATAAGAGACCATTCTTATCCATGGTTAACAGATAACATCAGATTTATGATGCGACTGCGTAATGAAGCACTGTCTGAATACAAACGCACTAACCTAGACGTAAAACTTAATTATTACAAAGACATAAAATCCCTAGTAAATAAGTCAATATTTTTTGAAAAAGTTGCGTACTTCAAGCACAATATAAACAATAAAATTAAGGAACCTAAGACACTTTGGAATAATTTAAAATCTAGCGTATTGAATTTTTCTGATGACAAGGAACTTCCAGCGCATTTTACAGATGTTAATGCAATAAATGCTCATTTTCTCAATGTCCCTGGCAAGTCTGATGTACATCCGTCACAAATGACTTACTTCGAATTTTTCCACCACAACATAGGAAACATATTCTCAATTTCAACAATAAGCCCCGATATTATTTACAAAATACTAAGAAATTTAAAATCCAACGCAGAGGGCTGCGATAATATCACACTAAAAATGTTATTTCTTACACTTCCTAATTCTATTCAAGCAATTACATCACTTGTAAATACCTCAATTAACACCTGTACTTTTCCAGACATTTGAAAAATGGCTAAAGTAGTACCATTACCTAAAAAAAATAACCCAGTTGAGCTAAAAGACTTGAGACCAATCAGTATTTTGCCATGTCTATCCAAAATAATGGAGAAAGTAGTGTGTCAGCAGTTAACTACATACTTAGAAATTAATAAAATTCTCCCTGAGGTACAGTCGGGTTTCAGACGAGGCAGAAGTACTACAACTGCCTTACTTGATGTCACAGATAACATTTTAGCATCTCAAGACCAGGGCAAGTGCACACTGCTGGTACTGTTGGACTTTTCCCGTGCATTTGATGCCATAAATATCCCACTTTTATTATCAAAACTAAAATATTATGGCTTTGACACTGCTGCTATAAAATGGTTCAACAGCTACTTAAGTAATAGGTGCCAATATGTCGAGACCAAACAAATGTCCGGTGGTCCCTTCAAGTCCTCTCTGTCTGAGCTGAAAAGGGGTGTACCGCAAGGTTCTATTTTAGGTCCAATCCTCTTTATACTATATAGTGCTGATATAATTAAATGTATACACAATTCCAAATGTCATATCTATGCAGATGACATGCAGGTTTACATAGATTTTGTACCAGGGGAACTAGATAGGGCAATATATAAGCTTTATCAAGATCTAGCCAGAATTGTAGATTGGTCTGAAAAAAATTGTCTCTTGTTGAATCCATCCAAGACGAAATTTATGGTTCTTGGTAGCAAACACCAGCTCTCACAGCTCCCAGATGATATTGACTTAGAGCTCATGGGTGAAAAGGTTGAGCGAGTGTATGTGATACGCAACCTTGGTTTAAAAATTGATGTACATTTACGTTTTGAAGAGCACATTGCCGATTCAGTAAAACATTGTTTTTATAGATTAAAAATGCTCTATAAGCTAAGATCATACCTCAGCGAAGAACTTAGAACGCAACTTGTTGAAACATTGATACTTTCCAAGCTGAACTATGCTGACACTGTGTATGGCACAAGATTGCTGTCCAGAACACAACATCTGATACAGAGGGTTCAGAATGCCTGCGCGAGATTCTGTTACAATATCCCAGCTAGAAGCCATGTCACACCCTTTTTAAACAAGCACTATGCATTAAAGATTAAAAATAGCGGCGTAAACTCCATCTTGCATCTCTTCTTTTTGGCATTATTAATTTTAAGAACCCGTCGTATTTGTATGATAAGCTCAACTGGATCGCTAATACCAGGTAGTGTTCTGCTAGAAATGTATCTCAGCAGCTCTCCACACAGCATCATAGAAGAGTCTGTTTTCGAGGCTCCTTCCGCTATGCCGCCACCAAGTGCTGGAACAATATTCCGCCTCCAATCAGGAGTCTGAAATCATTACATTTATTTAAGTACAAATTAAAACAGTACTTGGTGGTAGAGCAAATAAACTTTGCTGACATAAACATAGACATGTCATTCATTTAAACTTTTACTCTGATACAAAAATAAACATCACAGTGTTAATTTATACTTACATTTTTAGTCGTAACTTTTTATTTTTATTTTATTTTATCTTCCAAAATCAATTCCGAAAATCCAATAATATAAAATATACATTATTATTATTATTTCTTTGTTTTTGGAATATACATTATTTATACATAATTCAATGAAATTACTTGTGTTGTCTTTCTTGTCACGAATGTCATGATCAATACTTGTCAATGTCAATGTCAATATACGTTGACATACAAATCCGTACCTGTTTCCCACAGATTGTCTATTACGTGTCCCTACATCACTCTCTTTGCTCAGCAGTGGCACGCATTTAAAAAGTTGGTTCCGGTTCTTACAACTATGAGTAGTTTAATTTTTTATGATTTTTATATTTATCCGTTATATGTTATATTATACTATTATATATATATATATATATATATATATATATATATATATATATATGTATATATATTTATAAATATGTTATCTGTTATTGTTAATTTATGTTATTGTATCTATTTTATTTAAGTTATTGTTATCGGTGTTAGTCCTACTCCCGCTCTCAGGCCATTCTGAAAATCAGCGTCTTGGTTTTGGGGTCTACGATCCAAGAATCTAGACATTTGTGCTGAGACTGGTCTGTTTCAGCACCTCATATTGTATTTCTTTTTTTGTTTTTTGTTTTATTTTGTTAAGTTTTTTTACTCAAAATGTCAAATATATTTTTCATCTGTACTTTAACTTGAGGACCGCTGAATAAATGATTTTTCTTTCTTTCTTTCTTTCTTTCTAGTAAGTAGGTACATGTAGGTTAGTAAGTAGGTAGATACATGTAGGTATTATCTATCTACTACCTATTAGACTTGGCTGGCACCGCCTTCAAAAAGAGAAGTGGGTAACGCTTATAATCATTTTAAGTAAATTATTTTTCGCTTTTGAGTGCCTTTTTGTGGTTATGAAGTTGGTTTTTTTTTTTTTGAAAAATAACTTATTTTAGTCAAAACGCCAAGTGGCTGACTAAACTTTAAATTGAACTAGCGACCCGCCCCAGCTTCGCACATATGCTTGTGTAGAGCATATATGCCTGTATCTGTTTGCATCACTTTGTGGCGTCGAGTATGAATTAATCTTTACATAAAACCTTAACGAATTATACACATAAACCTTCCTCATTATCTCATCTCAACACACTATCTATTGGTGAATACCGCAAATTCTGTAGTTTATCGCAAACTGACAGACAGACGCGGCAGGGGACTTTGTTTTATATTATGTAGTGATATATAAGTAAAATTAAGAGTTGATGTTTAATGAGATGCCGAAGATATCAAGGCGGTTAGTTATCATTATAGGTATATCTTTAAATGTAGGAGATCAAACGTTGGACGAGCGCTTCTCTATGAGGCTGGATTTTTGTGCGGCTTGATACATTATAACGACGTTGTTATCTACATACCAAAGTACAATATTTGGCAAATTTTCGTTAGACAATATATTATGTAATAGTATATGCAATTAAACATTGGTTAAGTATTCCATTTAAAATACATTGTCATTAAAATTGTAACCCTATCTACCAAACTGGGCAATGCAATAGTGCCCATATATTGATGGTTAGTGTGGATTATTTAAATTAAGTACATCAAGACATGAACTGTTACATTAAAAAAAATTACAGCGTAGCAGATATAACTTCACTTAGCCTTATCATAATGTAAGGCATTGATTTAAACCTTAATGAGACGAATTAAAAATTAAGTGTTGCCACACTAACGTTAAAGTTTTGTTAAGTTTTTGTAGGAATCGCGAACGAAGTCGCGGGTACAGCTAGTAATGAATATATTCACAATGTCTTGAAAAAGATAGCATGGAGCTTACTCCATGTTATTTTCATTTTTTTTTTTATTTGTTAGTATTGTTCGAAAAACTAGGGTACAAAAATTGTTATATAGACATAAATAAATCTCACTTTGTTTTCGTAAGATATACTAGATCCTAAAGTAGGTGTACCGTATAGCAGTATTATTATCTTTTCTATGGTATAGCGTATACAGTAGCTCGGAGCACAAACTAGACAAGAAGGTTTGCCTCAAACTTCACACAAAGACTCTAAAAAGGTTAAGTTACGACCACACCGCGGCATCCTGAGTCCGTGTGCGCGTACGCGATCTGATTTTCAATTGCTTCTGATTGCCGTAGATCGCGTTTGGTGTGAATCAGCCGGTACAAATACAACTGCGCTCTCTGATCACCGCTGAGATCGTGCACGCAGGATGCTGCGGTGTGGCCGTACCTTATATGTTTATCTATATTTAACGTCAATTTTTTACAGTTTTAAGTATTATCAGTTTTAAGACATTGAATAATAAATTAAATATTTTACAACATTTGCTAAAAAAACGTCACGTTATTTTATACTTGCTACTAAGATAATAAAACTTTATCCTTCTTTAAAAATACGAAATAAAAGATAACATCCGCTTAAAAATTTAATAATAACATCGAGGTTTCCCGAAGCGGGATGCAATCGTGGAATCCAATTTGCCGACATCGGACCACCGGCTTTTGTCTTTCGTGCCCCAGGTCTATTGGGGTACCGTGAAAGAGCTTTTGAGAAAAGCGATAAGTCCATCGCAAACTCGAACCTATCGCTAATGAAAGTCTGGATTCTATAGCTCGTTAGACTGGCTAATATTTGGTAACAATTTAATCACGTAAAGAATACTATTTCGTTACATATCCAAGTCAACAGTTTAGCAACACAGTAGATGAATTAAAAATATTTAGTTGATGCAACTCTTTATTAAATACTGCGTGTTGTGTGATTACGTCACCGGTTTAAGCTATTTGGTGTACTCTTAAAAGAGTATAAGAGTAAGCACTGACCTAGTTAAAAAAAATCGCAGAATTGCTACAGTAATTTACAAATTGTCCGCGAGCATACGAGTAGTTGACAGTTACGAAACTGCGGTAGCTGAGTTTGTTGGACTGCTTGATCTAATGGATAAGTAGCACAAGCTTTTTTTTAATAAATAAAGAGCAGTAAGCCGCGTGCTGGTACGCGGCCCACTTAATAATAATGGTGATGGTAAAGTGTTTACCACTGGTTTTTGGTGCGTTGTCTGCTCTGTTAACTCTCCTTTTGAAGCAACTCAGATCAAGCTGCTGTGGGAAAACATCGGGAAGAAAGTAATTCCACATCTTGCAGGTACGCAGGAAGAACAAGTATGGGAGGACTAGTAGTAAGTAGGGGAGTAGTCTATAATATAAGCTGCAAAAATTATTTTATCTACATCGGCTATGCCTACTTCTATAATAATGATGTTACATAGAAATGTATCTTGACGTAGCAAGGTCCAGCGCTTTCGCTCAATGATTCGCACATAAGATGTATCTTGTTTTAAATAGCATGAATAATTTGTCAACGTACGTATTTTAGTAAATAATAATAAGTAATGACACAAACTTAATTTCTAAAATAACATGAGATGAAATGCACAAATTTATTAGGGGCAGAAGCAATAAGTTCAAAACAAGTAAGTTTCAGAGTTGAACCCCAGACCTGGTAGCAAATTTCACTTCATAAATTTCATCTTGAACGACGTAATTACCAAAGGATGCTTTAAGACGTATATCGTATTAAATTCTTCCAGGATTTGTGTTCCGTTCTGGGGTTAAAATTTGTTGGGAACTCGCTTTCCGGTCCGTAGCAATAGTGCTGCAGTTTTGGTTATGGAATAAGAATAGCTATTATTTAAGTGTCAAATGAGAGTGCTTGAAAGTTTAAATCAAATCGATACTAAGATTTTTCAAAATAGCGGTGATATGCGGGTGTTAAAAAAGAAATAAACGGGCCAAGTGCAAGTCGGACTCGCACTCATAGGGTTCGGTACCACACTATAGTATTTTATAAAATCGAGCAAAAAATGCCACTATCATTTTTCGCCAGTAAAAATTATAATTAATAAACATTTTATCAAAATATAGACAACTATATTTTGATAAAATGTTTATTAATTATATTTTTTTACAGCTGTTTTTAAAGCCGCGTGCTTATTTCTTATAACGCCATCTAACGTCTAACGCTATCTAAGTGAAAGTTAACACAAAAGTGTTAGGGATTGACATTTCAATATAACGCCATCTATAGACGTTTACCTAAGAGTTCATAGATGGTGTTTAATTGAAATGCCAAAAAAAAATATGTTTCTTATATGGGACCCCTATAATTTTTAACTTTATTCTGTTTTTAGTATTTGTTGTTAAAGCGGCAACAGAAATACATCATCTGTGAACATTTCAACCGTCTGACTATCATGGTTCATGAAATACAGCCTGGAGACCGCCGGACAAACAGACAGACAGACAGACACATAGACGGACAGCGGAGTCTTAGTAATAGGGTCCCGTTTTACCCTTTGGGTACGGAACCCTAAAAATTATCATTTCATTCATTAATTATCAGCAGCCAATATTAGTCCACTGGTGGACGCTACTGAGATCGATCTTCAGGTCCAACCACTGCCAGCCAGCTTGCGTATATCATCGCTCCACTTAGCTAGAGGGCGCCCTACACTACGTTAAATTATCATGTTTTAGCCGAATCCGAAAAAAGTGTGCAGAAATATCACACATTTTTTTGTTACACTTATTTACGCTACTCTTTTCTCCGAACGTCTTTCTTATCCAAGAAACTCTAAGTGGTCGGGTGTGTCAATGTTGTTTTTAAGTGCGCAGTGGACATGTATTCTGTTTCAAGCTATGCTAATACAGACTCGCGAAGTCTTTAGCTCATAGAGCCACTGGTATTATATTGGACTGCCGGGACGAACATATCATTTATCATTTATTTCTTAATAACATTTGTGATTGGTCAATTTTACAATATAATAAATTTGATTTACATTAAGTTAACATCATTATATAATTCATAATTAAGTAGAATAGAGTTAAATTCATTATACAACATCAAATATTGTGTTTGTGAAACAATTGTCACATCAGCCTTATTTTTTCATTCATCCAGAAAATCATTGAATGTGTAATATGCTTTTTTAGGGTTCCGTAGTCCTGACAAGGAACCCTTATAGTTTCGTCATGTCCGTCTGTCTGTCTGTCTGTCCGAGGTTTTGCTAAGAGACCGTTAATACTAGAAAGCTGTAATTTTGTGGGAGTATGTATATATTACGCCGACAAAGTGCTGAAATAAAATTGTGATATATATTTCTTTTTAGGGTAGCTCCCCTATTTAAGAAGTGGGGATTTTTTTTTTCAACGTCTACCCTATCGTGTGGAGTATCGTTGAATAGGTCTCTAAAAATGATTTAAGGGTTGCTAATACCATTTTTCGATTGAATACTCCATTTACGAAATATTAAACTTTAAAGTGTAAAATTTTGTTCCATTAGGGCGTCCCCCCCCCAAAAAAATCTGAAAAAAATCTTGATAATAGCGCATTTCATGAACTTTAAAGGAAAATTATAGCGGTAGAGATAACTTTATAAGTTTAGCAGTAATAGTCGTTGAACTTGGGTGTTGGATATATTTGTACCAAATACAAAATCCTTAAAATAAATCCTTTAAAGTGACAAAGACGGAGTACCTAGTTGCTTGTTTATAACGGGTAAAGACTTGCATTGAATAACAGGCTACTACGGAACCCTACACTGCGCGTGGCCCGACACGCACTTGGCTGGTTATTTATTAAGATGTTTTTTATTGTATTTTTAAGTTTTTCATAGAATTCTATTTCACGAATAGTTTTGTCAAATTTGTTTCATATTTTTGGTCCTTCGTACCTCACAGATTGTGAAAATTTTTTGAACTTTTTGGAAGTTAGTATAAGCCTGTCTTTATTACGAGTGTTGAGGTGGTGAATATCACTCATAGACTGAAAACTCTGTAAGTTTAGTTGAACAAATTTGCAGACTTTGAGGATATATAATGAATGCATTGTTAGTATACCTTGTTCGATAAACAATTGTCGAGCGGTTGTGTCCCATGGAACACGACACACGATTCTAAATGCCCTCTTTTGCAAAAACAAAGCTCTTTGGCGATCTGCGGCTTGGCCCCAGAGATCTATATTGTAAGAGAGTAGTGATTGAAAATATGCAAAATATGCATTTTTGACCGCTGATGCGCTCATCATTTGAGTCAGTCTCGATAGGGCAAAACATGCTCTGCTTAGCTTTTCACACAGATAGTCAATATGCATATCCCATTTCAAACCTGGGGGCCTAGACAAAGACACATTTCTACCGTCGATGACGAATTTCGATAAGTCCAAAATGTATGGAAATTGGCATAAGCTTTAGAAATGTAATAGAAATGGGGTTGGATCTTATATCGAGTCGCCTGAATTTGAGTAAACTGTGAATGTAGGGGGGTTAAGGGAGTTCTTACTAAGCGCCCCGAAGCAAAACTTGTTGCCGGAGATGCGATAAAATATGGCCCTAAAGTGAAGGTTAGGTTATGTTAGAACAGTGACCACACATTGCGCGAGCCAAGCGAGCGTAGCGAGCGCGACGCGGCAGCGGCCGGCGAAGCGCTAGAAAGTAAAATGATACAAATGTATGATGAAAATATTTAAATTTCAATTTAAAAAAATAAAAAAACTACGCCTCTCCAGCAGGGAAAAATAAGTGGGGGGGACTCCTCTTAACTCCTTCTACCTCCCCCGACTATTCCTATCTTCTAACGAAGGCGATTTGATTCAAGATTTTTACATAGAAATGTCATAGAGAATGACTAGTGACTTTCGTTTTCAACAAGTGCTAGACAATGGTACATAACTTATCGAAAAGATGACGAAATTCGATTTCATCGATCAACATTTCCATACAAATGCGTAGACAAGTGGCACTCTTGTCAGTCGAAGTCGATGAGATTTCGATCGTTCAAATCGACACTTGGACCACGGAGATTAGACTCTACTCTTGGTACTTGGACCCCTTCTCTCTCTACGTTGGACCCTGTATAAAAGCAAAACAAAATGGCTGATTGTCAGTCAGCTGTTGGCGTAGATGGCATCAATTTTAGATCGTTTCTTAGGTTAAGTTCACACCGAGACGCAACGCGACGTGACGATACTTCTGGTTTCGCGCTGCGCAGCGAAAAGCCGCGCGGCGCATCGCGGTGCAGCTCGACGCAGCAAGACGCGCGGCGCCAACGAATTATCCCAATGAAATTTAGCACCTTTATGTGTAGCATTTAAAATTTTTATATTGTATCACGCGACTTCGTGCTGCGCCAACACTACGCGGCTTTGTATAGAGATTTAGTCGAGTGTCCGGGGTGTGGCGCGGCTATTCGCTGCGTGGCACAAAACCACAAGCATCGTCACGTCGTGTCACATCACGACGCTTTGTAAACCGACCCTAACTAAATTGTTCAAAGTTAATAATACTAATTATATAATAAAAATTAATAATAATACTATGTACTGGAAATACTTACAACAGAAGGTTATATCCAAACTAATAATGTCAACGTGCTTAAAGGAGGTCATCTCAGGTTGATAGAACACTTGACAGGATTGACGTCTTGAATTTGATGTTTTTAATTTCGTTTTCATTTCGAAACCATAGCCAAGAAGTTGCTTTTGTCCAATGATCATTTTGCCTTGTCGTTGATTTGCTGCACAAGCGTAATCGATTTTCGAAGTTGATTCGACATGGAGCGATGGTAACTTGTCTAGGCCCCCTGAGTCTATTATAAAACCTAAGTACTTAGCGTGTTTCACTTGGGGTATTTGAATGTTATTACAAAATACAGACAGATATTAAGGTAGTCCTCTCAAATTGAAGCTTATTATATTCGTTTTCTCTAAATTCAATGTCATTCCGTTTGTCTGAAACCAGTTACAGATATCAGCAATGGAGTGATGCAACCGTAGTTGCAGCTCTTGTATGTTGTCGGCTGAGACTAAAAATGCACTATCATCCGCAAATGCGACAAGTTCAGCGGAGGAGGTAGACGCAGCAAGGTCGTTTACTAGTATTAAAAACAGGTAGTTACCAAGTACTGATCCTTGCGGTATAGAGACATTTCCTAGATCACTGAACTTCAATCTTTTAATTCCATTCTTGGTAGACACTTCGGCAAGTTGTCGTCTTTGCGACAAAAATGACTTTAAGAAGTCATTAGACAACCCACTAACACCATAATGTTTCTGTTTTTCTATAATAAGATCATGATTTACGAGATCAAAAGCACTAGATAGATCACATAATATTAATGCTATTTGTTAATATAATAATTATTATAAGGTTTAGAAAAAAGGGCTTTTCATAAAGACCTATTTTGCAACCTCAGTGGTCAATAAAACGGTTGAGTAAACACATTTCTTACGAACGCTGCCTTTCCTGTAACACATAAATAAACAGTTTCCATAGAAAAGTTATAGAACCAGAATATATGTATATGTGGGATTCGATCCTTCGTGACCCTTCTACCTTTACAATATTTTATAATTAAGTCAATGTCAAAAAGACATATCAAGATGTGGAAGAAGCCACCGGCTCGTGAAACACAGCTTGACTAGTTCGGGAGCCTATGGATTCAAAAAACATGTAACCAGAAATTATGTCAATAAAGATATTTTGTATTTCGTATTTGTGATCTGTGTAAAAAAAAGAATATAGGAAGACGTAAAGACTGTCGTGTTTTTATTTATTTAAAAAAGTTTAAAAACTTATATCTTCACCCTGCTGCCTCAAATCCCACAGAATTTATGGGGGCTCGTCCGGGATAATCGAGAAGCATGATTTACTGACTATTCATGACGTCAAAAGATATTAACTGTCATTTGTCACAGTTAAAACTTCATTAAGTCAAGACGACATTAAAATGTTGCCAGACGGGAAATTTACCCACAAATTGGGGAAATTTTAGATGTGTTTTGAATGTCTATTATTTTCTTTGGAATATTGAAGACGACTAAAGATGTGGTATATTAAAACTAGAAGACTTACCTATCAGACAGAATGTCTCCAAAGAAAGATAAAGAATATGAAGGCTCAAGCCACTCTTGCTCAGAAGATGTTGGTCCCCGACCAAATATTTCTTTTAGCGACCTAGAAAAATCTGACTACTATGACTACTTTCACTGGAGATGATACTTATCCGATTGATACTTGGATTGTTGACTTTGAAGAAACTGCGATTTTAATGGAATGGACCAACTTAGAAAAACTTATTTATGCAAAAAGGCTACTTTCTGGCGCAGCAAATTCTACGATCACTTGGTTCTGTAACATCATGGGATACGCTTAAAGAATCTTTAAAGGAATAATTTGGCCCTAAGATAAGCAGTGCTACTATTCACAAAAAGTTAGCTTCACGCAACATGAAACACGATGAAACATACCAACAGTATTTTCTGCACATGAAAGAATTGGCAATGCATGGAAATTTAGAAGACGAAGCTCTTATGGAATATGTGATCGATGGGATTCGTGACTCGTGACGAATAAAGTCATATTATATGGAGCTACAGATGTTAAACAATTTCGCAAGATACTTGAAGTTTACTCACAGATTAAGGATAAGATACCTCAGAAATCATCTGCTCAGACTACTATGACTACCGGACGTAGGAACCTAAATATGAAGAGATATTTCAACTGCGGTGACACTGATCATCAGTCACCAGCTTGTACGGGAATAAACCGAAGGATTGCCAAAGTTCTACGACTACTAAAGACACTTGAAATTCAAGACGACGACGTTAGTACAAAACTATCTATACCATACAAAGAAGCAAAGATCAATAGAATTCAAGAGGATATCTTTATTGACACGGGTAGCGATGCATATTTAATCTGTGAATGTTATTATAAAGAAATGTTTGTCAAGAACAATGAGTATAACCCTGACATTACACTGAATTTATCAGGAATAGCCGAGTACGGAGTCCGCACAAAGGGATGTTTCCTCGCAAAGATAGAAATTGACAATGTTTTTTTTTAATCCATGATTCATGTAATAGGATACGATATAATACCAGTGAACATCATACTTGGAAATCTGATATTAAAAGAGATTGAAATTGCCTTTGCTGCAGATAACATTTCTGTAAAGAAGATTCTACACCTAACCCAGATTAATGACTATGAATAAGAATTTACCGAAAAATATAACATCGAAATCACCGAATTCAAAGACGAGTTTAAGATTTTACTAGATGGATACAATGACTCTGCGACAAAAAATAGAGAATCAAATGTCAAATTAAAGATTATACTCTCCGATGAAGATCTGATACACCAAACTCCACGTAGACTTTCGCCTCTGGAAATGATTATTGTTCTCGAACAAGTACAAGAATGTTTAGTTCAAGACGTAATAAAACCAAGTAAATCAGAATTCGCCAGCCCTGTCGTGTTAGCGAAAAAGAAAAACGGAATTTACAGATTATGCGTAGATTTCAAAAAGCTAAATAAGAAGATTATCAGAGAAAGATTTCCACTTCCACTTATTGAGGATTAAATAGACAACTTGAGAGAAGCACAACTATTTACGTCTCTCGATTTGAAAAATAGATTTTTACACGTAAACGTCAGTGAAGATAGCCAGAAGTACACTTCTTTCGTCACCCCGCAAGTACAATATGAATTTAAGAAAATGCTGTTTGGTGTATGTACATCACCATCGGTATTCCAAAGATTTATCAATGATGTCTTCAAAGATTTAATCACAGACGGTACAGTACTGACTTATTTGGATGACCTCCTTATTCTCTCTAAAACAAAAGAAGAAGGACTTATTAAACTGCAGAGAGTACTCCAAAAAGCTAAAGAATTTGGCCTACAGTTTAATTGGGCAAAATGTTATTTTCTGCGAAGAGAAATCTAATATTTAAGTTACAGATCACGAGACAACGAGATAAGGCCTTCGGAAGAGAAGATACAGGCTGTTGCGAAATTTAAGAAGCCTCATAATACTGAAACATTGCGATAATTTTTAGGATTGACGGGATACTTCAGAAAATTTATCAAGAACTACTCGTTGATAGCAAAACCACTAACTGACTTATTAAAGATGGATATAACTTTTGATTTTGACCTAAAGTGTGAAGAAGCTTTTACAGATTAAAACAGAATCTATGTGATTCACCAGTTTTACGAATCTACGATTCTAACCTTCAGACAGAGCTACACACAGATGCGAGCATAGAAGGATACGGAGCTGTTTTGTTGCAAAGAAGCCCAAAAGACAATCTGCTACATCCAGTTCACTTTATGACCAAAAAGACAACACCTGCTGAAAGGAAATATCACAGTTATTAATCAGAAATTCTAGCTATTGTTAAAGCTGTAAAGAAATTAAGAGTGTACTTACTTGGTATCCACTTTAAAATCATGACAGACTATTCAGCCTTGACTATGACATTACAAAAAAAGGACTTACCTCTGAGAGTTGCTCGTTGGGCGCTCCTTCTTGAATAATTCGACTATAAAATTGAACACCGATCTGGAACACAAATGAGACACGTAGATGCATTGAGTAGACACTCTGTTAGCTTAATACTTACCAAGACTACAGCACGAGAGCTCAAGAGCTGAAGAGAGCTCAAGATGACGACCTGAAAATAAAACTATTAAAGAAAATTTAAGAAAAAGAACCATATGAAGACTACGTTCTTAAAAACGGAATTTTATGTAAAGTTAAAGATGGAACCAGACTGATAGTTGTACCAAAAAAGATGCAGAATGAAATAATTAGAAAATATCACGAGAAAGGGCATTTTGGAATTATAAAAACAGAAGAACTTATAAAGAGAGACTACTACATAGAAAGTTGCAAAGAAAAGATAAGATCAATTATAAATAATTGCGTAGAATGCATTTTGATATCGCATAAGCAAAGTAAAAAGGAAGGATACTTACACTGTATTGAAGAGAATATTACACACTATTTGATTACTACTGGTCAACCAAGAGGTAACCGACAAGTGGAGAGGGTATGTTTTGAGTAAATTATCAGCACATGACCCATCAATATGGTACAAACAAACTGGGAACGTACAACGATGCTTAAATGGAACATACCAGCAAAGTGTAGGTATGACACCCTTCGAACTACTGATTGGGACTAAAATGAGGGATAAAAACGAAGACATACTAAAACTGATAGAGGAATAGAATTTACAACACTTTAAAGACCAAAGACTGGAACTAAGAAATAAAGCAAAAGAAAATATACAGAAAATTGAAGAAGACAATAGAAAAACTTACAATTGAAAAAGAAAAGAAGCCATACTGTATGAGATTGTAGTGTAGAGATTGACTTAGTAGCGATTAAAATAACACAATTTGTACAATGATACAAGCTACATCCTAAGTATCTAGGACCGTACCAAATAGTACAGGAGAAGAGATGTGACAGATACGTCGTAAGAAAGATTGGCAATGGTGAAGGACCTATTAACACCACCAGTTCGGCAGATTTCATGAAACCGTGGTTTAATAGTAATGGCAACACTGTTGAAGAGTTACATTTATCGGGGACAGATGAATAACGCAGGATAGCCGTATGGGATTCGATCCTTCGTGTAGTTCTACCTTTACAATATTTTATATGTCAATGTCAAAAAGACACAATTAAGATTTGTGATCTGTGTTTAAAAAAATAATATAGGAAGACGTAAAGACTGTCGTGTTTTTATTTATTTTGAAAAGTTTAAAAACTTATATCTTCACCCTGCTGCCTCAAAATCCCACTTATATATGTTCCTATCTTTTTGAACTTTATAATTAGTACACTATATGAAACTGTTACGAATCAGAAAATATATATAGCCATGTGACAGAGGAACGGACAGATGGACGGACGGACAGCGAAGCCTCAGAAATGTATGTATATGTATATATAATACTCGTTGGCACCCTTTGGGCACGAAACTTAAAAAAATAACATTGAATGCCCGTTACTGACAGGACTTAAGAGCAAAGACAACTTGCCCAACTTAAATTAAGTCAGTAATTCAGTAAATAATTCCAATTCAGAACATTCTGCTAAGTTCACATTATTGACGCTCTTCTATCCAACCCTGTAGTTAGATTCATAAAACATTCTTCTATTGAGCCCAGGTTTTGTCATTTCATATATCGTACAAGACACATCTACTATCATATTTTTTCAATCGTCAAATAAATATATAAGAAGAAGATAATGAGCGTGATTTTTTTCCTCGACAAAGAAAATCAAGTACATTAACAAAATAACTAGGCAATTGAAACGATATTTCGACGTAGGTACCATTGTTTGGAACAATATAATTGGTTTTCCGACCGCAACAGCAACGAGAAACACAAATCCCAAAGACGGTTATAACAGATGTCAGACTTGTTTGTTGCTTGTAAAGTCTTTAATTTAAACTGTCTTCATTTGCTGCAGCTTAATAAGTTTGTTATGGTAAAGTTGAGAGGACAGTGAATAAACATCAGCAGATTTGGATAGACGATACAATATCAATTAACAATCTGTCAGCCAAGCATACTTGATATTCTCGAATATTTAATGTAGCTTTGTTTTTGTGTAAGCACTTATAAAATTGGTTTCAGCATTGTTTCTAGCAATGTTCACAAAAATTTGAACCTACTGATACCGTAATTCACCAACCGGTATTTTGTTAAAATATCTCTAAAAAGATGCTGCTTTGGATCGTATATACATTATGTGTATTTTTTATTTTTTTTATTGGATATTTTTCAAATTATAATAGCTCTTTAGGTTAAGTGTAACTTGCGTATTTTTTTATTACTAAAAAAATTGTTTGGCTACAATCTCACCTGATGGTAAGTAATGATGCAACCGAAGGTGTAGCACCTTTTCTCAAAAGATACCTATTCACTCTTGAGTTGAACATTTATAGGTTGTTTTCGGGGGAAAAAGATTCTCGACGGTAGAGCATTCCATTTTTTTTTGCCCTGTATATTCCAGTGTGTTTTTTGTAATCGTCAATCACTTCTACTTATAACTCAAATGCAATTTTTATTAAAAGCATGTCATGTTTATCTTACTAGTAACAAGCAAGTGATGTACATTCCAGTAGCGCACGACCGCCAAAAATCCATTTTGTTACACTGACAAGGGATAATGCGGTGAGACGTGAGAATCGACGATAAACAATGTAAACAGAGAGAAATATCGGAGTAATACACGATGTTTTTCTTTCTTTTCTTTCTTATCAAGTTTCTCTCTATATAGAGTGAATTTTGCAAGGGATAGCCACCGCTATTTTAGGACCGATAGCTTTTATCAGCTTCTTGATGTTTTGGTCTTATGGGTTTTCGTTTGCGAATATTTTAATGCTGCGAAGATACGATAATTTTGTGGAAAAATATTTTCTCTGTGGTCTTTTATGACTAGGTTAGGGACATTTTACATTTATTGAGGTTTATGAGAAATCACATAGTCACACACTGATCATAATATTTATAGCATCAACAATGTTGGTCACAATTTACAAATTTAACGTGAAACTATTGGTGTAGTGTTAACAAAAATTAAATAACCGGCCAAGTGCGTGTCGGGCCACGCGCAGTGTAGAGTTTTGTAGTAGCCTGTTATTCAATGCAAGTCTTTACCCGTTATAAACAAGCAACTAGGTACTCCGTCTTTGTAACTTTAAAGGATTTATTTTTATTTAAGGATTTTGTATTTGGTACAAAATTATCCAACACCCAAGTTCAACGACTATTACTGCTAAACTAATAAAGTTATCATAACCGCTATAGTTTTTCTTTAAAGTTCATAAAATGCGGTATTATCACGAATTTTTCTAGATTTTTCAAGCCAACAGTTTAGCTTTTAGAGGGGGGGGGGGACACCCTACTGGAACAAAAAATTGCACTTTAAAGTTAATTATTTTGTAAATGGAGCATTCAATCGAAAAATGGTATTAGCAATCCATAAGTCATTTTAAAAGACCTATTCAACAATATCCCACACGATGGGGTAGACGATGAAAAAAAAATCATCCTCACTTCTCATATAGGGGAGCTACTCTAAAAAAAAATATGTTTCACAATTTTATTTCAGCACTTTGTCGGCGTAATATATATACATACTCCCACAAAATTACAGTTTTCTAGTATTAACGGTCTCTTAGCAAAACCTCGGACAGACAGACAGACAGACAGACAGACGACAGACATGACAAAACTATATGGGTTCCTTGTCAGGACTACGGAACCCTTAAAAGATATTATCAGTACATTTATATCAACTCGGTCTATAATAAACACAAACACGTACACAATTTACACTATTATGAAGAATATAATTGAATCTTACGACATATAATTTTATGCAATTGTCCAAAAGCAATTGACAAACAAAGTGTCCATTGAAATAAAACTGGCCAAGTGCGAGTCAGAGTCGCGTCTCACATCGCACACTTAGGGAGGGTTCCGTATTACAGTACAATACGAAACATAACAGTTTCCAGCTCAAATTTGAATAATTGATATAACCAAGAACATTTTGTTTGGAATACGAGTTCACGGAGAATCTCAACAGCGCGATCTAGAAAGATGGGGCTCGTTTACTAGCGCCATCTATGTATATTTGCCGAAATGAATTAAAAAGTTTGTTACCATAACAAACATAGATGGCGTTATACTAAAAACATGTTTTTATTTGTATGGGGACCCCCTTTAATTTTTAATTTTATTTTGTTTTTAGTATTTTTTGTTCTAACGGCAACAAAAATACACCATCTGTGAAAATGTCAACTGTCTAACTATAGTCTGGCCATTACTGCTGTGCACTCCCTGAGGTATGCGCGCGGCGAGACGGGGGGGACGCGCTCCGTCAGTCTGCCTTTTTTCCCCGGCTCCCAATCGCCGCGCATACCTCAGGGAGTGTACAGCAGTAATGGCCAGACTATATCACAGTTAATGAGATACAGCCTGGAGACAGGCGGACAGACAGATAGACAGACACAGGACAGCGGAGTCTTAGTGATAGGGTCCCGTTTTACCCTTTGGGTACGGAACCCTAAAAACTAGGCATGTGAGACTCGATATTAACCAGCGCTCTGCGGTTGCGCACAAAATTCTATCAATCCAGGTGTTCGAGTTCATACACTTTTAGTTTGAGCACGGCAACATAGATGGCGCCAGTAGAAAAATTAGAACACGCTATCGTTTGTCGCACCGATTTGTATGAGTGATTTTTCGATTGTTTGAAATACAACCAGCTTCGGGATACGAACAAGGCGTTTCATTTTACCCTTCCGTTATCCCTCACGTACACTCGTGGACATTAGGTCCTTTACCGAGTCGGATTAGTTAGGTAATAGATTGACGGACCGTGAGAGTCCGTACCCCCCGTGCTCGCAGTGGATTGCTGCAATAAGAGCGCGCGGCACTTGTTTCGGTAGCTACTCGTCCGCCAAGCGGAGATAGCATCCGTACAGTGGAGGGAGGAGCCAGCTCATCAGAGCTAGTTGGCGAAGTTCAAGATCATCGCAGTGCGAGTCCGCGTCAACTTCAGTCGAGACGGACGTGACGTACAAGCGGCGGTGACGTCAGGCAATGGCGGTGACGACATCAGGCGGAAGTTAGGCGCCTATCACCGAGTGCCAGTGACAGCGAACATCAAAAGTGACAGCAGACGTCAAGGTGACAGTGACAGCAAACGTCAAGTGGTGACAGTGATTCAGGGAAACTGTGAGTACTTTTTACTGTTTATTACTAGCAAAAGTGAACCTAGTGAGTTTGAAGAAAATAACTTTGAATATTCATAGAAGATATTTGGACTTGTAAGATTTGTTTGAACTTAGAATAATTTGCATGCAATAATTAGGGACTTAGAATAGTTTTAAGAAAAGTGAACATAAGGGGAACCTATGCCCGATTTTCGTTCGAAGTTATTAATTTGAAACACTTGTAAAATTTTAGTGACTTGCCTTGGACTTAGAAAATTTCGATTTAAAATTTAACTTAGAATAATTCTATCTTTGAACAGTTTTAACGGTAATTAACTTTTATTTTAGTAACTTAGTACTATTAACTATATTCAAGAAGTTTTTGTATAATTATTAGATATTTTAATTGAATTACAAAATGGCGCTAACTTTTAATGTACAACAGGACATTTTAAATTGTATGTTAAAGGCCTTCAGCAATTATAAAAAATGTCCCAAAGAGCGCATAACTGCTGAATACGTAGAAACTAAGTTAGAACTCTTAGAGAACAATTGGAACTCGTTTGTGGCCAACCACAAAAAGATATATGGAAGTTTAAAGCCTGATGAAATATGTGTAAGTGAGTATGTAAAATCAGAGGTTTATGATAAGACAGAAGATACCTACATAAATTACAAATGTCTCTTAAAGTCAGCACAAAATAAGCTTTCATCCAAACCTGTTGAGCAACTCACAGAGCAACACAACCCTACTTTAGCTAGTAAAAAAAGCGCGGTCAAGTTACCGGACATTTCAATACCAACCTTTTCGGGAAAGTATTCTGAGTGGGTTTCATTCAGAGATTTATTCAAGTCACTTATAGACAAAAATGAATCTTTGGATGATGTCCAAAAACTTCATTACCTTAAGGGCTACTTAAGTGGTGAGGCTGCTCAACTGGTGAGGCACACTCCAATAACAGAGGCTAATTATAAGGAGTGTTGGGGCTTATTAGAAAAACGTTATGACAATAAAAAATACTTGTCAAATTGTATTTTAAAAAGGTTATTTGGTATACGTCGTTTAGCATCAGAATCAGCCATTGGTCTTAAGGAATTGTTAGACACAACTGTTGACTGTATAAACGCATTAAAACATTTGGGCATAAATGTGACTACGTGGGATATCATTGTGATTCATGTTGTCACCTACAAACTGGATCAAGAGACCCGCAAGCAGTGGGAATTGTTTATAGCGAGTGATGATGAGCTGCCCACTTTGGTTCAGTTCAAAACCTTTATTGAACAAAGGTTTAGGGCTCTTGAGTTCGTAGAACCACGTCGAGTCATAAATAGTCATGGCCACAGCACTAAAGTTATGTTGGCTACGAAATCGACAAAAAATTGCGAATACTGTTCACAGGGCCATAAGATGTGCTTTTGCAAGAAGTTTTCTGAACAGACGGTCGATCAGAGGAGAGACTTTGTTGCCAAAAACAATATATGCTACAATTGTTTAGGAAGCAACCATATATCTTACGATTGTAAAAAACAGACAACCTGCAAGATTTGTCATAAAAAACACCACACGTTGCTTCATCCCGGTAATAAGGAGAACAAAGAGCAAGGCATTCTTGCCCCTTCTACGTCTCAAGAACAACACGTTGTCGCGTGCCTGTCTACAGGGAAAATGCAAAAACCTAAACAGGTGTTGTTAGCTACAGCTTTAATTCAAGCTGAAGCTAAAAACGGCGAGCGTTTATTAATACGGGCTTTGATTGATCAAGGCTCACAAGCCTGTTTCATAACAGAAGCTATAGTTCAACATTTACGTCTGAAGAAACTACCAGCCAATGGTACCATATCTGGTTTAGCCAGTGACAAAACTATACGAGCTCAATACAAGGTACGAGTTCAACTTCAATCTCGTGTTGATCTTAATTTCAAGATGGAAGTAGAAGCTTTCGTTTTAAACAAGATATCTTCCTATCTACCGGAACAAAAGATGGACGTTATCAATTGGGTTGATTTGGATCATCTGCAATTAGCAGACCCACAGTACAACGTACCCAACAAAATAGACATTTTATTGGGTGCGGATGTTTATGGCACTATTATGAAAGAAGGATTGATGAAGTGTCCTAGTGGATCACTCATTGCACAGAGCACCACCTTAGGGTGGATCCTTTCAGGTGTCATAAACAAGGTAAATAATAGTGAGATAGAGTTAATGAGAATACGAGTCATGCATGCACAGATTAATGAAAATGAAATGTTGAGAAAGTTTTGGGAAGTAGAAGAAAGTACTTTCTATAGCGAGAAGAAAATGTTGAATGAAGAAGAACAAGGATGCGAAATGATTTATGCGAATACGACGAAGAGAACACCAGAAGGACGATATGTGGTAAACTTACCGTTTCGTGAAGAAAATCCACGCTGCTGCAATGGAGATTCCAGGAACGTAGCAGTTGGGCGATTGAAGTCACTGGAAAAAAGACTGCAAAGGGATTCAGATCTTAAGCAAAGTTACAGTGATGTTCTGAAAGAGTACTTACAACTTGGACACATGAGACTGGTTAATGACATCGATGACAAGAAACAAGAAGCTGTTTACTTACCGCATCACGCTGTGGTGCGCGAAGACAAATCAACCACGCGAGTTAGAGTTGTGTTCAATGCATCGGAACCAAATAAGTTGGGAGTCTCATTGAACGACGCTCTGATGGTTGGGCCAACGCTACAAGCTGATCTTCGACACATCGTGATGCGCTGGAGAACTTACCCTATAGCCTTGGTCGCTGACATTATTAAGATGTACCGCCAAGTGCTCGTGTCGGAATCACAAGCCCATATGTACCAACGTATTGTGTGGAGAGATGATCCCACCTCTGAAATAAAAGACTATGAGCTTCTTACCGTCACTTTTGGCACTGCAGCTGCTCCGTACTTGGCAGTAAAAACGCTGCAGCAGGTGGCTCATGATGAAGGAGAGCAATATCCCCTCGCGAAGGAACGGGTTCTGAAATGTTTCTATATGGATGACCTTATGTCTGGTTGCGAAACAGTACAGGAAGGTGTTGAAATATACAAGGAATTACAAGAACTTCTTAACAAAGGAGGGTTTGAATTACAGAAGTGGAATAGTAATGACAACAATATTTTAAAGCACATAACATTATTTACAAAAAAGCAAGAAAACAAAAAGAAAGATGTTAAAACAGAGTTTGATAAAAATAAACATAAGGAAAAAGAGAAAGAAAAAAAAGAACTAGAAATAAAGTTAGATAATACGACAAAAGTTTTGGGACTTACCTGGAATAGAAGCGAAGACGTTTTCAAGTATGCAGTGCAGCTCTCCCCGATGACAGGACCTGAAACAAAAAGAAAATTATTAGCAGAAATAGCTAAGCTTTTCGACCCCTTGGGATGGGTTGCGCCTAGTGTGATTTTAGCAAAGATGTTCATACAAAAGCTTTGGTTAGCAGGCGTAAGCTGGGATGAACCAATATCAGATGAATTAAGACAAGAATGGAGTACTTATCGTTCAGAGTTCGGTGAATTCTCCAAGGTACAAATCCCACGCTGGCTTGGCACGAAGAACGACGATCACACTGTAGAGTTGCATGGCTTTAGCGATGCTTCTCGCAACTCATACGCAGCAGCAGTATATATTCGAATCGTTGCTGGTTCGAATAATATTAAAACGTCGCTTGTGGTGGCAAAAACCAGAGTAGCACCCGTTAAACAGGTTAGCATACCTCGACTGGAGTTGTGCGGTGCAGTCTTGTTGGTACGATTATTATCTGAGACTGCTGAAGTTCTTGACATTCCGAAGGATAATTTACACGCTTGGACAGATTCCACAATCGTATTAGCTTGGCTCAAAAGTCATCCTAGCCGCTGGAAGACGTTTGTTGGCAACAGGGTATCAGAGATCATCAGTTTTATGGAATCGTCTAAGTGGTCTCACGTCTCAAGCAAGCAGAACCCCGCAGATATCGCGTCGAGAGGTATCTTACCTTCTGCATTGATCGGAAATGAATTATGGTTTTCTGGACCAAGCTTTTTGAGAGAACAAGAAGTACCCTACAATAGTGCAAGGGACTTACACACAAGCGAAGAAGAATCTATCAGAACTCATTTAGGAGAAGTCGCGGAAGATGACTTACTTTCGAGATATTCATCGCTGCAAAAACTATTGAGAGTTGTTGCTTATTGCAGAAGGTGGTTAAAGAAGACTAGCAGATCTTCACCATATCTTCGCAAGGTTGAAGTGGATGAAGCATTGCAATGTTGCATCCAACTTGCTCAGCAACAAGGATTTGCAGAAGAATATGACACATTAAGAAAAGGAAGACCAGTTTCAAGGAAGAGCAGCAAGCTAAAGATACTATGTCCTTATCTTAACGATAATGGTATAATTAGAATAACTGGCAGACTGAAACACTCTTCTTTGGATACTGACACGAAAAATCCTATAGTCTTACCGCATGATTCACCATTAGCAAAATTGTTAGTGGCTGAAGCTCATGAAAAGACCATTCACGGTGGTCCGCAATTGATGATCAACTACTTAAGGTCAGCATACTGGGTCATCAGAGCTAAGAGCTTGGTGAAACAGCATATTCGCCGATGTGTTACTTGCATCAAAAACAGTGCACCCACTCAACATCAACTCATGGGAGCTCTGCCATCAGAAAGATGCAAGCCGGGGCGTGCTTTCCTTTGCAGCGCTGTTGATTATGCGGGTCCTATAAGCGTCCGTACAACTAAAGGACGTGGCCATCGTTCCTATAAAGGTTACATTTGCTTGTTTATATGCATGGCCACAAGAGCAATTCATCTAGAGGTAGTGAGCGATATGACCAGTCAGGCATTTATAGCAGCCTTTAGGAGGTTTGTTGCGCGACGTGGAAAGTGCACAAAAATGTGGTCGGACAATGGCACTACTTTTGTTGGAGCAGCTAAGGAACTGCGAGAATTGGGATCCATTCAGCCAGAGATTGCCGAACATCTGGAGAAAAACGGCACTGAATGGCACTTTATCCCTCCTCGAGCTCCCAACTTTGGGGGATTATGGGAAGCTGCAGTGAAATCCACCAAACATCACTTGAAACGAGCTATCGGAAACCTGACGCTCACGTACGAAGAACTGAGCACGCTTCTAGTTCAAATAGAGGCATGCTTAAATTCAAGGCCTATATCGGCAATAGATGGGGAAAACCCACAGGAACCTCTCCCTTTGACTCCAGGACATTTTTTAATAGGAGAAGCATTGGTTAACGCACCGGACTATACCTACAGTTCAAGCAACATAAGTCTTCTGTCTCGGTGGCAGCTTGTTCAGAAGACGCTGCAAACATTTTGGAAGCGTTGGTCCCAAGAATATTTAGCAACACTAATGCAACGCTACAAATGGTCTCGACGAACTTCGGAGCCAAAGATAGGAGATGTTGTTCTAATAAAAGAAGATGACCTTCCTCCTGGTCAGTGGTTACTTGGTCGCGTGGCAGAAATTCACAAAGGTTCTGACAATTTGACCCGCGTAGTCACATTGCGTACCAAGTCATCGGTAATAAAACGGCCAACTTCGAAATTATGTATACTTCCTGTAAATAATGAATAGATTATAAGAATTTTAGTCGATCTTTCATGTTTAGTAAGGTTATTTGATGGGTAATTTATATTTCACTAATTAGATTTTTTTAGTTAATTTGTGTTTAAGTTTGTTTAGATATAGTCATAAACAATTTGTAAGTTTTTTTGCGTTTATTGATACTTTTTGATTGATACGTTTATTTTACTTGTAAAAATTCTTACCACTCACCAAAGACAACAAACAGCTTAACTTCAAGCAACGGTGGGCGGTAGCCATATAGCATGAGTTAAAGGACATTCCTCACATAATGTCCTTGGTGGGCGGTATGTTCGAGTTCATACACTTTTAGTTTGAGCACGGCAACATAGATGGCGCCAGTAGAAAAATTAGAACACGCTATCGTTTGTCGCACCGATTTGTATGAGTGATTTTTCGATTGTTTGAAATACAACCAGCTTCGGGATACGAACAAGGCGTTTCATTTTACCCTTCCGTTATCCCTCACGTACACTCGTGGACACCAGGTTTTGGCGTTTTACAGTTTTTTTTAAGCAGACATCATTGTTTACTTATCATCACTTCATAAAAGAAAATGTATAAGTATAAGTATGTATAAGTACTTCGGTATTTTTTTTTAAGGTATAGGTAGCAAACAAGAAAACGGCCCACCTGATGGGAAGTGATCACCGTCGCATATAAATACTTGCAACACTAGTGGTGTCACTCAAGTGTTGCCGACCTGTCAAGATTCCTTTAAGAGGGAACGCGGCGTGCACTTTTCCATACAAATGTGTTCCCCCGTTTCCTCCCTGAAAAATGCTTCTAAAGCAAAATATTTTTCTACAAAAAATCAAGGTCTGCTGTAGCTACGCCCCTATCATTTGCTTCTTTTGCCCAACCAATTGTTAAAAATAAATATTAGCCTTCTAATCCCCTTTTTAACATTTTTGAAGGGTCATATTTCTATCTGCAATAGGTTGGTTAAACAAAGAAAATGATAGGAGCGGAGCTACAGCAGACCTTGATTTTTTGTACAAACATTTTTTTCTCTAGAAGCATTTCCAAGGGAGGAACGGGGAATACTTTTGAATGGAAAAGTGCAACCCGCGTTCCCTCTTTACGCCCCATTTGTAGGACTCCATGTTTACATTCCCGCATTTGACTAAATTCAATACCAAGTTAATTATACATGAGCCACCAAAGTTAGCACTAAACCGATAATAGAGCTTCATATCCATATCGATATGACTATTAAGCCATAGCTTACATACTGCATACAGTATACATACATATAGATGAGTCTCTTGGCAGCTCTGTTCGTATAATTTTGATTGACCTGTTTGAGCCACACAGCAGAAAATTAGAAACAATACTACTCATACTATTTTAGTTTAATTAAAACAATTTGACGTATTTTGTCATTAAATATTTTTATGGAAACACTATTTGTAGAGATGTAATTATCTAGTTTGGCTTCCCAATTAATCCCTTCTAATATCTATATTATATGTAACGCTGGTAACATGGTGATGACAAAACTGGTGATAAATAATTAAGTTTAGTGGGGTTCAATGAGGGTTCATCGTAAACGTTTTTGACAGATCTCACATAATTTTCGACTTATTCTGGCTCTCTGATGATCTGACACCTAAATTCTACACCGTGAAGTTAGTTCTAGGTGGCATGACTATGTTCAAGTTGTATATGTCATTTCGTAAGAACGTCATATTTAACGTCATATTTTTACGTTAATAAAACCTTTTTTATTTAAATAAAATATTTTTGATTAATTTTAATATTTGTCGTTAATCACTACTGCATTTTAGTTATTTTTTTTCCATACGCCACAGAAGTATAACTTCTAACGCGTGTACATAAGTACACAAACGTTTTTTTTTAAACTAACTACGGTTCTTTTTGCTTCGATGAATTCGATGATGATGATGATGGAAGACCATTGAATGAAAGCATAAGCGAATGGTGTGTAACGCTTAGAACCCGCTGAAATGTAGGCACTTTTCACACTTCAATTTGGAAAGGCTCTGACGCTACGTTTTCTAAGCCGGGTACTTTTTCACTACTCTCATATATTATTGCAAGTACAGACATACCAACACTTTACGCATATATAGAACAAGCAACAACACCCGATTACATCAAACAAATACTCATTGTGAATCAGCCGCACTATTGTCCGTGACAATGGCGCTGAAATAAGTTTCAGGAAGGGCATTTCCTTCAGGAAATTACGCCAAACGAACTGCCTTCGGTATGTGCAAACATTTATAGTAATTGTGAGGATTCTCACATTATTGACGAACGGATTTTGACGTACTAAGATTGGAGGAGGAAAATGTTTTTGTGAGTAAACGAAGGGCAAGTAAATTTTATTGCAAATTATTTTCCGAATATGATATATATATGCAGGATTCTGCACGTTTAGTCAGCAATACTAAGAGTAACTAAATGGAACGATATTGTTTTGTTCGCAATGATAAAGTTTTTGCTATTTCTGACATTTTTGGTACCCTAATTGGCCCATAGATTGTTTCAATTATTTCAAGTAACAAAACCGAATATCATCATAATCATGGTTTGTGTAATTTATTCATTAATATGTTAATACAGTTCTAAATGTAGGAAAATTCCACAGCATATTCTTGTACGACGAATATGGTAACTGCCTTATTGATTATTTAGGTTTAGATAATCCGTAAACAGTGAACTAATAGAAAAACCACAAGTATCTTGATAAGGGCCTAATTAAAGTTATATTACTTGGCGAAGTTTCAGCATCTAATCCGGGATGACCGAGCTCGTTTAATATTCGGCGTCACACCCGGGTTCATCCGGGGATTAGCCGGTAATGTATGCCGATAGATGATGGTGGCACGAAGTATTAACGTATGAATATGATTTTAAGTCCATGGTTATTTAAATGGACGAAAATGAAATTCCCTAATTTTATTTGGAAAACTTGTTTGTTTTCTTTAGGCACTATCAAAAATTCAAACATGGAATAGAAATGTTTTGTTTGAAAAATTACAGTGTCCAACAAATTGTAGGGCAGATAGAACTCAACAGTACCCTTGGTACGAGTTTTCATACCAAACTCGATATCGTATATCGAACAAATTTTGTATGAAAAAAAGTACAGCGCTTCCAGTGGTTTTCACACTTCACCAAATTTAGACCAACCAGAGAGCCAGAATAAGTCGAAAATTATGTGAGATCTGTCAAAAACGTTTACGATGAGGGTACTAAACTTAATTATTTATCACCAGTTTTGTCATCACCATGTTACCAGCGTTACATATAATATAGATATTAGAAGGGATTAATTGGGAAGCCAAACTAGATAATTACATCTCTACAAATAGTGTTTCCATAAAAATATTTAATGACAAAATACGTCAAATTGTTTTAATTAAACTAAAATAGTATGAGTAGTATTGTTTCTAATTTTCTGCTGTGTGGCTCAAACAGGTCAATCAAAATTATACGAACAGAGCTGCCAAGAGACTCATCTATATGTATGTATACTGTATGCAGTATGTAAGCTATGGCTTAATAGTCATATCGATATGGATATGAAGCTCTATTATCGGTTTAGTGCTAACTTTGGTGGCTCATGTATAATTAACTTGGTATTGAATTTAGTCAAATGCGGGAATGTAAACATGGAGTCCTACAAATGGGGCGTAAAGAGGGAACGCGGGTTGCACTTTTCCATTCAAAAGTATTCCCCGTTCCTCCCTTGGAAATGCTTCTAGAGAAAAAATTGTTTGTACAAAAAATCAAGGTCTGCTGTTGCTCCGCTCCTATCATTTTCTTTGTTTAACCAACCTATTGCAGATAGAAATATGACCCTTCAAAAATGTTAAAAAGGGGATTAGAAGGCTAATATTTATTTTTAACAATTGGTTGGGCAAAAGAAGCAAATGATAGGGGCGTAGCTACAGCAGACCTTGATTTTTTGTACAAACAATTTTTTCTCTAGAAGCATTTCCAAGGGAGGAACGGGGAATACTTTTGAATGGAAAAGTGCAACCCGCGTTCCCTCTTTACGCCCCATTTGTAGGACTCCATGTTTACATTCCCGCATTTGACTAAATTCAATACCAAGTTAATTATACATGAGCCACCAAAGTTAGCACTAAACCGATAATAGAGCTTCATATCCATATCGATATGACTATTAAGCCATAGCTTACATACTGCATACAGTATACATACATATAGATGAGTCTCTTGGCAGCTCTGTTCGTATAATTTTGATTGACCTGTTTGAGCCACACAGCAGAAAATTAGAAACAATACTACTCATACTATTTTAGTTTAATTAAAACAATTTGACGTATTTTGTCATTAAATATTTTTATGGAAACACTATTTGTAGAGATGTAATTATCTAGTTTGGCTTCCCAATTAATCCCTTCTAATATCTATATTATATGTAACGCTGGTAACATGGTGATGACAAAACTGGTGATAAATAATTAAGTTTAGTACCCTCATCGTAAACGTTTTTGACAGATCTCACATAATTTTCGACTTATTCTGGCTCTCTGGTTGGTCTAAATTTGGTGAAGTGTGAAAACCACTGGAAGCGCTGTACTTTTTTTCATACAAAATTTGTTCGATATACGATATCGAGTTTGGTATGAAAACTCGTACCAAGGGTACTGTTGAGTTCTATCTGCCCTACAATTTGTTGGACACTGTAATTTTTCAAACAAAACATTTCTATTCCATGTTTGAATTTTTGATAGTGCCTAAAGAAAACAAACAAGTTTTCCAAATAAAATTAGGGAATTTCATTTTCGTCCATTTAAATAACCATGGACTTAAAATCATATTCATACGTTAATACTTCGTGCCACCATCATCTATCGGCATACATTACCGGCTAATCCCCGGATGAACCCGGGTGTGACGCCGAATATTAAACGAGCTCGGTCATCCCGGATTAGATGCTGAAACTTCGCCAAGTAATATAACTTTAATTAGGCCCTTATCAAGATACTTGTGGTTTTTCTATTAGTTCACTGTTTACGGATTATCTAAACCTAAATAATCAATAAGGCAGTTACCATATTCGTCGTACAAGAATATGCTGTGGAATTTTCCTACATTTAGAACTGTATTAACATATTAATGAATAAATTACACAAACCATGATTATGATGATATTCGGTTTTGTTACTTGAAATAATTGAAACAATCTATGGGCCAATTAGGGTACCAAAAATGTCAGAAATAGCAAAAACTTTATCATTGCGAACAAAACAATATCGTTCCATTTAGTTACTCTTAGTATTGCTGACTAAACGTGCAGAATCCTGCATATATATATCATATTCGGAAAATAATTTGCAATAAAATTTACTTGCCCTTCGTTTACTCACAAAAACATTTTCCTCCTCCAATCTTAGTACGTCAAAATCCGTTCGTCAATAATGTGAGAATCCTCACAATTACTATAAATGTTTGCACATACCGAAGGCAGTTCGTTTGGCGTAATTTCCTGAAGGAAATGCCCTTCCTGAAACTTATTTCAGCGCCATTGTCACGGACAATAGTGCGGCTGATTCACAATGAGTATTTGTTTGATGTAATCGGGTGTTGTTGCTTGTTCTATATATGCGTAAAGTGTTGGTATGTCTGTACTTGCAATAATATATGAGAGTAGTGAAAAAGTACCCGGCTTAGAAAACGTAGCGTCAGAGCCTTTCCAAATTGAAGTGTGAAAAGTGCCTACATTTCAGCGGGTTCTAAGCGTTACACACCATTCGCTTATGCTTTCATTCAATGGTCTTCCATCATCATCATCATCGAAAGTTCATCGAATTCATCGAAGCAAAAAGAACCGTAGTTAGTTTAAAAAAAAACGTTTGTGTACTTATGTACACGCGTTAGTAGTTATACTTCTGTGGCGTATGGAAAAAAAATAACTAAAATGCAGTAGTGATTAACGACAAATATTAAAATTAATCAAAAATATTTTATTTAAATAAAAAAGGTTTTATTAACGTAAAAATATGACGTTAAATATGACGTTCTTACGAAATGACATATACAACTTGAACATAGTCATGCCACCTAGAACTAATTTCACGGTGTAGAATTTAGGTGTCGGTGTGCGCGCGCATCGTACCACCTAAAACTAACTTCACGGTGTTAAATGTATGTGTCGGTGTGCGCGCGCATCGTAAAAATTCACTCTCATAATTTTTCTCTATCGCGCCAAAAGAAGTATAACTTCAAAAAGCTAGTAACTGTGACTTCTTCTCACTGCTGATGAACAAGATCAGTGGATAAAGAAACATGGATTATGGCGAGGTTCGAGATGTAGACGAAACATTAAAGCAAGCAAAGCCGTAGGCGTAAGTAGCGAGAAACATGAGCGTGGAAGTTTCTCAAGTGTCGTGAATGGCACAGTCGTTTGTGAGCATTAACTATTGTTTTGTTCTTGTGATATATGAATCCAACGTTAGGTTTGGTCCAAGCTTTTCAGGTGACCAGACGTATTATGTTACGAAGACACTTATTAAATACGATTCTCCTGGGTGGATTTTGCACACCATTTATATGGTTTTCAAAACAATAAATAGATTGGTATGAAACCAATAAGAGCAATAAATACTAATCTTTGTTTTCAACCGACTTCCAAAAAGAAGCAGGTTTTCAATTAGGCTGTATGTTTTTTTTGTATGCTACGCGATTACTCCGTCAATTGTGAACCAATTTGAATGTTTTTTTTTTATCGGTAGGGTACGTTTTCGAGGTGGTCCCATTTTAATTTCATCGAGATCTGATAAGTACCTCCAGAGATATGACGCTAAATGTCTCAAACTTGCTACTAAAATTGACTCGTGGGGCGTTACGACGAGTGACGAGTGTTACGATGGGTGGTAATAATAACAATACCTATAAGACAAACTACACACTGAATATTTGCAGGTTCCTTAGATATATACACCATAAGGCATTCGCTGAGAAAGTTAAATAAAGTAGTACCAATATAAAATTACGCGTGAAACTGCGGGCTACTACTATTCTATGTAACTTTTTTTAGGATGGTAACTATTTAGCAGTTATATTTTCAAATGCAATGTAGAATTGCATTTTAAACATAATTAAAATGTGTTCATAAATCTGAGTTTGCCGGGTTTCAATTAACAGAAACGCTTAATGACGACTCGTGAGCGTAATGCCGAGGATTCAATGGAGACGCTCCACTCTACTTCCGGTGCTAGTACAGATTAAGATCATTTAACTCTAAAATATAATTTCAGTAGTGTTCCTTTAATTTTGCGCACTCTGAAGTCTAACATTGTCTTACTTCTACTTACTTTTCTTCATGAGAATTCAAAACCAGTAAATATATCTGTTTGACGACTAAATATCTGACAAATCGCATTATTAGTCAGTCACCACACTAGGTAAACGTTTCTTCCACATATCGTTTTAAGTAATTAAAAAAATGCAAACAACCCTCATGTTGTCTTATTGAAAAACACAAGTCAAAAACATAACCTTAACAAAGTTTAAGGTATTCAACGTCAAAATATTCCCCCAGGACGTAACTTTCATATTGAATACCTAATGGGACACAACAATTTCATATAACTTCAGGGTCCTTGTTTCAATTTAGACAGTTGTTGTTGTATTGTTTGATTTATTATTTGGGGTTTAGGGGGTGTGAGAGGCGCTCATGGTTGAGCAGTTGTGGCATTTTTAACCAGCTGGCAGGGAATGGTTATGTTTTTCGCGCGTATCTTGTACAATCAATAATATTGTAATTCTTAATGCAGTACAATTCTTGAGACTAAAAATACAGCTATGTATTGAAAACAATAGCCATCATTTTAAATAATTAATCAGTTACAGTGTTACTTAAAAACGTGTCTCAAATTTTGAGCAATTGCTGAACTATTGCTGAAGGAATATCTCACTCATAAACGGTAATAAAAGTTGAGAGGTCATTGACCATTGCATTGACAGCTTTTAGATTTATGTAGGTACCGTAAGAAAAATGAAACAGTATTTGGTTAAAAATGACATCTTTCTTTAAGTTTGCCGTGTCATTACTTACCACCATTCGTTCCTTGTTAGCAATACCACATGAGTAAAGATACCTTCTTTACTCATGTGGCGATACTATCAAATGGTGTTATAATACAGGTGTGATTTTTTTTTCAAAATCAATGGTTCCGATTTCTACCCACGCCCACTTGAAAAATTCATCCTGTATACTGCATTAGCTAGCCTTATCCTAATTTAAGGTACGGACACACCGTAGCGTCCTGCGTGCTCAAGCAGGACGCTACGGTGTGTCCGTCAAAAAAATCACGCTAGCCTAGATCACACGATCTAGGCGGCGATCAGATAGCGCAGTTAGTATTTGTACCGACTGGTTCACACCAAACGCGATCAGAAAACAATTGAAATATATTGAGATCGCGCCCGCAGATCGCAGGACGCCGCTGTGTGGCCGTACCTTTATAATGTTTACCTAATTTATATCTTAAACAAAATATATTTTTTAAGAAATCAATTAAAATAAAAAGGTTCCAACGAATTGCGAACCTCCTCCTTTTTTGTGAAGTCGGTTAAAAATAGAACAAAAGAACGTCTAGAAAACGTCTAAACGTCTAACTATGTAAACAGTGCAAAGTGACTGGACTGTTTTGTATGATTAATCACTCCCAACGTTTTTCTGCTAACAGGAAACATCAAGAAGCTTCTATATTAAGAAATAATAAGCGTTTAAAAATAGTACATTTTTATTTTTAAGGTTTTGTACCCAAAGAGAATCCCATTACTGAAGCTTCGCTGTCCGTCCGTCCGTCGGTCAGAGGGCTGTATCTCCTTAACTTATTAATTCTGGGCAAGCACGCTCCATCACCGATCGCATCACCACTTAACATCAAGTGAGATAGTGGTCAAGAGCTACCTAGTTCGGTGTTAAAAAAAACTATATGATAATAGGTAGAAACTTGAAATGTAGTAAAAAAATTATACTATAGCCGCTATAACTAAAAATCATAAAAACTATAACTATACTATACTATAACTTAAAGATAAAATTTAAAATGTAAGGAGGTCCTACATTGCTTCTACATTACTTTCTCAAACATTTTGGAGGAAGTAGGCAGAATTGCAACATACCAGACCCGATACATACAACCCAGTAAGTACTTACTAGGTGGTATGTACCGGGTCAAATGGTCTAGTAAACTGTAAAGTCGCCCAAACTGATATAATATGAATGCGGTAGTTTCTGTGTCTAAGTTTGTTATTAACCGACTTCACAAAAAAGGATAAGGTTCTCAATTCGTCTGTATGTTTTTTTATATTTTTTTTATTTAAATAGTTATTTAGGCCTAGATTGGGAACTCGCTCTCAAAGACAGTTGCTGGAACCAAATGTATATTTGGTTCCGGCAACAAATACTAGCGACCTCAATTTTATTTATAATTTACTTCGCATAAACTTCATCCCATCTCATTTAAAATTACAATTTTAATAACTTAACTAACTTAATTAGCTAAGAAATAAAAACATCTAGCTTTCCAAGAGTCGTTGCCAAGTGAGAAAATTCTCCCAGTTCCCAGTTAATTTAACTGCACCTAGAACTAACTCCTTTCAATTAAAAGCGTAAAATAACGAAAAAAATACGAAAGCCACAATGGGAGATCATTAGTACGATTTCCTTGAAAAACTTTTTTGAAACGCTACCAAATTCACTCGTGATTTTACTAAGTGAAACTTTGGTGGTAAATCGTGAGAAGTTTTCGTAATTCAGTCCGGTCCATTAATTCGTGATAACTTTTATAATTTGAATATTTGATAGGCGAGGGAGGGCCATGATTAAAAATATGGACGTTTGTTTTTTGCTCCAATGTGAAATTAGATTTTTATGAAGTAGGTTTTATAATATTATTTCACCTTTGGAATACGAGTATGTACTATATCATATACATCGTTTTTTTTTCTTGGAGATGTACTCGTTCCTACTAAAATCACCTCGCGATAGTTATATTATATATATAACATTGAGATAGTTATGGCTCCCAGAAGGCATTAAAACAAATTTGAAATTTATCATGGAAACTGACAATTGAGCGAATGAGTCAATAGCTGTTATAATGTGATTGTCTCGATATGTTTTATAACTAACCCTAGTAGTATCTATATGGTAACCGACGATTACCGTCACCAGAAACTTTTAATAGAAGGAAATCCAGACAGCTGCATCCCTTATTTATATATCAAAAATATCAATGGCCTTGCGAACATTGGTCGTATAGCCATTGCAATAAACGTACGGACTCGGCCAGTACAAATAGGTATTTAAATTTAAATTAGATACCTTCGTAGATAGAATCACTGATTTCTTCTCTACTTCTATCGGAACATTCTGAATTGTTAAGATCTGAGTCGAAGGAAAGATCGTCTTCGAACCAGAGTTTATTTTAAATATTAGTGTAAACTATTGTGCATGCAGGTGTAAAGATAAATGTATCGAAGCTCCCAAGCAAATCTTTACAAAGGCCTTTAGAGTTCACATTAATACTAATTTTTAATTCTAAATTGAAAGAACTTGAAGATTTTCCTTCTAAAGCAATCAATTTATCCAATTTCCCTCATAAAGATTCCTTTTTGTATCTCGTTACGCTTAGTATTTGCCCACCTTTACCTCAATTTACTCTAACGATGCCCTTTTTAAAACTGAGTCTAAAAAAACATTTCTTTTCTTGACTCTTGAAACTCGCGGCAAAGTTAAAAGAACAGTTATAAAACTATACATTACCGTCAAATTAATCTTCATCCGTTTGGATATAAGGCGTATTTTGCTTTGGCTATTTCGGTTTTCAACTGTATTTCGTAATTAAAGTAATTGGTCTAATGAAGGTTTAAAAAGGGTGTCCTTTCCGTAGGGTCAAGCAATTAAGATGGGACAAGTTTCTTTTTCAGAAATTTCTTTGAATAAACTAGCCTGAACTCATTACAATAATAAGCACAAGTAAGGATAATAATTACACTTAAGATTAAATTAAGACTTTGTTTAAACTTTTCTATTAAAACAATTTAAGTGTAGTTATTTTTCATATATTCAGCTATATCTATTTCTGTTACAGTTTTTTAACAAATCTGTTGTTATCAAATCAATTGAAAATGTACATAGAGAAATAAGGTAGTGATAGAGAAATGTTGCGGTGTGGTAGAAGATGTAGTGACAAAGATAGAAAAAGGAATGCTTAGATGGTTTGGATACCTAGAGAGGACGGATGAAGGAAGACAAAACAGATTTATGAGACGAGTGTGAATGGGCCAGCTGGTAGAGGCCGACCTAGGCGAACGTGTCACGAACAGATCGAAAACATTTTAAAGAAGGCCAAGTCAAAAGTACCTATAACCGGCGAGCATGTGTGAAGCTGGTCATGAAAGTGGAAGAAGCGAAAGAGGTATGTCAGGAACATAGCATGTGGATAGAAGTAGTCTCTGCCTACCCTAACAGGAAAAAGGCGTAATTATAAGTATGTATTTATATTGTATCACTTAAAAATGCAGGAATTATGCCATTAATTAATAGATATTTAAGTTAGCACCCGAGCGCAGCGAGGGTGCTTACTTCACGCCGTGCCATAATAAACAGCTTAAGTCACGAGTATCGTATATTATTTTGTTTACGACAGGATATACAGAAGGGAGTCTACCACGTCGTTTTGAAGAGTGGAAGCGTGCTTGTCGTGGAGACGTGGTAACTCGATATCCTGGGCAAACTTTACCGCGATTCGCGGCCTTTCTAAGGTGGTTAAATTTGAGGTTATAACCTACCTGATGGTGGAGTTCGAATCTCATGCAAATGGGGTTTTCCCTTCCTAACAATGGATGTGATCACATTCAATTATTGAGATTTTGTGGTACTTCCCTGACTCGTCGTCGATGAAGTCCACGTGGCTTGAAGATCACAAATTTCACCACAATACGCGAAGTTGAGTCCAAGGGTTTATAATTACGACTGCGCCCGGTTGCGCTTGAGTCGTGTTCAATCACAAATTCACAAGGTTATGATTACATTAAAAAACAACAAAATGCAGACGCGATGCCAAAGCAAAAACGATTCGTCCCCGAATGATTCACACAGCTGGGAGCCGGCGAAAATCACAGACCACGCTAAGTGATCACAGACTAACTCACTCGCGTTTCATTGCGCCGCGTATGGCGCGAAATCAAATTTGGTACGGGACGAAACATCTACCCGCCCCGAACGGGGAACCACCTCCGCAAAACGGGGGACACCATCTGTGCCAACAACCAAATTGAGGATGCGCCCCCGGCGCCAACACAGTGGCGATAGGTTAGCATTCTTAATCAAAACGAGGTCCCCAATTTTCGGTGGTTTGGTTTTGTCAGTCCATTTGACGCGCTGCTGGAGAAAGTACTCTAGACTCCAACGTTTCCAAAAGCTCTGAGTGAGCTGTTGAACAAGCTCAAAGCGTGAAAGACGATTCGAGTTCACGTCCACAAAAGGATACCTAGGATAACATGCAAAAGTCCCGAGTCATCCAAAAAGGGGCTCAATTTGCTGATGGTTCCCGACAATTTAGCCTTCCCAGTTTTCAATATTCCAATTTCCTTTTCAAAACCGACGGTTTGCACCGAACGAACCCAATGAAAGAGAGCCTCCTGTCGCTTTTGAGGAGCGAGAACCGGTGCCAAGCGTTTATTGTGTGGGTGTCGATAATTATACATAAAGCGCTTGATCCAAGCGGTGACACCTAACAATTTGACGAGGGAGCTGTATTTATTCAACAAAAACTCTGCGTCGAAATCAATCGGTCGGTTCTTAATAGCGAGGGTTCGCAAACCGGGCAATGAAGAAGTATCTAATTCCGGCGTCCGAGGCCTAGTAATCTCATGATCAACCAACCAACCCGGACCCCACCAAAGAGAGTGGTCAATCAAAGCGGGGGGCCAAACATCCCCGTGATGCACAATCTGCGAGGTTCATCTCTCCGGGCACATGCTTCCAAATCAAGGAAGTCTCAGATTTTTGAATCTGGGAGACTCGATTAGCCACAAAAACCTCTAAGGTGTGAACCCGAAGCCTTCAACCAACACAAAACAATTTGACTGTCGGTCTATGCATAGGTCGCGCTAATATCAACCGAGCGGCCCAGCGTTTTCATCACGTGGTTTAAAAGACGCACAAGGAGAGCAGCTCCACACAGCTCCAGCTTCGGAATGGAATGGGAATTCAATGCGGTCCGAAGAGGAGCAACCTTGCTCTTGGCCATGACCAGGGAGACCGTCACCTGGCCCGTCGCACTCACAGTGCACAAATACACAACTGCGGCATGACCCCGCTCCGAAGCGTCCGAGAACCCATGAAGTCACCTTGTACCTTCCCGGTAGAAGAATAGAGCGAGGAAGCGAGACCTCATTGACCGCAGGGAGTGAGGACACAAAACGAAACCAATCCTCGACCAAAGTCCCTGAGAAATGTTCGTCCCAATCAAGTCCGGCGGTCCAAAGCCTTTGTTCTTCAAAGGCTTTGGACCGCCGGACTTCGCCCAAAATATCACCGGACATATCCAACCATTTGGATCAAAGGTTCGAGCAACCGTGGACAGCACCAGCCGTTTCGTCCATGTAGGTACCAACTCCAGGTCGACGTTGTACGTGAAGACGTCTGGGACTGGGCTATACTGAACACCGAGGACCGTCATCATGGCAGGTTTGTCGATATTTTCGAACAAATGTGGATCCTGTTGATAAACGTCCGGTAAGTCCTTCAACAGCGCAGGTGAGTTCGACATACATTTGCGCAATTCGTAACCTGCGGAGGCCAATATTCCAATCAACTCGTCACGAAGGAGGATCGCTTCCTCCTCCGTGGAGGCATCTGTGCAAATATCGTCGACATACAGGGCCTCCTTCAAAATGGCGGAGGCGCGAGGAAACGTCAAGCGCTCGCGATCCGCGAGCTCCTAAAGTGCACAAATAGCCAAGAAGGGGCTTGACCTTAGCCCGTACGTATTCGTGTTGAGCTCGTATACAATAATAGGATCCTGTGGGTTCTCGCGCCACAGAATCAGCTGATAGCGATGATTATCTGGATGGATGATCGTTTGCATCATCATTTTAATGTCGGCCACAAAGACGAACTGGTATCGTCGGAAAGACGTGATGACGTCACAAAGGTCCTTGACCAATTTAGGACAAAAATGCAAACAATTATTCAATGACACGCCCGTTGAAGTCTGCGCCGATCTGTCAAACACGGCGCGCAGCTTACCATTGGACGCTTTAATCACCGCGTGATGCGGGAGGAAGTAATGTTGTGTGTCACACATTTGTGTTGTGTAAATGCAAATCTGACACGGACATGTGTCCCAACTCTTCATAATCGCGCATGAAGTCAATATACTTTTCCCAGAGAAGTGGGTCTCTTGACATGCGGCGCTCCATGGCCAACAAGCGCTTTTCCACAGTGGGCCGCGAATTACCAAGCGGCGGCCGAACTGCGAGAAACGGCAAGCGCGTTATCATACGACCATAGCGGAGGCAAACGGTTTATTCTGAAAGAATAGTTCGCGCTCCGCATGTGCCGGATCCATACGAGAAGCTTGAGGGAGCTCTTCCACTTCCCAAACCTCTGAACTGCATCAGAGAGAGCGGAGCCCACCATCAAGGCACCAACAGGTTCAAGGAGGGGAGTTACCTTTCGCACTGGCCCCATCAAAGCAAAGCCAAATATAGTCGAGATGGCAACCAAACCTCCTGGCTGCAAGGTGCGCTTATCACCCGCAAATATTTCGCCTAAGACATCGGCTCCAAGCAACAAATCAATTGTCCCAGGTTTACCAAAGTCGGGATCCGCCAGGTCCAAGCCCGATGTCAAATTTACAATATCGGCAGACAGCCGAGTACACGGGTGTCTGCCCAAAATATTCTTCATTACAATAGCCGAGTTACCACAAATTGTGCATGGAGAACCAACAGGGGAGAAGGAGAACAAAACTTGCCCCTTGACGCTAACTACAGTAGCGTTACCAATGCCCCTGATCACGTCTGAGTACGTGTTAATACTCAGGCCCATTTGCCCCGCCAACCAAGTAGACATGATACATCCCTGGGAGCCTGTGTCCAGAATCGCGCGGACAACAATAGAGGCGCCATTGCGTCCCCAAACCCTGACACACGCCGTGGGCAACAAAACGGTCAGAGTCGGGGGGGATGTATCGGGATAACGCCAACTTCCTATTCCACCCTGGGTGGCGATCGGTCGCCATACCCAGGGAGTGGTCGTTCTAAGTGAGGGTGTCGGAACTCCTCATACGGGCGGCGTCCCGATCGCGTCATCGCCGGCGGGTCGTATCGGTTTACCCGCCCGAAACGGGGCGGGCGCGATTAAAGCCGGGGACGCTCAGCAAGCGGCAGCGACGGCAAGCGGTGCTGCGCCGGAGGCCGCCGTGGGCGCTCATCAGCGCCAATATCCGCGCTATGTCGCGGAGGGGGTGTGCGAGGGGGTCCCAACGTCGAACGTCATCTGAGCGGGGCGATGGGCGGAACTCCAAATTGCGGGACTCCTCCCAGTGTTCGCCCGGTCGATAACCGCCCGTGGGAGACCCTCTGCGAGCCGGTTCGCGTCCAACGTCAGCGGAGTTTGCGCACAACAAATTCAAATGTTGAACACCGTAGTGCGCGCATGGTCGAGCGGTGTGACACTCTCGCGAGAAGTGTTTGCCCAGGCACGAGAAGCACAACCGTCGTGCAAAGGCAATCCGATGTCGCGACGCCACGTGCAAGTCCGAAAACTGCCTGCAGGATTTTATGCCGTGCCCTGGCTCATAGCAGTACTCACAATCAGACCTAGTCTGAGCCACAGCAAAACGGGGGGGATCTCGCCCCTGTGGCAGCGTGCGAGCCTAAGTGCGGCCCTGTGGTCGCTGCACTGGCGGCGGCTGTTGAGTAGCCGAATTGTCCAACATTCGGCACTCGTCCTCCAAAAATTGTATCAGCCTCTGTAAAGAGCGGCAAATGATCCGGTGCGGATCCACCAAACGTCTGTTCAAAGCGAGCTCTAAGCTCAGACGGTAATATCCATAGTACAACGTGGACCAATAGATATGACCACTGATCCACCGGAAATTCCAGAGTCCTCAGCGCATTGGAAGCAACCATAGGCGGATTCAATAACTCAGTCCTTAGGACTGGAATCCGGTTGACGACAGGTAGCGACAACAGCTGATCAATATGGATGTCCGCTCAGCCTCTTTTATTCTGATAGCGCCTGATCAATAGTTCTCGTGCGCTTTCATATGAACTATCACAAATGGACAGGTGCTATACCAGCGAACGCGCTTCCCCAGTGAGGACTGACAACAAATATGCAAGTCTTTGAGCCGGGGACAAATCATCCCGTGCATGGACCAAGCTTTCATGTAAGTTAAAAAAGCTCAACCATTGGTCCAAGCGACCATCAAAGTGTGGCAATTGTAGGGTTGGCAGCTTCGAGATGATGCCAATCGTTGAGGCTTCTGATTTGGCAGGAAGTGACCCTGAAGCCCACTGACGACCGCTATGAATGTTAAAAACCGCTTGTTCAATGTCAACCGTCAGTTTCAAAATTTGGTCAAAATTGCCCGATACTACATCCCTCGATGCCTGCGGACATCCATCGAGAGAGATGTCGTCGTCCAATGCTAAAAATCTAGCAAACGCAGTCTCAACCGTGGCAGTCCGGTCTGACAATTTAGTCGCATGTTGTTATTACAACATGCGACTAAATTGTCGCTCCCTTGTGATTAGTACGAGTAGTCAACGCAGCGGTATTTGCAAACCACCGTAATTCTGATTTAATTATTGAAGCATTGGCCTTCAGTTTCTTTAAATCAGCCATTTTAATTGACCACAATCAACAACAAAATCCAAAATTAATTTCAAAAGGGCAAAGCCGATTAAGTAGCCTAGTCTAATAAAGTTACCAAATTGTATTGTGACGGACAACCAAAACCAAGGGTAAATTATATGTGTAAAATAGACCAACAATTAAATCAACAAGCAAATCCGGGTGACAAACCTATATCACAACGATGAATAAGTTCCAATAAACTTCACACAGGTTGTAGCGTAAACTCCGGTAGATGGAGCTACGTGTGAGGTAAGGGTTCTTAAACTGTAGTCCGCATAATCTAGACTCGGAATGAAACAACTTAGTAACCAATATAACAATTTATTTCATACAAATATATAATATAGATGGCCCCCCATATATGCATGGTTCGAGCACTATAATAGTAATCCGGGTCCACACCTGGTTGCTCCGGTATAAAAAAGACTAATGCTAAGATTACATGCAAAATGCTTACACTAGTTGTCGCACACGATGCTTACTGGTTACAGGAATTTAAATTATACAACTTAGAGATTGGTAACGAGTGAGGCTCATTCCGAGATGCAATGGTAGAAGGTTTAGATATGCGATAGACTAAGTTAGTGATCAGCCCAGTCGAGTTAGGAAAATATCTAGCACGATAACCTACGGTAACCTACAGTAACCTACGGTACCATTCTCTTACTCATAATATTAAATGCTGGAGGACGATCCAGAGACACAGGTGGTAGCTATGCCTCGACGTCCCAATTGGAAGGCGATTAAGGGTTGGCCTCGGGCCAACCAGAGAAAATTGAATAGAATAGAATAAAAAAAAAACGATTTTATTGGGTACCTGTGGGGTACTAGTACCCACAAGAGAGAGCCGGGACGCTCTGGTAGGCGGCGTGGATGGGGGGAGAAGAGCACGGCCGGTCATGTAAGCTTAAGTCGGTGGCTTTTGGCGGGGCCCGTCCCCAACGTTCACGTCCTTCCAGGGTTCGAGGGGCTCCAGGACACCCTGTAAGGCCATTTTGATTGGCTGTAAGATCAAATGGTATTACAATTCATTCAATAATGGTAATCTTTTAAGTATTTAAAAAGGTTAGCGGGGCACAATTTTAAAACTTAATGTTGAATAATTCTTCCCTTAAGAGGTAAAAAGGGAGGCTTTTTAGTATATCAAAAGGAAAGGTAGGCTACCCTGATCCTTTTAGAAGTAGTTTCAATACTGAGAAGGGTGGATTTGTGATGAAAAGTGGAGGTATGCATAACCATCAAAAGAGCTACTTTTATTGAAAACTATGGAGAAATATCAATAAAATTTACTTGAAACACCACCGCAAGGAGCCGTACAACGTTTATAAATTATAAATACTGCTCCTGCATGCCTCCATAAGCTAAAAAGTGGTAATTTACATGGTCAACAAGTTTGACCGATTTCCATGATAATCTTTTGTAAAAAGCGGGGAGAACAGATATATATCGCTTCGGGGAATCAAGATCAAGCTTCCTGAAGCATGGTAGCCCGATTTAACCATTAGATTTAGATAATTAACACTCAATGGAGCCACTACGCGTGGGTTCGATTACGGGGTAAACCAAGCCACGATTTACAAGTCTGGTAAGACGTGCAAAGTTATTGAGAACTGAGATACAGGCAAGAGATTGAATAAACACTTACCGGGTTTGGGTTGTTACAACTTTGAATTAGTACGGCGTTCAGTCGTATTTCTTTTTCAAATATTATATCTGCCTTGCGCGGAGAACGCAGAGAATAGAATGACGCCCCGGTTTTGTGACAGATCCCACTCGCCGCTCACCCAGTGACGAGACCTCGTTTACACATTCAGCATCGATAGGATCGAATTGACCTCCCGTCCGCCGATAAAATCGAAGTTCATTCGGCCATTACTTTTATATTTTTGTAGAGGAGTGTTTAAAAAGAATGCTTTAAATGAAATAATAATTATTGAATTGGGATCGCCGTTTTAGAAGGCTTAGCAGACAAATTTATTAAAGAAGAGATAAATTTGGAAGGTATCGATTACCAATTTGAGGACTTGATTTGAGGTATTTAATCATTCGGAACTACACTAATTTTCATCGAAGCCATCTATTGGCGAGTATCCATAACAAACACAGAACCCGATAACTTCTTAGATGATGGGTGTCAAAATGCATACTCACGGGTACTACAACATTCTAGAATATTCCAAAGTGTTACCCTTGTGCAGTTTTACTTTATTTTCGGGTGAAACTTCGGGACTTAGGTAGATGAGGACTTTCTTGAATGCGAGGAATTTTAGTCAACATTGGGTAAAGAGAGTTGAAATGATTTGGTTCGCTTTGGATTGAACTAAAAAGAGGAAAAGGACAGATTGTCAGATAATTAACGTACGAAATAAGGTAAAATGAATAAGTTTCGTGGATTAAATGTGGTAGTGTTACGATTTGAGATTAGTAATCAGTAAAGATTCGATAATCTCCACTTGCAATATTTAAGTTAAATAAAAGTCTAATTTAAAGTTCATAATTTATAATAATAAATTCCCTTTCGAGGTAAATACTTGGCACCCTATCTTACGGTTATTCGCCGAGAGATGCCGCTGAACATCACGCTGTATTAGCGCCCTCTCCGGTGAGGTGGCGTAACTACGTTGTTGTGTAGGTGATCATCGACCGATCTCTAGTTAAATTCTAACATAATTATTGAATGGGGTACCGAAGACATGCTATAGATGGCGTGGAAATAAAGTAGTATCGCGTCATTTGAAATTATCCTATTATTAGTCATTTATGGTATTTAATATTTAAAGTGAATTACACCAATTGGCTTATTTATTTAATAGATTTAAGGAATGTGAGAAAAATGAATAAAACTGGAAAACAGGCATTACAAGGTAACAAATCATATCACAAAAGTATTCAGACGAACAAACTACAACGGACAAGCAATAATCAAGTTTTTATAATTTAAGGCGCGCTTGACCTGTTACCAAGCTACAATACATACAATTTGTCATTCAGATATATCAGATTAATCTAGTAAAACTGACACATCACCAAGGTTATGAATTTTATTGTTAATATATAACTAATTTGAATTTATCAATTAATTTATTAATATACTGGTGTATCAATATACAATATACTACAATTATATAGTGGTGTACAGTACCCCAGTACGTATGGTACGACTCAATTTAAATTGCAAATGCCAGCAAATTATACAATATACAAAAGTCAGTTACCAAGTTTATGTTATACCGACAAGTAGTATGATTGAGAAATATTCTATATGAATATGTGTGAATTAAAATGAATGTCTAATAACACTGTCAACGGTGTATCTGCAATGTTTTTCTCCAAAGTTAGCGTACTGGATTGTACTGTATCATTTGCCAAATGATTTTCAAACAAGTTTTCAACAAATTTTCAAAACAATCACGCTTTCTGCTACAAAATGTTTACGGCAGGATATACAGAAGGGAGTCTACCACGTAGTTTTGAAGACTGGAAGCGTGCTTGTCGTGAAGACATGGTAACTCGATATCCTCGGCAAACTTTACCGCGATTCGCGGCGTTTCTAAGGTGGTTAAATTTGAGGTTATAACCTACCTGATGGTGGAGTTCGAATCTCATGCAAGTGGGGTTTTCCCTTCCCAACAATGGATGTGATCACATTCAATTATTAAGATTTTGTGGTACTTCCCTGACTCGTCGTCGATGAAGTCCACGTGGCTTGAAGATCACAAGTTTCGCCGCAATACGCGAGGTTGAGTCCAAAGGTTTATAATTACGACTGCGCCGGTTGCGCTCGAGTCGTGTTCAATCACAAATTCACAAGGTTATGATAACATTAATAAGTTATTTTTCAAAAAAAAAAAACCGACTTCATAACCACAAAAAGGCACTCAAAAGGGAAAAATAATTTACTTAAAATTATTATAAGCGTTACCCACGTCTCTATTTGAAGTCGGTGCCAGCCAAGTCTAATAGGTAGTAGATAGATAATACCTACGAGTACATGTATCTACCTACTTACTAACCTACATGTACCTACTTACTACTACTACATACATAGCATCTATCTAATATCCAATAGACTTGGCTGGCACCGACTTCAAATAGAGACGTGGGTAACGCTTATAATAATTTTAAGTAAATTATTTTTCCCTTTTGAGTGCCTTTTTGTGGTTATGAAGTCGGTTTTTTTTTTTTTGAAAAATAACTTATTTTACCCTTTTTAGTGCAAAAAAAGTTTTAATGAAATTACATGCATCTATTAAATTTCGTGTCTGGGCCGTTATACACTGACGGATATATACTTTTTGAAAATTTCAAGTGTGTACCTATAACGGTTAAGAAGATACAGATCTGTAAAGTGCGCACATATAGACACACGGACGGACGGACGGACGGACGGACGAACAGACAATAAAGTCTCAGAAAGTGTTCATTTGGTACCCTTTGGGTTCGGAACCCTAAAAAATTGACTTTAAATGCCTTGCTAAAGTGATAATATTCACTAGTAATAATTATGTCATCAAGGTATCAAAGGACAATGTCCAAAATGGCCCTGTGCAATTAAAGCATCTGACACACACGATAATTAATTGTCTATTTTATTACAATAATTCCAAATACTTTTATAACACGGACTAGTTGTATTCCAAAATGAGTATAAAAAAGTATTATTTGCGATTATTAACATTAATTGCCGCCATATGGCCAACAGGGTACTGAATCACTCTACTACGTTATAAGAGGCACTTCCCTATATTGTGGATACCCGAATTATGTAAGCACTGTGTAGCCAACCTAACAACGGAAAGTATTATTTACGTAGTAACTTTTATATAATATGTGGTTTTATGCTTATAATTTTTTTTTGCTGTGTTGATTGGTACAAAGTACGTTCATGATTCTGAGTTATTTAATTATGTATGCAGTGTCGCGGGACTGAAATGGCCGCCATCTTCGCCAAATGTCATGTCATGTCAAAAAATATTAGGTATGTTTAAAAAAGTTTGCACTCTAACAAGACTTTGCCCGGTAGAACATTCCTGTGAAGACAAATTATTTATATTTATACATAATTATTTATTATAATTATTAATATATAATTATTTATTGAGGGCCCGGTGGCGTAATTGGGAGAACAGTCGGCTTTGATGCCGTGGTACCGAGTTCAAACCGCCGTGCACCAATGAATTTTTCTATCGCAAAATATATGTGCGCTTCTCACAGTGGCCCTCCGGTGAAGGAAAACATCGTTAAGAAACCAATAACCCCCGCATGGTGGTAGAACATATCTAGTGTCCGCCTGGCCAGCTACCACCCTCAAGTCAGAAAATCTATCGCCAAACATCTAATGTGTTCCGGCAGCTATCCTTGAGAGCCAGTTCCCATTCTAGTCCACTTCTCTATCTTCGACCGCATCATCACTTAGCAACAGGTGAGATAGTGGTCAAACGCTTGCCTATAAGATGTTACAAAAAAATTTCCCCACCTTTATTTCTATCTCGCTCACAGTTACCGTAAGAATATCTTATATGCAATAGCAACCTCCATTGTGTATAATCTTCTTGGGACTCTTCTACTAAAACTAGTACAATCTCCTATGTTTGGGGTATTTATCTCCATATCTCTGGTGATACTAATCAGATCTCGATAAAATTAAAATGGGACCACCTCGGAAACGTATCCTACCAATTAAAAAAAGAATCATTTGAATCCGTTCACAATTGATGGAGAAATCGCGTAACATACACACAAAAAAAAAAAAAAAAAACATACAGATGAATTGAGAACCTCCTCCTTTTTTGTGAAGTCGGTTAAAAAACAACAAAATGCATACGCGATGCCAAAGCAAAAACGATTCGTCCCCGAATGATTCACACAGCTGGGAGCCGGCGAAAATCACAGACCACGCTAAGTGATCACAGACTAACTCACTCGCGTTTCAATGCACCGCGTATGGCGCGAAATCAAATTTGGTACGGGACAAAACAATTTTATAGCTGTCAGTGTGAGTTAAGCCCGCACTTTACGCTCGCTACGCTTTTCCGTCAAATAGAAGCTTCACGCCGTGCAATAATCGACTATTTAACGGAAAAACGTGCGTAAACTGCGGGTTTAGGCCACACTGTGCTATAAAAGATATAATACAGGCCTTATAACAATAATGAATAACACTATACAAATTAACAGTGGTAGCCTTTCAATAAAGCAGACCTTTCACTAAATTATATAATTATTGAATGCATAGGTAGTCAAATTCTATGTATACCAATTCAGCTCAGATTGAATTACAAACTATACGTGCGTTCTACTTATTCAATGCTAATGTTTACAATTCAGCTACAAACAATAACAGCTATTTCTACGTACTGATATTGGGATAACAGTTTTGAGGGTTACGAATCCTTACAATCACTCGATCGTCTGTCTACAAGGGAACGTATGAAAATTAAGCAACCTAATTTAACTCTTAAGCTCCTAAAAAATAAATGCTACAAATTAATAATACAAAAATTATAGGCAACCTAAGCTAAGATCATAGAACTCGGATTACATTACGCTAGCAATCAATTGTTGACTTATTTTCAAAATTATTTTTTATCCAAAGAACATACTCCTGAGGTCCCTTCGTATATTGATACAGATCTGCTGAGTATCTTCTGAGATATGGAAGTAAACACCTCTTCTTGCTACTGAAAATGACTAGCGCGGCTTTGACAAGTCGGGTTTTTCCTAAGAGCAATAATTACTATTTAGTAATTATTGCTGTGAGGTTTTTTCGTTATTTAAACGAATAGATACAAAAAACTATAGTGGAAACTGGTAACTGTGAAATTTAATATTTTAATCTAAATATCGCATCGTGTAAACGCCACAACAATCCGTAAACCGTTTAATTTCTCAAATCAACATTTGATGACTATTCATTGTGTAAAACACTGGGGGTAAATATTTTGCCATCTGTTCATTGTTTTCTTCGTGGGAAGTTCGTTGTAACGTATTTACACAGTACTTTCTTATTTCGGCGAACCGTTCGCCGATCTATTACTCAAGACGAACAACGAGGCATAATATATTCATCATCATCATAATCATCAGCCTATACCTGTCCAGTGCCGGACAACGACCTTACCTAGATCATATGGCACGCCACTGAGCTCAATCTTCAAGCTCTTTATTTTCAGCCTATGCCAGCCAGCTTGCGTATATAATCGCTCCATCTAGCTGGAGAGTGCCCTGCACTACGTTTATCGAGTAGTGGTCTACACCCTAAAACACGTCCACTCTAATATGATATTACTAAGATATATCCTACATAGATATGCTATTAAATGGCCTGATTATTAAGCTTTTTGTGGTTAGCAAACTTATAAGGAGTGTGAGTTAGTAAAATGACTGCAAAATTGTTATATTATTTCCTGTCGCCAGTTTTGTTAGCCGTTTAAAGTAAATGGAAAACAAAAGCCTAAAATCCTTTGAGTACAAGTTGTTTATCTAAATCTAAAATTCATTAGTCTGAGAACCCAACGTCCAGCGGTGGACTAATACCGGCTGATTATGATGACGATGACGGTGATTCACTATAATTATGGTACCGCCCCAGGCAGGCAAACATAAGTTTTACAACAATAAAAATATCTACTATCATTCACTCGCGCGAATGTGTGAAGGAGTCGGTTTTCAAACTTCGTAGTAATTGAATTTATTGACAAACTCCTTTGCGTGTGTACTTAAGGTGTTAGAAATGTTTTTATGGCAACTTTTTCTTTGTTATTTTCGTAAGTATTTTCGGCTTTGGCAACGTTGAAGAGTTTTTTCATAAAGTATTCAGGGATCGAAGTTCAGATAACGGAAAATCTTGGGGTTTCTCGAAAATAATTGAGGTGGGAGTAGATCAAGGAGTAGATAATGTGTATACTTTGAAACTTCAAAGGGTGGGTATTTGTTTTACTTGTCTTTATCCTAAATATTTAAATCTGATAGTCCGTGTGCGCCATGCGTACAGTATTTCCGCTTTGTATGCCAGCTATATCGAAATGAGATAATACCTTTTTCAAGTACCTTAACCTGAAGAACATTTTATGATTCTTGCGGTTAGGCTTTGCGTTGTCTATCACTTCATCATTCAGAGAAAATGCTTTATTTATTGGTATAACTAGGTACTTAATTCATAATTTTGTTTTTGTTTGTTGATGGTAGGCAGCTTGAAGTGGTCAGACTTCTGCTGGTTCTCCTGAGGCGGTACCACCACTTTTCCAATTAGTTCAACAGTGAAATATGAATGTTTTTCGGTATGAATAGCAATATGTACAATGAAATGACAGGGCATATCAGTGGTTTGAGGTAACAGGCACAGTGTAATGACATGCGAAATTGTGGCTATCCAGAATTTCGCGCGTTTCCATCGCGGCGTCCTACGTGCGCGATCTAGGCGGCGATCAGATAACGCAGCAGAATTTGTACCGACTGGTTTACACCAAACGCGATCTACGGTGACAAGAAAACGATTGAAAATCAGATCGCGAAATCGCACGCGGACGCAGGACGTCGCTGTGTGATGGTACCTTAATAGTAAGTCTTACCGTAACTTCTTACCTTTTGTTAAGAAAAATCTTAACTGAAGACTAAACAAAGACTTTGATTGTATGTTGAAGGTGCGTATTTTATGATTATTTTGTCGCTTCAGTACGTTGTTGGCTTTCGAAGAAAAGCCAGTGCCGGTAACAAAAAATACAAACAATACAATTCAATACGCACTTAGTGCTTGTAGCTTCGCTCTGGTCATCGGTAGTCTTAGTAATGTTCAGAAAAATAATAAAAATATTGATAGTAATTACTTTTTTATGGATTGTTTTAAGAAAATGTAAGAGAAGAAATAAATTGATTGTGACGTTATTCGGCAATGAAAAACACTTTAAAATGTTTAAAGCATATACACTTAATAATCAAAGCCTACATTTTGCTGAGTCGGGTTTTAAGGGTAAGTAATATATTTTTTTTATATATCATCATTGACACGCAGTGACTGGTATAGAAGAGCCGAAGGTCAGGCTCAGCAGCGCGTCTTGGGAGAGGCCTATGTCCAGCAGTGGACTGACACCGTCTTATGATGATGATGATGATGATGATGATATATCATTTGTAAAATAAATACATTAACATAGAAAATATAATAAAGGAGCAATTGAAACTTTATACCTATTTTTTGTACTAATTTGTTTGTACATTGTTACACACAATCCAAAATTTCATTTTGCCGACGGGATTCGAACCCGCGCTTCCTGGGAAACATGCCCTGGCGCTTTAACCAATTAATCCATAGTACAATTCTATGAATACAACAAAACTAATAGATTGCATTTAAACCAATTATTCATTGGTGGCGCCATCTATGTCAACTATTTTGAACTTGATAATTCGGATGAAATCATTACAGTTTTCAGATCCAACGAGAGATGTCGCACTGCTTTTATTAAATACTAGCTGTACCCGCGACTTCGTTCGCGATTGCTACAAAAACTTAACAAAACCTTAACGTTTATGTGGCTACACATAATTTTTTATTCGTTTCATTAAGGTTCAAATCAATGCTTTACATTATGATTAGGCCAAGAGAAGTTATATCTACTACGCTGTAATTTTTTTTAATGTCACAGTTCATGTCTTAATTTAAATAATCCACACTAACCATCAATATATGGGCACTATTGGAATGCCCAGTTTGGTAGATAGGGTTACAATTTTAATGACAATGTAATTTAAATGGAATACTTAACCAATGTTTAATTGCATATACCATTACAATATATATTGTCTAACGAAAATTTGTTAAATATTGTACTTTGGTATGTAGATACAACGTCGTTATAATGTATCAAGCCGCACAAAAATCCAGCCTCATAGAGAAGCGCTCGTCCAACGTTTGATCTCCTACATTTAAAGATATACTCGTACCTATAACGACTACTAACCGCCTTGATATTCTCGGCATCTCATTAAGCATCAACTACTAATTTTACTTTTATATCACTACATAATATAAAACAAAGTCCCCTGCCGCGTCTGTCTGTCAGTTTGCGATAAACTACAGAATTTGCGGTTCTCACCAATAGATAGAGTGATTCATGAGGAAGGTTTCTGTGTATAATTCGTTAAGGTTTTATGTAAAGATTAATTCATACTCAACGCCACAAAGTGATGCAAACAGATACAGGCTTATATGCTCTACCCAGCAGGGCTAGCATGGCAAGGGGACTATTTTGTCTTTCCACCTATCCATGTTTTGTTTGGTGAAGAAGAAAAATTATAAGTAAAGTTTTTCGACAATTATAAACGCCCGTTGACTTTTAATCAATTCTTTTTTTAAACTTTTTAATACGAAACAAAATCAAAACTCGGGGTTAACTTCACCAAGCGTTTAAATTGTTGTGTTGATCTCCTGTCAGTGGCGAAAATAGGGAAATAATTTTGTCTTTCCCACGGGGATAAGGCCATGCTAGCCCTGCAGGCATATGTGCGAAGCTGGGGCGGGTCGCTAGTTGAATTTAAAGTTTAGTCAGCCACTTGGTTTTGACTAAAGTTAGACAATATTTCACCCGGGACAGCAATTTAATCTATATCAAAGCGATGGTTGACAGTTATTAAAAAATCCAGCTAAGTAGATGCTTAAAACTATTGATTGCAGAATCGAAAAACTCATCAACGACGACTCCAATAAATTTGACAACCAGGGATAGGCTTATTAAAAACGTTCATATATAACCTTTAATAAAAGGCACCTTTCAATTTCAGCCGGGCTATTCACAATCATTCGAAAAAAAAACGGATTCAGAAACTACCTCCCCTTCGACTTAGATCTTTGCAATTCACAATTATCGGAACGGAGATACTTGCATTTCAATTCGTTAAATCAGGGATTCTAAATGGAAATATAATTACGTTTATGATTTTAAATGACACTTTCAATTAATTTGAATATGTCCGATTTAAATTAGAGTATGGAGAGTACTCATAGATACATTTTTGACCATCTTCATAATAAAAGTTAACACTCTTTTTTTGTCAATTATTATTATGTTGATTTTTTAGCACGAAATAGTAAGTTAGTTTCTTGTTTGTCTGTCGGTCATTCCAGGTGTAATCTGACGGCTTCAATTTCAAAAACTTTCCAATTAGTTATCCAGCTGAAAGTTCCAGGGAAGCTAAAATATCGATGAAAACGCATTCTAACTTAACTTAACTTGATCAAGTGTAACATAATGTAGGAAATTTATATTTCTTAGGAACATAAGATAAAGTACTCTGGGTCCTTTTTTGAAGCTTTGAAACAGCTATAATTTTCTTAGTACATGCATAAAATGCAACATCTATGTGAACACATCACTGGGTCATATAGCTCCCAGTAAGGTTTACTTATACATGTACACTCACTTTGCTCTCCTATGCAATTCATATGCGTGATCTTATCGTTACAAAACCAAATGCTAAGTCAAATTGTTACATAGCATTAATATTTTTACCAATGAATAACTAGCAAAGGTAAATAAATCAAATAACATTCTACAGCGTGGTTTTTAGATTAATTTTAACCGACATTTATTGCTTCTTCTAAAGCATATTTTAAGTTTTTCTGGTATTTATCTAAAAAGAGTGAACTTAAACAATAGAAAGTCTTAACTGGCTAAGTGCAAGTCGGACTCGCACTCGTAGGGTTCCGTAACATAAGCGTTTTTATGAAAAACAAATTTATATTTGCGGTTCGGAAAATGTGCTATAACTCAAAAACTACTGACTTCTAACCAATTTTCGGTTAGTTTTATTGAGATCCACAGGATATTTTTTTTTTAGATTTTTCACTTTTTACACACACATTTTACCATTTTGGAATATTGTTTTAAAAACCTTAATGTGTTTTTCAACGACATATCCAAAAACATACCGCAAGTAAAGGTTTGATTTAAAAAAAAATTTAGTTTCTGTTCCCATGTATGGGGAGCCCCTCCTTAATCTTTTTGTTTATATTTTTGAATAAAAATCTTAAAGCTGTTCATAGAATACATCTACCTACCAAGTTTTAACTATGTAGTCTTAAAAGTTTCGGAATAAAATGGCTGTGACATACGGACAGACAGACATACGGACAGACATGACGAATCTTAAATGGTATGAAACTGCACAACATTTCTACCTAATACAACTACGCCAGCGATACCAATTCAGTAGCTGTGTAACCCGACGATCCTGTAATATGTGCAGTTATAATGTGTACATAGTATACTCTCATACATAGTTGGCTTTGAGTAACCCAAAGATAGTTGGGCGCTAGCTTCGTTTCGCTTATATTCCAATAATGAGGTCTGTGTTTAATCCATCATCGGCAGAAGAACGATCGAGTGTCGTTTGCCGAACTCAGTTGATCTTCTTAAACTTAAGATAACAAAAGAGAGTGCGTATACCACCATCATCCGAATATCTTTCTCAAGGATTTATTAATTTATTAATGTTATTTCTTGAGAGCGAATCGATTAGCGACATGCTTTTATTCGATTGATGGCTGGTTCGTGCGAGTCACAACTCAAACCACCTTGTGCCACATGTAGTAGGAGCATTAAATCGATGTTCCGCCTGACTTGTTGACATAAAATAGCTTTTTACCATCAAGGAGAACATCTGCCGGCGTATCCTTACGGTGTCCAGCAACAAAATGCCCTTGGTATTCAGGATCATTTTAGTCCTAGCGGATTCACTATCTTCGATGACATCATCGCTTAGCACCAGGCTAGATAGTAGTCAAACGCTAAGCCTATAAGCAATGTTATTCTCACTCATTCGAAAGCAAATTCGAATACGAAAACTGCCTTTACTTCGACTTGGATCTTTGCAATTCACAATGCCCCGATCGGTTAATTTTGATATATCAATTAGAAAAAATCAGTGATTTATTGGAATGGTTTCCGCGCGAAACAGCTCAGGGATCAAAAAATAATAAAATTAAAAATAAAGCATCCGAATCCGAATATGTTTTCGAATGATTGAGAATAAGCGCAAAATAACTAACAAATAACTACAAAAACATTACATTTCGACAAAATTTCTATCGTGTTGAGATTCGAACTTACAGCCTTCGCTTCTTAAAGCAAGCTCTGTTCCACCTGATCCAATCATGTACATATGCAGTGCGGCGAATTTAACTATAACAGTATCAATCTGCACGTATAATTACGGAACCAGGAACGATTCCCGTATCCTGTTTTTTTTTTTTTTTCAATAAATCTTTGTTATACATATACATTTGATCAAATTATCATTTGAGAAGTGTTTACCTAATAGATTAAATAACATTTACATAAAAATATCCTGTTTTTCCCGTGTCCCATCAAAACCTTTATGTTTTTCAGGATAACCAATATTCTAAAAGTTATTCCATAGTATAAGCTATGCTCACTTTAAGTTTCATTAAAATCCGTCCAGTAGTTTCGGCGTGATGATTTTTCAAACGGACATACATACAGACAAACATTTAAAAAAAATATTTTCGGGATCTATAGCGTTTATATTGCTTCCCCTAATTTAAATTTCAAAAAAATATTCAATGTACAGTTTTCGCTTAGTTACTGTTTTATTATAGTATAATAATAATAATAATAGTTCCCGCAGGGGCGGCTTTGTGGCGAGCCGACGGTGAGTGGCGACACCGCGGACCCCTATCCCGTGAGGGCTAAATGAGACCCTCTGACCCCCGGCTTGCCTTGACCGGCCGGCCGGTGGTGGGAATCGCAAGAGCTAAGACCAAAGCTCCAGGGTGGAAGTGTTAAAGGCATAAAGCCGCTAGTAGCGTTTAGTGAAAGTGCAGCACACCTCTCAACACCCTTAGCTATCCACGCCAATGTTGCCCCTCGGCGCCGACATAACGGTCCGCCTTTATGGGGGGTCCATTCAGTGTATAGCTAGTCACCACCCGCCTTAATATTTTGAAATGAGGCATAATTGGCGGGTGCCGTACCTCATCCCATAGACCAGAAAACAGTCATCAAGCAGCACACATTCATAGCCATAATAAATTATAGTACCATCTTTTTATAGTTTTTCATGTCTCCATCCACAAATCATATTTTTATTTAATGTAATATTGTAAAGGGCCTCTTGACGTTGGCTTCGGCTCCGTCAATGCCTTCCAAAGGACCGGGCGATTTGCAGCCCGTGATGTGAGTTGAATAAAGAGTATAATAATAGATAGAAGAAGATAGATAACCACTTTATATTTTTGTACATTGTTACTGCTTTCAAATCCCGTTTTAGAATCCCGTCGGTAGGTACGATGCATCTACGATGAAATTTTGGATTGTGTGCTACAACGTACAAACAAATTATTACAAAAAATAGGTACATAAAGAGTTTCTATTGCTCCTTTATTATATTTTCTATGTAAATATATTTACTGTCACTGCGTGCACTCACTTAAAGAAAAATAATATTTAAATTTATTTGTAGTCTGGAAAATGGTGACTGCGGTTGATCCAAGTGAAGTGAAGAAGGACAAGCATTACTTTATCAAAGGATATAATCACAGTACTCTTCCAGGTACAGTATTGTCTTCTTCTTCTTCAGTTAATAATATAATATAATATTTAATTTATTTCTGCTGAAGAGGTTAGAGTTGAACGATCCAGCAATGTCTAGCAAATCTCAACCACGGTTCGGTGCTGAGTTCGGAAGTGTTGAAGAAGAAGGCATTCCTGGCTTGGGTTGATGCTCAAAACCGCAAGTACCGTCAAGGATCTTTTAGCACAGAAGAAAGCATTCAATAAGGTTACTAAGTCCTGCGAGAAAGCTTTACAGAAGGTCCGATTTGATCCTATTTGCCGCATTGGAACCAAAATAGCTTAGCCGGATAGTGGCGGGCCTAGCGGGTAGTAAAAAGCATGTTGGTTCCTGACCAAGTCGATCGAGTCAAGAAACTACATCCACTGCTAAATCGTGATAACAACGTTTCAGTAATATTAAAAAATATTAGTGTTATTGCGTGTATATATGGTGTACTATTAAACGTACGACCATAACGCGGCGTCCTGCGTCCGCGTGCGCGTTTGTGATCTGATATTCAATCGTTTTCTGATCGCCGTAGATCGCGTTTGGTGTGAACCAGACTACTGCGCTATCTGATCGCCGCCTAGATCGCGCACGCAGGCCGCGGTGTGGCCGAACCTTAAGCCTTTTTGGCACCTCGTAAATAGATATTTTAATTTTACTTAGTAGCTCTGAAATATATTTTTGTTTAAATTAGATAGTACATATTCACTTTATTACGTAGGTTTACCTATTGAAAATGGAAAGTCTCTTTCTATTTTCAATAGGTATACTTACCTATAGCCTATAACATAAGAACGGATCGTTTTGCTTACGATCAGATAAATTTGACACAAGAATGTTTACGTCTCGTGTCAAATTTAACTGATCGTAAGCAAAACGACCCGTTCATATATTATAGGAACCGGCTTCGAGGATTTACCAATGGAGATGTTAGCGTTCTAATCCGCAAACATTTTTTTCTGCCGATACTTACGGGGGACGAGGTAAACACGCATTGCACACACACAAATCACTCACTTTAGCGATCCCGCCCACTAGCTTGAAACACGCACACAGTATTAAAAATACAGCGTAGTTACGCACGCTCATATGGCCAAAAATGGCTATATGGCCAGCGGAGGGGTACGCCTTTTTTTTTTTAAGTGGGCAAATCCGCACGCATACCACACCACTACGGGGGCAGCGATGTGATTATGTCGGACTCCAACCGACTAAAACCCCACTGTGTTCCACCAGGACGCCCATGTGTCGGGGCTACGGGTACGTTTTCGCACTCTCCCGCGGCCCCGACGGCGTTGGTCCGTGAGGACCCTTTCTCAGTAATGGGCGGAGTTGGAGATACTCTGCGTCTAAGAAGCGCGCGGGAACACCACACGCGCTTCACCACTTCGAGGCCGTTCGTGGTGGGCAGACACCTCCGTGTCTTCCTTCCCGGCCTCTGGGGATGAAATTGCACCGGTCGGAACGACCGACCGATGCAACCTCGTGCCCATACGCATCCCGAGCGGAGCAGACGCTTGCTCGACTCGACCGCCCCCTCCGTGACCAGTCCAGGCTCACGAAGGGGCCACTGCGACAACGCCTTCTCACTCGTCGCTGTGATGTACAAGTTCACTGCGACGAACGAAAGACTCATCGCGCGCGTCTACTCGCTCGACATTCACTCGCGAATGAATGTAAATGTCGAACGAGTCTCCATCCCCCACCTTATGACACATGTGCGAAGGGCAAATGCCCCTGCTCGCACAAGGTCCACTCTCCGACTCGCACGCCATTGCATATGGCTCTGCAATGGTGCCCGAGGCCCTACGGCCGTTACCAGCCCCACCACTTAGCCCAACAGGCCCACCACTTGGGACTCATCTGTCCCCCACCATCAGCTCTCAGGTCACGTTGTCGCTACACCCATCGCCTTCTGGGCAAGCGCCAACACGAGCATGAGCCCCCTTGGGGGTAGAAGCGTTTCGGTCGCTGTTATCTACGACCGAACTATCCCGACCCCCAACGCGTCCGAGCAGCATCCCGGACCCACCATCGGGCGGCTCCCAACACCAAGCCCGCCCTGCCCCGTCACACTGTGCCCTCTGCTACCTTGCCAGAGGGACACGCGCAGGGGCCCACCTCGTCAGAACTTCGCCATCGGTCGACAACTTAACCCAAAAAGGAGAAGTTGTCGACCGACACCCAGGGTGCACCACGAGGAGGTGTTCCGACCCGCACCCCAGAGGGGTACGCCTTGCGTTAACATCTCCAATGGTAAATGCTCGAAGGGAACTGGGCATAATGTCAATGTGTCAAATAAACAAATTTTTTCTTATCCAAAAAATAACTTAAATTATGCTATGTTCTTTTATTTCATTTTGTCTAGAATGACTTGCTTGACTTGATAATAATTATCTATGTTTATTTTTATAGGTGCCGACGGAAAACCTGTTATATTGAACGATATTCTGAAGATACGCGAACCAGTTAAGAATGGATGGGATAATCATGCTTTTAATTGTTTTGTCAGTGATATTATCCCTCTGAATAGGACATTGCCTGATTTTAGAGACGATTTGTGAGTGATTATTTTTTATTTTTTATTTATTAAAATCAGGTAACATGACCCATTTATTAGAATTATACATAATATACATTAAATTGAATTTTACATAAAGACACAAAATTATAACAATAAAACAACAATTCAATTAAAACAAAATGTCAAAGAAAATAGAAATAAAAATACAAATGTCAAACAATAAAATAATCAATAAATTAGTTAAATTCTATAAAGCAAATACAATGTTATAAAGAATTTGAAAGGTCCAATTAGTTACAAAACAATTAAAATTAAGTATACTGAATATATTATATTATAGTCAAGTTATACTGAAATAATTATGTCAAAAAAGGCGCCCGACTGGTAATGCCGCACTATGAAGATGCATCCAGTGGAAAAACATCGGGCTATCCCATCGGTCAGTCAACGTTGCTAGGATGATGTTGGTGCTGCCACGTAACCTACTTAACATCGATGCGCTTCTTTTGCGGATAATGGCATGGATACCATCAATCCTCGCTTCAGCAAACAGCTCGGAAGCGCTACAGAATGGCGGCCTCCCCATCAGCATCCTAAACACGTTGTTATACTGTACACGCAGGTCGCTGTATGCCCGCTGCGTATAGTCAACCCAGAGGCTGCATGTGTAAAAAGTTTGACAGTAAGCTCTAAAGAGCGTCGTCTTCACCTGTTTTGTACACCGAGCAAACCTCCGAGCCAACATATTACCGCGGCAGACATCGACCTGCGCTCACGTTCAATATCCAAATTGTCCTTGAGATCCTCATCAACCCAGTGTCCCAAATACTTAAATTTTGTAGCGACATTTAGTGCAGTACCAGATAAAGTCACAGGAGGTACCTTGTACGACTTGGAGCGAGCCTTAAACACCATGAGCTCGCTCTTTTTAGCATTATATTTGAGACCGTGGGCAGATGCGTAGGATTCATAAACCGAGAGTAAGCTCTTTAAAGCCCCTAACGAGGGACTCGGCAGCACCATGTCATCAGCATAGCTAATGTTATTAACGCAAACTCCGTCTATATGGCATCCGACCCTGGTGCTGCTAAGCTCCTCGATAAGGCTGTTCACATATAAATTGAACAGCATGGGGGATGTAAGACTACCCTGTCTTACTCCGCATTCCAACTCAAACTCCTCGGACATCGCACCAGCCCATTTTACGCGGTTAACCTGGTGACTGTACCAGTACTGGAATAAAGTAATTACTTCAAGGGGCAAGGTGGTGTCCCGCCTCAACTTAGACCAGAGAACATTATATGAGACTAGGTCAAAAGCCTTTGAAAGGTCCAGAAAGCATGCGTAGACCGTTGTTTTCCTATGCGTGTAGTACTTTATAGTCTGCTTGAGGCAAAACACAGCAATTATGAGCAACTACATTAAGTTCAGTTTTTAATCTAAAGATCTGTTTTGCCTTTATATCATCGTGATGTTTATATTTAATTAGTTTATTATAACTTAACAAAGAAGTTTTTTAATATGGCTATAAACATAGTTTTTTTCTATTTTTGAAGCATTCATGATAAATGTAGTTTAAAAAGCATTGCACACAAAATATTTAGTTATAAGTAATGCGATGGGAGGAAAATACTTTGAAAATCATCATAATCAGCCAGCCAAAAGCGGCTTAAATTTTTTTAATGTTAATTTATTTGGTAAGTTATAATCATCCGAAAGCAGTTGAATCGATACATTAAAGGTACGGCCACACCGCGCCGTCCTGCGATATGCGGGCGCGATCTCAGTACTTTTCAATTGTTTTCTGATCACGTTTGGTGTGAACCAAATACTAAAACCCGGCACAAATACTATTGCGATATCTGATCGCCGCCTAGATAGTGCACGCAGGACGCTGCGATGTTTCCGTACCTTTAGTCACCTGATTTCAAAAGTATGCATGCTCAAACTTATGTAGGGATCCAACAGAAGTTTTTGGTACTGGAAGAGGTTATTTGGTCTTAAACAGAAACAAAAAAAATAAGATTTATGTGTTTGTTTATTTATTGTCTAGGTGCAAGTTCCAACAAGTATCAAGAAAATTAGCTAAGGCGACCGTGGTAATATGCTTTCACAATGAAGCTTGGTCTACCCTCTTGAGAACTCTACATTCAGTGCTGGATAGATCACCCAAAAATCTTTTAGAAGAAATAATTCTGATAGATGATGCTTCTACAATGGGTAAGAAAAGTAAATGCTTATAATAAACTTATATTAGTCTACTTTTATTCGGAGCCACAGTCCCTAGATACCTCTTACCGTCTAGTTTGCATTTTCATTTGCTTAGATATAAAATTTGAAAACATTTGTGTTAAATTTAAATAGTGCTAAGTATCTATTTTAGCAACAAAACTATAATATATATTACGATTACATAGTTGTATATCAATATGGCGTCTGATATAAGTACTTCAAGTGCATCTTAAACATACTTTATTATGAAAAATAATCCGTAAAATCATTTTTTTTGTTGTGCACAATTAAAACAGATGTAATTTAATTTCAGAACACCTTAAAAGACCATTGTATTTGTACGTGAAACCTTTGAAGAAAGTAAAATTGATAGAAACGGTGAATCGCGAAGGACTGATTAGAGCAAGGATATTGGGAGCAAGACGTGTTAGATCCCCGGTCGTGGTATTCCTCGACAGTCATTGCGAATGCACCAAAGGTAAGAAAATATTTAGGGTCCTATCTCACTTAAACACCTTGGCAGCCACCGGTAGCGCACAGTGGTGTTTTTAGCTACCAGAAGAACAACGAACAAAAACGTCAACAGTGTCGAACGAAAATGTCATCGCATG